>JADMNL010000027.1:308925000-309262500 GCA_016271365.2 Neoceratodus forsteri | reverse complement strand
GCAGCAGGACAGAGAATCCGGTCTTGCTCCCTGCTTCATGTTTTCCTCTTGGCAGCAAAGGAGCTCATAACTCGGCTCTGGTTGCAGCCCACCACCATCCCCCCCCCCAACTATAATGCATTGGCAACAGAGTAGCGCACATCTATGCCTTAGAGAAACTGACATATCAGTTGAGGGGGAAATTGTCACAAATTCAAGACAGATGGTAGCCATGGAAATTGTACTATATGTCACAGAATAATCAACTTGTTCCTTAGAGATTCTGATCCACCTTCTCATATAAAATTGATGTCCACTTGATACTTATCCGCTCTGAGACACCTCCTGGGACAGAATGGTATTCTGCAATTTGGATTCTGTCACTATATTGGACGTATACTGCCTAGGACACACTAAACTTGACACATAATGTATTATGAGTTCAGATATATCTCTCCTGTATCTTTATAATGTTTGAAGCTTTATATTTTATTTGATAAAGAGGTATTTAATAAATATAAAAACAAAATTAGTTTACTAGTTGCTATAGAAACTGATGGCAGATAAAGGGCTATCAACCCATCTAATCTGCCCAAGCCTGGCTAGTTATGGGACTGTGGTCCTATCAGAGCATTAGCCACTTCCCCAGAGTTCCATGACCATGTCCCAATCCCGTTTGCAGGCTGTCTCAGTCTGAATGATATTTCCATGTACCCCCTGCTGAGACGCATAATAACTCTGCAGCGTCGCAACGATTCCCATTCTATAAGTGTAATGTAGCTATCGCACTTGCTTGTGCGCTTATATTCTCTACTCCCTGTTCCTAGTTTGTCATGCACAGGTGACCGAAGCAACCTCAGGATCTCTCTCCTCCAAATTTCGAATAGCTCCCACCTTCCAAACGGGGAGGGGTTAAATACTTGTGCATGCTTAGTGTTTCCATTTCTGTTTTCCCTGCTCTGTCAATGCTGCCTTGTGGTGACAGTGTGGCCACAGATTCTTGTATTCCCACTTCACGTTATCAGGCAGCGTGATCTAGGGCCCTCTGCACTTCTCGTGCAGCCACCCGCCAACACTTCCTTTTCTTCCCTGCATTTAGTCAGTGCACATGAAAACTGCATTCTCCATGCTACCCAGAGTTACATCTCGCTCTGCTGCCATCTACCGTCTTTTTGGTTTTATTTTATGCCATTCATCTGTCTGCCATTTAGGTTGCAATTTTATCTTTGTTTCCAAGCAAAGAAGCCAGGGGCCTGGTGTTCTTCAAAGCAGCCACCTGCCAACTCTCCCATGTCCCTTGCATGAGCTAGCCCAGCCCGGCTAGTACACCACACGGTGTGCATCTGGCAACACCAACTGCCATGCCCTTGTGGGCCATTTCCCCCGTGGAGTTGAACAGACTAGGCAGCTGTACTGAAGAGGCCATTCCCAAGGATCACCCAGTACATACTGGAGACTAGTCTTCTACCTTGTCTGGCAGCTTTGCTTCCTGGAGGATTCTCGACTGACATCTTCAGGTGCTTAACTTCTTCACGGACACTTCTATGATATCTCCCCACAAGAGTTTACCTTGATGTCTTTTGGGGAACTAACTTCAGGCCAGCAGGGCATGTGGTTGTTTGCCTTGAGAGGACCCCCCACTACATAGTGGTTATTATAGGGTGATCCCCAATAAAGAAATAGTTCCAGCCCCCTTCCGGATCTCTGCAGGCCTAAAAGGCTGCTCCCTCCTTGTCCCTGTTTCTCTTTTCGCTCAGTCTACTCCTAACTGACTCGCACTCTTTGACACTGATGATATACATTTTACCCTTAAACTTCTCCCACTAAGCTACACGTTGAGACCTGTCTCCAGAGTGTCAGTCTCAGGCTGGAAAAGGAAGGTGAATACCTTTCTCCCCCTACTCATAGAAAGGAGTTGTTACATCTGTGTTCAGGGCCCAACCCACAACCTGCATGGCGCTACTGCAGCAGCATCCTGGGGACAGGGACACTTGGTAAGTAAGTAAGTAAGTAAAATTTATTTTTAAAGCGCTTTTCAAAACCAAAGCGCTGTACAGATAAAATAGTTAAAATACATACATATAACATACAACAACAAATAACAATATAATTACAATAAAATCACTCTCCATATGCCTGTTTAAATAAATAAGTTTTTAATTCTAACTTAAAACTCTCAACGGTCAGGCAGCCTCGTATCCGACGAGGTAGAGAATTCCACAGGGTAGGGGCAGCATAAGAAAATGCCCGAGCTCCAGAGGTTTTTAAACGGACCCTGGGAACCTCTAGCAATCCCTCGTCAGTGGAGCGGAGCGAGCGAGAGGGACAGTAGGGAACAAGAAGATCTTGAAGATACCGCAGTCCCTGTTCGTGTAGGGCTTTATAGGTCAGTAACCCGACCTTAAAAGTGATCCGCCACTGAACTGGCAGTCAGTGCAGTTCGCGCAGCACAGGCGTAATATGACTTCTCATAGATGTCCCAGTCAAAAGCCTGGCTGCTGCATTCTGCACCAGCTGCAAGCGGCGGATATCAACCCCTGGTAGCCCTAGGTACAGGGCATTGCAGTAATCAAGGCGAGAGGTAACAAAGACATGGACCAATACCGGAAGGTCAGCCGGAGGAACCAGGTGTTTCACCCGAGCGATATTCCTAAGATGATAAAAGGAAGATTTGACAACGGATGACACCTGAAACAGGGTCAAACCATAAATCATAACGTGTCAGTTACGCACCGGTCTGAGGTTGGGAGCTGGGCACCGCCAATCCATATGCCCGAGCAGCCGCCCTACAACCCGCCTCAAGGCGACCTGGGTCCACCACCAACACCTCAGTCTTATCCGGTTTAACCTTAGCCAGCTGGCACTCATCCAATCCTTGATCTCGGATAGACAGCTGCTAAGTATAGATACTGCATCTTCCTGTCCGGGACTAAAAGACAAATACAGCTGGGTATCATCTGCATAGCAGTGAAAACCCACGCTGTATTGCCTAATAATGTCTCCCAATGACAGCATATAGACAGCGAACAACATGGGTGCTAAAATGGAGCCCTGCGGAACCCCACAGGGCAGAGAGAAGGCATCAGAGGAATAAATTCCGGTGATAACCCTCTGTCTCCGCCCTGTGAGAAAAGATTGAAACCACTTCAGAACTGTACCAGATAGTCCGCAGTAGAACCGCAGGCGTTCCAAAAGCACATCATGGTCCACAGTGTCGAATGCTGCAGAGAGATCAAGAAGGACTAGAATAGTACACGCCTTTCGATCTCTCGCTATCAGGAGATCATTTAGAACCCGGACAAGGGCAGTCTCAGTACTATGTCTTTTCCTAAATCCCGATTGGAGAGTATCATAGACATTGTGATTTATGATATGGTCGTCCAGTTGCAGTGCAACCACCTTTTCAATAACCTTACCCAAAAAGGGCAGGTTAGAGACAGGTCTGTAGTTAGCTGGACAGTTCGGGTTCAATGAAGATTTTTTTAGGAGTGGTTGAACGACCGCCTCCTTTAGGGGATCAGGAAAGATCCCCTGCTCCAGAGATTTCCAAACAATTTCAGCAATGGTCGGACAGATAGTATCTACGCAACCTAATAATAGAGGCGTGGGCCCGGATCCAACTACAGCTGGTTGGACGACAGTCTGGACAATCCTACAATATCCATAAACTCCGCCTACCAAAGTCAAACCAGGTGACACAGGTGTTTGTTTCCCCTGCCGATCACTGCAAACCCTTGAAGAATGAGCCTGGCGATATCCGACCTAATGCTGGCAATCTTATCAGCGAAAAACCGAGCAAGCTCATCACACTTTATTGTAAAATCTCTTCCAGACTGTAGACAGAGTGGATTGCACAGTCTGTCAACAGTCTGAAAGAGTTGAGCTGGTTGGTTCCGCGCAGCAGCAATCTCCCTGGACAGGAATTCTGCCTTCTTACGGGTTATTGCCGATTGATGGATAACATAATGATCCATCAATCTAAGTTTGTCAGCATCCAAGCAAGACTTCCGCCAGACCCTCTCTAGCCTTCGCTCTATCCTCCTGAGTTCCTTCAAAGACTCATCAAACCATGGAGTCTTGGGCGCTTGGGTGAGGCTAACACTAACAGGAGCATTTGATCTAAGGCCCTGCTCACTGCCTTATTATAGGCAAGAACAAGGTCTCCTGGACTCATGCTCACACCCAAAACACCCAATAGGTCCAGTACCACTAATAGGCCCTCTGGGTTTTCTCCCTTTAAAGGGCGATACTGGACCATCTCCGTAGAGGCAGGCCTATTAGGGGGTGCCCCAAAACTGAATCTTATGGTGTGATGGTCTGTCCACACATTTGGTTCCACCCCCAGATGGGTAACATCCAAATCCAGTGTGAACACCAGGTCTAAAGAGTGTCCCCCTAGATGGGTAGCAGAGGTAACTACCTGTGACAGGCCCAACATAGACATGAGTTGGAGGAAATTCTTTCCAAAGTGTGAGAGTTCATCGTCGACCCAGGCATTGAAGTCACCCAGTATTAACCATCTGGGTGACTCCAATGCCATATCAACGATGAAGTCCGCGAATTCCTTCAGGAATTCTCCACCATCACCGGGTGGACGGTAGATGAGGAGAATCCTAAACTCTGCACCTGCTGCCAGGATACACTAAAAGACCTCTGCTACTAACTGGCACCTCCACAAGACTCAGATCTGATCTAAAAAGATGGCCACTCCCCGCCTCATATCCAATCTCGGACGGTGCATCACCGAGAACCCAGCCGGAGCAGCAGAGTCTAAAAATAGGACCTGCATTCTCATCCAGCCAGGTCTCAGTGATACATGCCAGGTCAGATGTTGCAACAAGGTCTGCGATAATAGCAGTCTTGTTCCTAATAGACCTGGCATTACATAGCGCCGCCGAGTTGGATGGGTTTTGGAGAGGAACGCACCTGCCCACAATCTGTGGAGCCTTGGGTATGGGAATCAGGCAAGGAGGACCCCTTCTGATCCCATTTCGCCCCAGGGCCTCCTTGACCCAACTATCCCCATCTGTCCATCCTCCAATCTCCCACTCTGTCCGCCCACCCATCCCTTAAGCGCCTTCTCGTTATACCCGCTATGCGGCAGTTATTAAGAACGTCATTTGACAGCCGAGGACAATAAAAGGGACGGAGGTCCCGGAGCAGGGTAGGAGAGTAGCGCCTGACCATTGTGGACCCCAAACACATCTTTAATAACAATTATCTAATAAATAACTCGAACACACCTATCAACAAAACTAAAATAAATCCCAATTCAAAACTAACCCTAAACAATAAAATACCATTAAATACAGAACTTAAAATAATTTTGTATTTTTGAACACTGAAGCACTTCTCACGTGCAATAGTGCAATAGATATTATAATATCTCCCAAAACTACCTCTCACATAGCAGGGGACATTTTCAGAGTGTTCAGAGCAAATAGAAATCAAATAAGTCCAGATAAATAATATTGCACACAAAAAATCCAGTAGTAAGGATCCGAATCCAAACTCAACTCAACAAAGGGATCTGAAGGAGTCCAGAAATCCAGCAGCAACTTGTACTTCAAGGACCATACTCCAAACAGTCATTTACCAGGAAACAGGTAGATAAATGTGTTACCTAAGACAGCAGTAGTAGCAGCCTTACCCGGTCAACGACCCACGGCTATAACAATCCCACGAGTCAGCCCAAACAGTCAAATCCTGGGAAGGTCTAGAAGAAGCCCTGGTCCCCCCAGCTTCCTAGGGGTAAATGGGCAACTCCTGCCTGGTCGGAAACCGAGAGGCAGCCACTGCTTCACAGCAACCCATCGCAAGCGACCCCAGAGCTAAGCAAACGTCCCATGAGCCAGCCCAAACAGCCAAATCCCGGGGCGGTCTAGGAGAAGCCCTAAGTCCCCCAGCTTCCCAGGGAACAAAACTGGGCAACTCCTGCCCGGTCGGAAACCGAGAGGCAGCTAACGCTTCTCAACCAGCAACTTCAAATATAAATCCACTAGAGTTCACCAGAATCCTTAAAATCAATAACAGGGCAATCAAAATCTTGTATAGCAGCTGGAATAACAAATACTCAGTTGGAAAACTTCCTTACAAGTCCTCCTCCTTACAAGTTCTCTTAGAGCACGGCAGGCAGATGCTTCAGCAACAAGCCATACATAGTTGAATGATTCCTCCTTTGCAAGTCCTCCTTATAGGTCCTCTTAATGCAGACAGTTACTTTAATGGATTAACCAAACGACTCCACGACTCCACACATTTCCAAATCCACAGACCAGAGATTTCCATATGGCCACAAAACTATCAAAATTAGCTCCGAACAGACTCAGTAACTTTGAGTGAATTCCAGTAAAACAAATAAACAGGTAAAACGAAAACAAAACTGGAGAGCGTAAAACTTCCACGCAGGGAACGTTACTCGTGCACTCATATGCTCGTAATCGCAGAGCTCTAACTTCCTCACTCCTTCAACCCTATCTAACTAAAAATTACCTTCAAGGAGAGTGAAGTTTTAGACAGAAAATAAAACGCTTAAACACTTGTAACGCTAGAAACACAGCGGCGGCAGCAGCAGGCTCAGCACAGCGTAGCATATGGTCACCAACACAAAGCTACCACCAGGAGTCGCTATCAAAGCGTAGTGCAGTGCCACCTACCCTGCAGAAGGGGTGTATCTGCTGGACACTCTGAATCCCTCCCAGACAGTCTCCATTCCTGATGCACCCCACGGGGGGGAAGCATCTGCTGGATGCTCTGAATCCCTCCCAGTCTCCATTCCTGACACATCCTGCAGGAGGGAAGTGTCTGATGGATGCTCTGAATCCCTCCAAGACAACCTCCATTCATGACACCCCAGGCTCGGGCACGAAACCAGGTGGCCCGCGTGGCTGAGCGATGACCCTTCATTCAGCTCCACAGATGTGGCATGTACTGGGATGAAGCACGGTCCAAGTTCAATACAGTAATCAAACTGCTACTACAGTCAGCTGCCAAATTAAATGGACCATCACTGTTTGGCAGGCGTTGGCTAAACAAAATTCTAAACTGCCCCGCATCATGATTGGTGCAACGTGTTTCACTGTCCATATGTTAATTCCACAGAGCGATGCACAGGGATCGGACTTCAGAACTCAGTTCACCAACTTGTTTTGATACAAATACGACATCAAGGTAACAGCTACAGGGCTCTATTGTTCTAATATCGAGGGGAAAATTCAATTTCCCTTATTAGTGCTGTCAATAATATTTTTGACAAATAAATTGAACTAATAATTAACAGTGATTCTTCTAAAAGGAAAAAAGTTTGCCTGTTATAAGCCATAATGAAAGGGGTCCTGGAATTTGAAACATAGAAACACAGACGATGATGGCAGAAAAAGACCGCTGGTCCATCCAGTTTGCCCATAAACCCTAACAAACCCGGGAGCTATTGTCCATGTAAGGCTCTAACCCACACTGTTGACTCCCATGCTCCCCGCCTACCTCTGTCACCCTGAGCAACCACTAAGCCCTTCACTCTGTCCCAGCCGTGTACTGAAATCATTGATAGTTTTGGTGCCCACAACATCAGCGGGCAGATTGATCCATGGCTCCACCACCCCTTCTGTGAAATAAAACGTTATCATGTCCCCCTTAAATCTCTCCTCCCTGTCAGTTTCCACTCATGCCCCGGTGTTCTTAATTTGCTACTTATACTAAATAGTTCCTTGCAGTTTACTTGTTCATTCCTTTCAGGACCTTGAAGGTCTCAGTCATATCTCCCCCACTCGCGTCTGGCCTCCAGCGAGTATATGTTCAGTACCTTGAGTCAATCTTCATAAAATCTGCCCTGCCAGCCATGAACCATTTTGGTCACCCTTCATTGCACTGTCTCCAGCC
Source organism: Neoceratodus forsteri (assembly GCA_016271365.2). Classification (NCBI taxonomy): domain Eukaryota; kingdom Metazoa; phylum Chordata; order Ceratodontiformes; family Ceratodontidae; genus Neoceratodus; species Neoceratodus forsteri. The sequence goes on along the minus strand of JADMNL010000027.1, from coordinate 309,254,643 downwards.
CATCCTTATCTTTCCTTAGGTAAGGATTCCAGAATTGGGCACAGTACGCCAGGTGGGGCCCTCACCAGTGATCCATTCAAGGGCAGTAATACCTCCTTCCTTCTGCTGTCAGTATCCCTTCTTATACACCCCCGCATACTGTTTGCCTTGCTGTAGGCCTTGTTACACAGGTTTGATGACCCCTAGGTCTCTTTCCTCAGCGGTTGTGCACATCTTTACACCCCCCCCAGTACTCTTTTTTTTGCCGTGATTTGCGTGATGTGACTGGATACTGAGAGTCCAAAAGGTGTACTACAATCTCTAATGTCCACATATTACCCTTGTTTGTATAACCGTGCAGTGATTAACCAATGGCAGGGCCTGTTTTATAGTTTACTGGAGTCAAGCATGGTACTGCAGGACTGGCGAACAGCACATGTGGTGCCCCTCCACAAAAGCGGTCCCAAGGATGACCCAGGGAACTACGAACCAGTCAGTTTGACCTCAATCATGTGCAAACTCATGGAGACCATACTTAAGGAAAGGTTGGTAGAATATCTAGATGAACATGATCTCCAGGATGTGAGGCAGCATGGGTTCATGGGGAGGAGATAGTGTCAGACGAACCTGACTGACTTCTTTGACTGGGTCACTAAGACAGTAGACAGGGGCGAAGTGGTTCACATCCTCTGTCTGGATTTCAGCAAGGCATTTGACTCTGTGCCCCACAAAAGGTTGATCAGGAAGTTGGTAGATCTCAGGTCTGGGAAGATGACCAGATGAGTGGAAAACTGACTGAGGGACAGAACCCAGAGGGTGGTTGTAGAAGGAGAATTATCTGGCACCAGTGAGATCACCAATGGGGATCCGCTGGGCTCAGTGATGAGACCGGTGTTGTTCAATGTCTTCATCAGTGACATCTGGGATAGCATTAAAGGCAAAATGTGCCTATTTGTGGATGACACCAAGCTCTGTGGGAGAGTGGACACAGCTGAATGGATATAGGACCTACAGGATGATCTGGAAAAGCTTAGGAGGTAGCCTGGGATCTGGCAGCTTGCCTTCAATGCCAAGTAATGCAAAGTTATGCACACTGGAGCCAAGAATCCCAGGATGTAGTAATACCTGGATGGAATCCAGGTATCTGCATCACAGGAGGAGGAGGACCTGGAAGTGATGATCACTAGTGACCTGAAGCACTCCACGAGAAGAGGTTGAGGGCACTGAACATGTACTCCCTGGAGGACAGGGGACAGAGAGACAGAGAGACAGAGAAAGAGAGACAGAGAGAACATGCCTGATACCTTCAAGTACTTCAAAGAGATTAATAAGGTGGACAAGGTTAAGAAGGGTCTCTTTAAGCTGAATGGGAACCATAACATCAGAAGGCACAGTCATAAGCTGGGGGAGAGGTTTAGGAGGGATGTCAGGAAATACTTCTTCATGGAGAGGGCGGTGGACACTTGGAACGCACTGCCGGAAGAGGTGATCCTGTTGAAGACGGTGGGCAGCTTCAAGAGAGGCTGGGATAGGCATGGGGGGTGGTAAGGATCATGGAAAGGATGAGAAGAGTGGCGGTGGGGGGGCAGGGTCAGTAGCTCAAGCCGAGGACCCTGCAATATGAGCAGACTAGATAGACCAAATGGCCTTCTTCTGCTGACGTCTTTGTATGTTCGTATGTTTGTAAGGCAGCTTGACCAGCGCATGATGACAGCATAATCCAGCACTGCTGCACTCAGCATGAAACAAACTCAAACTGAAACAGCTGAACAATTATCACACACTATGTTAAAACGTTTTTTCTTGCTTTAAAAGGACACATTCATTCCCAGTGGTCATGGTAGTTGAAATCCCAGCAAAAGATCTTACCAGTGAGGTACTCGGCTCATGTGTAGCTGAAAGCATTCCAGAGATATAGAAGCCTGAGTCTATTCAACGTTAAAGGAAATTTGTAAGATGTCCTAGTGGGCTTTATAGCCCAGTACCACAGTGCAATGGCAGTCCTTTGAGACAGCTGTTATAATTTTTGAAAGTGCAGTTAGGAAGGGATCATAAATTGGGCTGAACCCGGCGGCCAACCAATCCCTTATACTTCCCAGTCCACTGGCCCCACCCCCGCGCTCAGACGTTTTGTGATGTCTAACCAGGAGAGTCTTGAGGTACTCGTGAAGTCTGTGGGGCTCAGTTTCAAATTTTTTTTTTTTAATATAGCAACCTTTAGTATATATGTAAACCACCGCTCAACTAACAGAGCTTCTGTTAGTTGGCAGTGTTTCATATATGACAAAGTTTGCTTTATCACGTAAAAAAAAGTTCTGAAACTAAGCCCTACAGACTTTGATGGGGCATACCCCCGGACATGTTCCCTGGTTAGACATCACAAAACGTCTGAGTGTGGGGGCAGGGCCGGTGGACCGGGAAGTGGAAGAGACTGGCTGGCTATCAGTTTTTGCCCGATTTATGATCCCTTCCCTTTCTAACGGGACTGCTCAAAAAATAATTGCTGGCTCGAAGGACTACTGCAGCACTAAGGTAACAGGCTATAAAGCCCAAAAGCCCATGGAATAATGCTGGAAATTAAATACTACAGTGCAGCCATCTGTAGAGCACTGTGATGTCATTAAGGAACAAGGTGTGTCTAACTATACTGAGTCAAGCACAATCAATCAATCAAACAAACAAGCACATTTTATTTCACAGCTTCTTCCTCGATGACATCACAGTATTCTAAAAATGACTGCAATGTAGTAGTAATAATATTGAACAGACTCACTCAGCTGTATCTCTTGAGTGCTTCCAGCTGCAGGTATGCCTGATCCCTCATTTGAAAGAGCATTCATGGGCTTTCAAACTGTGCCAGCACTGAATATGAATGTTTCTCTTTACAGAAAAAATCTATTTTATACGCAGGATAAGTCATGCCAGGATGTGTGGTTGTTGACACTGCACAGTATGTGTATGTATATATTTTATTTATTTATTTACTAATTTTCAGAATTACAACCTTTGAGTCAAAGACTCCTTTGCAAAGGCTCCACGTCTGGACAAACAAACAGATTTATGAGAACACAGTATGCAGATTGATGTGAACAAGCTTCTTTGTTTAGTGTTACACAGTGGTGCTTACAAGTTGACAACAAACATATACAGAATAAAGTTACAATAGGGTTAATCTTGCAGCCCTAGGCCAGATTAACATGCCACAAATGGTGGCATGTTAGCCTTATCCTCTGTCTGTAACTACATTTGTAGTTCTGGGTAGATTCTAGGGGTTGAATTACAACCCTGCGTCGAGGTGGGGTTAGAGGCTCAGTTGCAGCTACACTTCTCGGAGGCAATGAGGTGTCTCTTGCTTTTGGTTTTAAACAGGCCTAATCTTGGGGCCTGTGCTATAGTAGGAGGGAGGTCGTTGAGCCAGGTGGGTACACAATAGCTGAAAGACCTTTGGCCTAGCACGGTCCTCCAATAGGGGACACGGATGGGCACGTTTGCTAGGTGCCTTAGGGTGCTCCTGTGGGTGTTAGTTTGTATTAGGGAGTGAAGGCCCAAGGGTGGAGTTTTCAGAAGGATTTTCTTGGCCTGGAGGCAGGTATAGTATTTTAGCCTTCCTTTAAAGGTCAGCCAGTCCGCTATTTTGTAAAGATCGCAGGTGTGGGTTAGGTGGTCACTTTCTGTGACCAGCCGTCTGGCTTTGTTGAGGGCAAGGTCGATACGTTTCAGGGCTGTGGGGTCAGCTGTCCCATATATTATTATTCCATAGTCTAACAAGGATACCTATATAATGCACTTCTCAGGTCCTAATGGCACTCTGCTTTTGGCGTCATGAGAGTGCACCCAAGGAGGGTGTATAGATCTATATGACCATACACTCTGGTGTGAAAGGATTACTGATTGGTCAGTGGCTCCAGCAATCTGGTTGGCTAATCAGATATGTACAGCTATGGTATAATCTCTTATGAGTACACGGTTAATGGGGTATTTTTTTGTATTTGTTCTATACAGTTTATACTATTTTATAAGGGGGAATGCCACACTCCCTAGTGTGTTGTCATATTACAGTATATGCACTTCTTGGTCGCTGAAGGCACTCTGCCACACCTCGCAACGCACCCGAGGTGTTCGTAAATTTATCTGAAATGACTCCAACCAGGATAACCTCATACAGTGCAGCATCTAATTTTCATGGGTGTCCCAGGGAGGACACCAGCAGTCAGTAGGTCAACACAGTCCATCAGGAATAGTTCAGTATAGGCTAAAATGTGCACAGGAAAAAAAAACCTGTAAAAGTAACTGCATTATAGATCAAGGGAGCACTCTTGGCCAACCGGAGCATTCCTTTCCTCTGTGTGTGAGACACTCTTATTCTGCAAAGAGTGTCTCATGTGCAGCTGCCTTGGAATGGAGGGTGTAGAGTCTTTGCCTCTAGTTGCTGCGACTGCTACTAGCCTTCCGGTTATGCTCCCCTTCCCACCCCTACTTCTCCATTTATTTATTGATTTTTTGTGTGCCCGGCTCCCCATGCCCAGGCTCCAGCAAGCCCCATACTGGCTTGCCCCGAGTGGAGCTGCCGAAGGCGAGCTCTGGTGGCCAGAGGGGATGGCAATGGAGCCAGCTCATTAGCGGGGACTGGCATATTTTTGAAGGCTGAGAATCCCACGGGGGTGGGGATGTGCAATGATGACCCGCATCCACCCCGCCCCCGAACGTACAAGCACTGACCACAGCAGAACTCCTGGCCTCCGCCAGGAGTCCGTCGTGTGTTGGATGCTCAATCCATCTCCTCCAGAGTAGGACAACAGTCCACCGGACACTCAATCCAACTCCCCCGGCCGGCCCGCCGACTCCCGAGTCCGTTCCCGAACCCGGGTCGTCGGCACCACAGATGCCGATTGTGCCTCTGCACCAGCGGGCCGACTTTCTCCATTTATTTTTGACAATGTCACCTCTGACTGCTCCAGTACTATTTTCCCCTTCCCTCTTTTTCCTCTTCTTCTACTCCCGTCCCCCTCTCCTATTCTTCCATTTTTCCTCTGCCCCCTGTCTCTTTTCTCTCCTGCTCCCCCTTCTCTCTGTTATTCCTATTCTTAGTCTGCCATGCATTTTTTAAACTTCTGGGACCCAGTTTCAAAAGGTGTTATGCCTGGCGCAAGGCAATTTATGCTGAACCCGTGGCCTAAATCACACCTTTACGCCAGGCATAACGCCAGTTGTAATTTGGGGTGGGGTGTTTTACGCATAAAGACATGTGAGTTGCTATTATGTGGGTTATGCCACCCACTATGCCCGCAATCCACAGCGGCATGACGCAAGGGTGGGTTACAGCAGCAACTGCACCCTATTCCAGAAGGACAGCTGCTATAACCCATTTACGCCATTCCAGAACAGGGAATGGTGTAGCGGGGTTAGACCACCCCTGCAGTGCTGCAGAAAGTACACTGCTGTGCTCCCCGTGCCACCCCCTGCCCTGCCATGCCCCCCAACCCTCCGAATATCGCGGACCCCCAGGGTCCGTTTCCATCGCTGCCCCCACAGCGTATGTACGAACTGGCCAGACCCCCATGCCCCCAGGTGCATGCAGTTGCATTCTGGGGTAGGGGGCTCGGTGGGGCAGTAGAATGCATGCTGCGACTTGCGGCACCCAGGTCCGGTGTGCCATGCCTTTGGCGCTAGCCTGCAGCTGCCGCAAACTGCAGGCATAGGTGTCGGGGACCCTGCTTGTCCTAGAATATGGCAAAGGGTCCCCAGTGTAGCGCCGCATGGCGCAACTCGCATTCGCCCGCGAGTTACATCATACATTTCAGAATCGGGCCCTTGATCTTATCTGTTTGTATCTTGCATTTTGGCTTGTTCAACTTTTGTTTTCTTGTTAAATTGCCTTTAATTCTGTTCTTGCACTTTAAATGATGTTACTGCACCACTGTTTGCTTTTGTGATCTATTTCTGACGTGGAGCCTTCGTAAATGAGTCTTCTAACTCAAAAGTTTCTAATCCCGATACTTTCAATAAATAAAAAAATAAAACTGGGCACATTTGGGTAAGATACATATATTTTTTAATACTACATTAGCCAGCCCGGAGCTGCAGAGGGCTGAGGCTTGGTGGTACCTTCCTCTCACCACGTCAGAATCTCGACTTCGGAATGAGCTTGGTTGCCGGGGCTGGTGAGGATTAAACATCAACCAGGCAGCTCTCCTCTCCCAGATCAGGGTGGTGTGTTGTCCCGGCTCTTGGTTACCACCAGGTGGAGGCCTGTGGTAGTGCTGACGCCTAGAAGGCAGACTTAAGTTAGGGTGGGTGGAAGGGCCATGGTTCCAGAGTGCATGCCCTCCATGTTGCCACAGCATCAGGAAGTCAGGAGAAAACGGAAAAGTGATGGTGGGTTAATGAAGCCGTGCCACATACCTCCGACCCGAACTGCTGACTGGGTTAACTGGTCTGACCTGGACTTGTAGACTTGGGGGAGGAGGGCCCTCTCTCTTCCAGCCCCACAACAGGGTGCAAGCAGAGGAGGACTCGCTGATCAGGCAGGTCCCAGGGGCAGCAGGCGCCGGTTGGAAGGATATGGAACTGGACTGAGCAGCCACCCCAACCATCAGTGGAAAAAAAACCCTATGGAAGAAATAAACGAATGTGTTATTCATCAAGCCCCGATAAATAATATATTAATGTTAGTTTGCATTTCTCATACCCTAAGAATGCACATGAGACCAATCTTACAACCGTAACAGTGGTCTCAGCAGCAGTATTAACATGCAGCCAAGCAGTAATCAAAGCAAACTAACAACGTGGAGGTTGCAGCAAAGTAAGAGCAAGAACCTCAGTTTGTGACATAATCATGGTCAGGGGTGGGATGGGGATACTGGACCCAAAAATGGGGATTCTAGACACATCATTGCATGCTGACAGTCCCATCAGGAGAAAAATGGTGGAAAATCCACCACAGCAGCAGGATGGAACCAGCCCCTCACAGGCCCTGCATCATCAGTCAGGTACCTACTTCCCAGACTGGAGACTGCTGCTGTCAGGAAAAGTGTACCCCAAGGCCCACAGTGGGGGGGGCACACTTCAGACAAAAGATGATGTGTGACTAGGATGGGCGGGGGCCCAGTCAGATGGAGGGGCTGCCTGGTAGTCTGGCGGAGAAACAACTGACTGAAAAAAAACGCGGCAGGGACATAGCCAGCTACTACCAACGTGGTCGGTTGTGTTCAGCTCAAGTTCCGAGTTGAAAATCTTAGCCTTAAACTTTAACACTCTGCACCAAAAAGTTATACTGGATATCAACAGAATCTGCAGAATTACTAGAAAGCAGTCCAGATCAGCGGCAACATGATGGGAAATCCCTGAAAACAGACTGCAGATGGGGGGAAGGGTGGCAAGAAAAGCCAGTAGGCTGGACCCTTGAGCAGTGGAGCAAAAGGATTGCCTACAGCAGACTTGCTTTCCACAGAGCCTACCTTACATGATGTCTTCCAGGCCTTAAAAGTAATGGATGGACAGCTAATTCAGCTGGATAGGGAGGTTTAGGAGGGAGGTCAGGAAGCACTTCTTCACAGAGAGGGTGGTGGACACTTGAAATGCGCTGCCAGAAGGGGTCATCTCATTGAAGACAGTGGGCAGCTTTAAGAGAGGCTGAGATAGGCATAGGGGGAAGGTAAGGATCATGGGAAGAGAGGATGGGAGGATTGGGGAGGGAGGGCAGGGACATTAGCTGAAGCTGTGGACTCTGCAATACAAGCAGATTTGATGGACCAAATGGCCTTCCTCTGCTGGCTTGTTCGTATAAAAAGAAGGCAGACATTGAATCCAAGCTACATACCGTACATGCAAGCAGCATTTCACTCAGGCTGTGACCGAGGCAAAGGAGGCAGTTGGAATGGCATGGAAATCACTCATAGCCACAACGGGGCTCATTAAAGAACACAGAGTCTTAGACTCAAAAATGCTGAGAATAGCCATCCCGGTGGTTCAGAAGGTTGAGGCGCTGGATGCAACACCTGCGCACACCGCGACCCGGTTCTGGAATGAGCCTGGGTCGTCGGGGAGGGAAAGGACTAGCGGGCTGTGGCTGGCGGCCCTCTACCACCTCAGGATAGGGTAGCGGGCCTCCTAGGAACAGCGCCCGTCAGGTGGAGGCCAGAGAGCGGCGCCTTCCTGAGGACCTTCGGCATAAGCTGTTCGGGGGAGAGCGAAGGAGACCCCATCTGGAGTTGTGGTGCGCATGTGCGCCTCCAAGCGCATTCGCTACCACTTCCGGGGGTCTCAGGTGTAGATCCATGGGAGAAAAACGGAGGAAAAAGTGAGGGTCTTCCAAGGATGATACCTCCGGACTGGCTCTGGGGATCTGCCGGGGCACGCATGGCGCTACAAGCCCCCGAAAGACCCCGAGTCAGGTAGGTTGGTGGACGAAGAGGGAGGACCTGCCACGGGAGGATAAAATAACTTGAAAAAAAACAAACAAAAAAAACGCTGAGAATCAGATTCGAGCTTCAAATATCAGAATTGTGGGGATGCCCGAGGCACTGAAAAGAGACAACCCTATTGAATTTTTGCAAAGTCGTCTTGTGCAGCACTATTAAGTCTTTCCCCCCTCCAATCCTTAAAGCGTACAGAATAACACCTGGAAGGGCCTTGGAAAGATCGGAAGGAGCAAGGCCAGTGTTGGCAGTTTTAGCAAATGCACAAGACCATGACACAATCCTGGAAGCTGCACAGAGGAACGGGCCAGTAACATCTGATAAAGGCTTAAAAATATCCCCTTTTCTGGACCTCAATTTTGCAACAAGGTCCCACTGAAAGGCTTTTGACTCTATCTGCACTACACTGACGCAGTTGGGAGTCATACACAGCCTACAATTCCCTGCTAAGCTTACAATCATTTATTCAGAAGCTGATCCAGTGGCACAGAGGGCTGATGCGCTGTGCACCTGTGCCGGTGACTCGAGTCTGGGAACGAGCTTGGGTCGCGGGGGGTCAGACGGGGGGGGGAGAAAGGATGGAGCTTCTGACAGACAGCTCTCCTCTCCTAGGGTGATGAGGCAAGCTGACTCAATCCTTGGCTGTCCTCAGGGGGAGGCCTGGGGTTATGCCAGCAGCTTGAGCGATGTAGAAGTGAGGGGTTGTGGTTCTTGTGGCATGTGTGTGCCTCCATGAGCACATGCTTACGTGCCACTGCAGTAGGGGACCTGGGTAGAAAACGCAAAATGGTCAACGCTGGCTTCATGAAGCCCTACCCGCCTACCACTATCTTGTGCCATCACCTGGATCATGGGCCCTATCTGGATATGTGTGTCTGCAGGTGTGGCGAGGGCCGCCCTCCGCTTCCCGGCCCTGCCTCAGGGGGTAATCCATGGGAGACTTGGGTTTGGTGTCCGGGGGAGGTGAGTGCTGGTTGGAGGGGTAAGGGGGGGGATAGGGCTGAAAGGCTGCCTTTGTTGACCTCCAAAGCAAAAAGCTTTATAGAAATAAAAAAAAATAATAATTTATTCAGAGAAAACATACATCTTCAGTGACCTTGAGGAAGCGGGGAATCCAATTACTAAACTCAAAAAATACTTTGGTGCCAGGGCAGTTGAATAAGCCAAGGATTAAAAAGATACCTCACTTCTGCTTAGGACGAGATGGACCGTCCAGCATTTCCAGGTACCTAGACTGGGGAGAGAGGGTTAGAGGTCAGGGTCAAAGGCCTCTAAAATAGTTTGCTCTCATTTTCTAGCGTTCCCTTGCTAACGGCCAGCTTGTACGTTTTGATGCTGAAATTTTATAGACTTGGGGGATGCTAGTTTGAACATTTATGGTGGTGCCAACCTCATGGTTAACATCTATCCCCCCCCCGCTCAAGGTGCGCCAGTTGTTTGCAAAATCTCCCCCGTATATCAATGGAAACGCGTGCCGCGGTTGCTAAATCGTGGTGGTACAGCTAATGCTTGGGACAGTTTGCAGGTATATTGATTAATCCGTACTTAATTGCTGAGCCACAACACTGTTTTTTTAGTCTACTGTTAGTTTCCAATAGGTATACAACTCTTCAAAGCTCTTGGGGGTTACTGTGAGGAACACAGGGAATACAGATCCTAAGTGCTGGAAATTTTTTTCTATAATATTTTGCCCATCTGAAAGATTAACATCTTAGTAGAGAGCAGAGTCTGTACAGGAAAGCTACTGAGGAATTTATTAGATGCTGTATCCAGAGCATTAGTGGTCTGATAGCTCATTCTTGAATCATTCAAAGACAAAGCTTTTGTAAACTGGTCTGTAACTTGTTGATGCACTCTGGCTTCCTTTAGTCACTTGCCAAAGCCTTAATTGGGGCTTGAAACTGCGTGTGTATTTGATGATGTGCCCTCTAATGACGCAACTACCTGGATGAAATGTGGAACAGTTTTTCTACTGTAATGTACTGGATGCATAACGTTTCCGCACTCCATTGTGGATCAAATGTATAAATTCGTAATTATAAAACCAATAAAATATAAGTAAACAAAAAATCTGTGAATTATAACTGTTATGAAGATGCTGGGCCTGATTCGTGCTAACTGTTCTTGATTCTCCTCCTCCTCGCTAAAGACATTTTTATTTATTTATTTCACAGTTTTTGGCCAGAAAAGGCACACTAAGGTGAGGCTTGTTTCCAGCTGCATCCTGGGAGCACTGGGAAGTTAACTGACTTGCTCATGATCACAGTATGCAAGTGTCCTGCCCAATTTCCTGCCTCCTTCCCCAATCCTTCTTCCACCTCACCCCCTCACCCTCCACCTTCTTTCCACTGTTTATCTTCGCTCACTTGAACTTTTGTTCACCCAAATCTAACTATACCTACTTGACAAAGCACCTTGGGCTGCCTCCTTTTATAGCTTATTTTTGATTTCCTACTGATTCATAGTTTTAATTTTACTTGTAATAGTAATGTCATATTGTTATTTTAAATATGTTCTTGTCAACATTTTATGTAATATCATCTGTTGTATCATCCGTTGTATGTCTGTCACCCTTCCCACTGACGTGGAACCTTTGTAAAAGAGCTGTTATGTGCTCAAAGGTATTGCAATCCGAGAATGAAAAAATAAAAATAAATAAATAAGTGGTGGCTGTGGGATTCAAACCCAGGACTCTAGGCTTGTAATTCAGTGCTCTTAACCACTGTGTTATACTGCTTCCCAAATAAGGGGAAACTTTAGATTAGAATTGAAATGTAGTACTGTGTTAGTTGAAAAGTATTTGTTTTGTCAACTTAGTATAACTTTAAGCTATTGATGCTTTCTCTAGAATAGCAGCCATTTGTTAATGAGTGTTATAATCTTTTACATATTCTGGATATTAGAACTTTTAGCTTAAGCAAGATAAATGTTAGATTATATGTAAGTAGAGTTATTAATATTTTAGAAAAATACAATTGTAATGTTTTTAATTTCAATATTATATTGCTAAAAAAAAAAAATAACCAGTGGCTTTCCTCCACTAAATGTGTGTTATTTGTGTGCTCACAGAAACCGCCAATCTCCAATGATGGCATGTCACAAACACGGCTACATGGTCTCATTAAAAGAATGAAAGTGTCACACTGCGGTTTGGACTACATAACAATGGTCAAATGCCTCTTCCGCCTGTCTTAGTCCCTGCCTGCTGTAGCAAAGCTCGCTTTGTAGTGTCCACCTCATGCAGGTGGCCCCATCACAGCGGGCAAACCACTACGTGCTCCAGTGGCCAGGTTGGGTGGGGGCAAGAAGGTTAGCATGGGGGACTTGTGCAACCCAAGGAGGGGGAAGGTGGAAAAAAACAGCGTTATTAAAATACAGAATGTTGGCCAGAACATGGGGGGAACCTCTTTTTCAATAATGCCATGGGGTCTTTGAGTTCATCATAGCCAACAATCCCAGAAACAGGATGAAGGGAGCTTAGTTTAGCATCTCATTCTAATGATGATACCTCTAACATTACAGCAACCCTCTTCCACACAAAAAACTGTCAGCAGTAAGTCTGAGCCCAACACCCCCACCCCCCAACCCGGCAATAGGAAATGAACCCACATAATTTTGGCTCAGAACCCTGAGCAATACTGACTGAAAACTACAGCCTGGTAATAAAGCACAGTGGAGCTGTAAAAATGAGATGCTGCTGCTTAGCAGCCACTTCAGTGCATTCGAGAATACGACCTTTATGCTTATTTCTTTCTGGACACAAAGCTCATCCTCTACCATATTACACTACTACAGCCACACTTAAGCAGCTCACACGCATGGCTGGTTTGTTTACATACTGTGTCAGTCGAAAAATTCTGAGTTGAGCCTTCCTGCTGGGGAAATACAGCATAGCATGTGGATCGTCATTCAGGGAAGGAACTAGGCATGCTTGCACGTGCACACACATATATAGACACACACACACATACACACACACACACACACACACACACACACACCTATTTTTCCATTGCTACTGACCCAACACTGCCCTGTCCAGTAACATGTTTTTTTCATTACCAGTTCAGTTAAGCTAAAAAAATAAAGTTCAGCTGTAGCACGAAATTCCTGAGTGCATCATTTTGGACTTCATTTTCAAAAATAGGTTTTCGGGAGGGGGCATGACCTAACAGTAGGGCATCCCAGAACAGGGAAGAAGTGCCCCCCCCCCCCGTTCAGTCACCACTGCACCCCCTTGTGGAGGGAAAGGGAGCTTGCTACCTTACCAGAGGCATAGTGTGCGTGCCGGAGGCCTTTGTGAGTAGCAACAGGGATGGTGAGAGAGATGGGATTAGGGGACAAACCAGAAAATGTCATCCACTGGCATGACAGCACAGACACTGCCAGACGTTGTGCCTCCAGCCACTCTCCACTGGGGAGAAACAGTACCTCCCTGATAGTCCACCACAGGGGAAACATTGTGGGTACTACAGAGCAGGTAAGGGGCTGTCAGTTTTTTTTTTTATTAATGTATTTTACAATTTTTGGCCAGGAAAGACACGCTAAGCTGAGGCTTGTTTCCAGGTCTGTCCTTGGAGCACAGGGAGGTCAAATGACTTGCTCATGCTCACACAGTATGCAAGTGGTGGCTGCAGGATTCAAACCCAGTTCTCCAGGTTTGCAGCTCAGTGCTCTTACTCACTATGCTATGCTGCCTCCCTTGGTGAGTCACCAACAAGAGCCTGATGGTGGGCTTCTGGACAAGGAGGGTAAAATCCCCCTCGGAAAAAAAAATGGATTCATGATAGGATACCCCTAGGGCCCCCACACTCCATTTCTGTAACCCCCCCACACACACACACCTGACCTCCACCCCCCCCCATACCAGTTTAGGTCACCTGCTTCTGTATGTGAAATTTGTTTTAAATCCTGCTCCCTTCCCCAACACTGTCTGTGCCACTCTGGTATGGTAACGTGTTCCAGAAAACACCTGCCCCATCACCAAAAAAAAAAGATCACAAGACAAATAATTTATAGTGGGGCTATTTTTTTTTTTTTTATATTTCCCCAGCACAGCACTACCTTGGTGGTGGGGGTTGGGCTCCTTTGACCCAGTCCTTGCAGCTTGGGAGGGCAAGTGACTTGCTCAGAGTCACACAGCTGTTAAGCCCATCTTTAGACCTGGTATGATCTGCTCAATAACTCTGTGCTCTGTAGCCACTAAACTGTGCTGCCTTCCCTGCTGCAGTACCTTTAAAACTGCAAACCCATCTCTGTTTTTCTCACTGTCTCCACCTTACATATCAGTTACCTGTATGCCTAGAACTCTGGAGGAAGAAACCTTTTTGAGACACAAATGCACACACTCTCCTGCTATGACTTGGAAAGAAAGCTAACAAGGCAGCCAACGGAAGACTAAATCTGCATCTCAACCAAGCATGTGCCTTGGCTAATGTAACTCTCCTTTGAGATGGACAGTTTGGTGGTGGGGTGGAAGGAGACCCTTCACCCCCCCTCCACTTTGAACCCCTCAGTGAGGGGCAGAGAGTTCAGCAAGTTGTTTTCAGAGACATTTCATAAGGCAAGCAGACGCCAGATAAATTCTAGCTTCCAGGAACTGTTCAAAAGCAGCCAGCACCATGGAACCAAATAAATCACTGCACTGCACACAATGTTATCAATCTAACAAGGAAAAATGCAAAAAGAAAGGCAGTAGCACAGTGAAAGAAAGAAAAAAAAAATAGACAGGGAGGGCGGTTTCTTTTTATCAAAATCTTTACAAATGTATAACTATGTGTGCTTCCCAGGAGTCCGATGCTAGTGATTAACTGTGCAGAGGGAGGTGAGTAGTAGCTCAGCTGGGGAGGCAGAGAGAGAGAGAGAGAGAGAGAGAAGCAAGCGAGAGCCATGTCTCGGCAGGACAGAGCCAGACAGAGCTGGGGGAGTGGTAAGGCAGGGCGAGGGGGAGTGCTTCTGACCATCACACAACCCGAGTCAACAGAAAGACTCGGAAGGTGCCTACTACAAAATATTGCATGCAGATATAAGAACTGGGAAAACACAGCCAGCAAATCAAACTGACTGAGAAGTGAACACAGGCAAGAATGAATGGAACTTCTGCCCTCTGCCATGTAACTTCCCACACAGTATATTATCCCTGACATGTAAATGAAGGTAACTCCTCAACTGTGTAATCTGGCATGTTAAAACAAATCTAAAGTCGACAGACTAGAGCAACAGAAAATACAATCGCTGACATGCAAATTAGTTCAACTTCTGTATTGGCCAGGGATACAGTTAACTCCATTTTTTGAAAGTACCTACCAAAAATAAGGTAATTTCCCCCAATAAAGGCAGAGAAAGTATATGATTCCCAAAAGTGAAACAAACAAAAACAGTCGAGAATCATCCAGCTGTGCAGATATGGAAGTAAAATTTTATTTTTTTCTGAAATAAATTCTATTTTTTAGTTTACTAGTAGTAAATATGTTCCTTGCCAAATATTGGTCTCTTTTAAAATGCTGTACTGATGTCCTAAATTTGGAAACTGCGTGGAAAATGTTTGGACTTTGGAAACTCAAGAATAGCTTCCAACTTACTTTTAGACTTCCGCAAAAATAAATAACCAACCCCCCGTAGATGTAGACTTGCAGTTTATATCGCAAACAAAATATCTATATATGATTTCTGGCAGTTCCGAAGCAACTCCAGTTCTTCCTGAAGTGAAAATAGACAGAACAGCTGATGAGTGAAGGCATTTCGAATCCGTGGCATGCGCACAATTGTGTAAAACACAGGTACCAAACACCTCTACAAAATGCACAGCATCTTTAATTAGAAAAGCCAGGAAACAGAAACGTTAAATAAGGTGGGAAAGGAGTGGGAAGCCTGCAGTGACATCTCTAGGAGGAGGCTGTTGGGACTCTTAACTTGCTGCTTGCGGAAGTTCTATAATATACTGCAGTTTGCACTCACCAGCACCTTCTTGCTGTGCCCGTGCCGGCGCGAGAGCGACAGGCAGTGCGTGCCCACGAGACATTGCAGCGCGAGGAGGACAGCCGCGAGTCCGGCTCCGGCGGCTGCTAGCGCCCTTGCCATCCCACTTGACTGCAATCAGTACTGCTGCTGCTGTTTGCTGTCTGTGCTGCTGGCTTGCGCGAGGACCTTGCTTACTCTGTGCCCCCGCACGCTCCGTGTGAAGGAGTCGCTGTTTGACTGGAGGAGGGGTGTCCTCGATTGCTGTGAGCTTTTTTTTTTTTATATATATATAAATATATATACTGTAATCTCCGCGTGCCGCCTTTGTTCTCTTGTTCTTCGAATTACAGTGACCGAGCGCCCCGGCGTCACGTGTTGGGTTGCTGGCTGTGTTTGTTAACCCCTGCTGGAGGAAGACTGGCCCGGCGGCCGTGGGAAGGGGCGTTGGACAGGGGGCTGGGGTGGAGCTGCACTACAGGCAGGTAACGCAAGCAGGGGGGATTTAAATCATTTCAGTACAGTCTTCTTCCTCCAGAGCCCCTGATACCTCGCCCTTTGGTCACTGAAATGTGAATCTTTGAGTGATGCAAAATGCAAGACACTCAAAATATGGGGCAGTGACACAAAATGTGCGCTACATAACCCAAATTTGGGACACAGACACTCAGTATGTGGGACACCTGCACTCAAAATGCAGAGCACTTTCATCCAACATGGAACTAAAAACAGAACGTGTGCTTTTAAGTTATAAATTTCTACTTTAAAGTTTGAGGTTACAGTATATTTCAAAAGCTGTACCAGGAGAGGCATACTGAGCTGACAACAGCTTGTTTCCAGATTGGGGGGGGGTATGGCGATAGAACAAGAGGAGAACAAATAAATAGTAATTGTCAGCGTGGCTCAGCACATCTGCCTCTGGATCAGAAGGTCGTGGGTTCTCGTCCCACACCAGGACTGGACTTGCACCTAAAAATCGCTGGCATCCGAGTGCAGTATTAGGGTGTGCCATCCTTCGGATGAGACGTTAAACCGAGGTCCTTTCTGCCCATCCTGGTGGGTGTCCAGGTGGAAGTAAAAGAACCCAGGACACCCTTTGCAATGAGTAGGGAACATTCCCGGTGTCCTGGCCAACGTTCCCCTTCCCATAAACCGGTTCATGCAATTATCAAAGCTGTGGGTGATGATGATGTGCGATATGGCTGCCACCACACATTCAGTCACTTCACTACCAGTCTAGCATTGCTTGTAAAGTGCTTTGGGATACATTGTGTATGAAAACGTTATATAAATGCTGATTCTTCTTCTAATTAACAGCAGTATAAAAATAATAGTAACAAGCAATACAGTACATCAAAAGAACATAGTCATAAACATTGCATTACAGGACAGCAAAGTACATTTTATTCTTTTGGTAACCAGGCAAAGCCCAGTAGGCACAAGTGCCTGTATTCAGGGGTGACCTGGGAGCACTTGGGTGGCTAAGTGACTTGCTCAGAGTCACACAGTATGCAAGTGGAGGTTGAAGGAATCAAACCCCGGTCTGCTGGATGTACTGTGGCAAACTCATTCACAGCTCATTACTCTAACCTCTTGCCTATACTGCCATGGACAGGTAAGGGGAAATTACAGACATAGTGGGAGTGGGAAGCAATGGCCAGGGCAATATAAGTGGGTGTGTGTGGGTGGGGTGAGGGAATCAAATAGGTAGGGGTCATTGCAGGTGGGATTAGAAAAGTCCCAAAGAAAAGACTTGATTGAGAAGCAGCAGAGGCATAGCGGATTGACAGTGGAAGGGTAGACTAGAGTTTAGAATAGTGATATGAGAATGCTGCTTGACCAAAGGTGCTTTTACACACAGGTCTATGTAACGGAATAACTGTTACTGAAACAGTATTCCGGTACATTCCTTGTGTGTAAAAGCATTTGTTTCGCTTTCCTTGGTGAACGTCATTCAAAACTGTAATCTCTCTGCTTCTTGCGGTTTGCATGAACCTGTTTCGTTCGATCTGGCTGTGTAAAACAGCCATTCCGGTACCACTGCAGAAACTGCCATTAGAGCAGCAAACTCTGGGGGAGCTGAAACAAATGGAGGTGGGATTAGCCAGAATACTCGCAACAGAGTACAACGGTGCCACACAGGTAACGTTTATTTCATTTTACAAACCTGTGTGTAAAAGCGCCTCAAGAGTAGATTTCCCAGATGGAAAACAAAAGGGAATGGAAACACTGCTGTGGAGAGGGTCGGGCGGGGGGTCAGGGAGAGAATAGGAGTGAGGTAAGGTAGGCAGGAAGGGAACCAAACCAGAATTTGGATATAAAGGCGGCATAGTGGGAAAGGCACCTGGCATCAAGAGAGGGGAGGGAGAGGGCAGAGTAGAGTGAAGGATGGGTACAGTCTTTGGGAAAACAACCAAAAAGAGTGAAAGCAGGGGTCCAGTCTGGCAAGGGAGGATTTGAGAGTGCTGCTGTAAACTATGTCACCGCAGTCAAAAAGAAAAAAATTACTTACCATAGTAATCTTTCTTTCCAGTGATGCTCAGATATTCATAACGTTATGCAGTAAGCCTGGAGGGTTGGACTGCCCAGAGAGAGATAGAACACATGCAAATGATGGAACACTTTGCACGTGAGCATCTTTCAAACACTGCCTCTACTAACTGCCTGTGTTCTAAACCTCTTCAGATTTTATAAATGAAGCCTGAAAAGTAGGCCCAGAGTTATATAGTACTATAATTGTATTAATAAAATTGAGGTTTTCCAAAAATATATATATATGTACTGTGTGTATATATATATATATATATATATATATATATATATATTTTTCTAAAATGAAGACTCTAACTGGAGAACAATTAACCAATGGTTAGAACAAAATACCAGAGAAAAAACACCCAAAAAAATGCACAACATAATGAGACCTGATTTACCCAAACTATTGACAGGTGCAGGGTAAGAACACTCCAAGGGTGTATAATAATAAGGGTGGCACCAGCATGTGGAGTGCAGAGGCTGAAGGGGAGGTAGGGAGGGAAGTTATGAATATTTGAGCATCGCTGGGAAGAAAGAAGATTACTATGGTAAGTAATGTTTTCTTCTAACCCCAGTAATGCTCAGAATATTCCTAACTTTATGCAGACTACCAAGCAGTTATCACTGGAGGTGGGCACAGAACTTATTTTGGAAACAGACTTTGCAGGACTGCTGTGCCAAACTTAGCACCACTCCTAGATAAAATATCCAGATTATAATGGTTTGTAAAAGTGTGTACTGCCTTCCAGGTCAAGTAGGCAGTATAGCGCAGTGGTCTAAGGCTCTGAGCTGCAAATTTGGTGACATCTAGCAGACCAGACCTGGGTTTGAATCCCACAGCTTCCACTTGCATACTGTGTGACCCTGAGCAAGTCACTTAACCTTCTTGTGCTCCCAGGTCGCTCCTGTAAAAAAGCTTTCAGCTTAGTGTGCTATACCTGGTTAAACAACTAAAAATAAAAAGGTAGCTGCTTTACAAATGTCCAGTAATGGAACATCTCTGGTAGCAGCTGTCCCTTTTGTGGAATGAGCCCTCAGTCCTGATGGGGGCTTCTTACCAGCCTTTGTGTAGCAGAACTGGATACGCTAGACTATCCATCGAGAAATGGATCTTTTAGAGAATGGACTATCTTTTCCCACATCCCCATAGGTCAGGAACAGTTGCTTTATGTCCTGTCTGTGGCCTTTTGTGGCTGTCATGTAGTAACTAAGAGCCATTTTCACATCTAAACTGTGGAGTCTTCTTTCACCAGAGGTAGAGTGGTCAGTGAAAAAGACAGGAAGAGTGATGGACTGGTTTAAGTGGAAGTCCGAGACTGCCTTGGGGAGACATTTTCTGTTTGTTCTAAGAACTGCCTTATCCTTATGAAAGGAGATGTAGTCCTGATCTATACAATGAGCCTGAAGCTCACTGATCATTCCTACAGAAGTCATAGCCACGAGGAAAACTGTTTTCCAAGTGGCATATTTTAGATGACCTGTAGCCATGGGCTCAAAAGGGGAGTCCATGAGTTTAGCTATACACATTGAAATCCCAAGTTGGCACTGCTACCCTGTGGAGTGGATGTAAATGATTTAGACCTTTAAAGAATATTTTAAAGATAGGATCCAAGGCCATGGTTACCCTTGCACCAGCAGAGAGGTAAGCAGAGACAGCTGCCAAATGAACCTTCAGAGAGCTGGGCTGCAAACCAGAGGAATGAAAGCGAGAGAGAGAATCCAGGACAACTGGAATTTCTGCCTGTCCAGGTATTACTGATCTGCTAGAGCACCAAAGGGGAAACCTCTTCCATTTAGAAAGATAGGTTTTCCTAGTAGAAGCTTTTCTATAAGCTTTCAAAATGCTTAAGAAAGATTGAGAAAGGTTCAATTTTGCACATTCTATGTCCTCAAGAGCCAGGCCTTGAGGTTGAGGGACTTGAGATTCGGGTACAACAGAGTTCCCTGATAGGAAGTCAGTAGACTGTGCTTCCGAGGGAGGTGTATCGGTTTTGTGACAGACATGGAGAGCAGAAGAGAGTACCGTGGCTGCCTTGGCCAATCTGGAGCTATCAAGATCAGTGATGCTGCATGGGATCTGAGCTTGAGAAATACCCTGTGAACTAGAGGGAAAGGAGAAAAAGGATACAGGAACCTCCCTGACCAGTGCAGGGTTAGGGCATCCAGCGGGAGTGTGCCCTTGTTCGGTGGTCTGCAACAATACTGGGACAGGTGTTTCTGGTGGGATGCGAACAAGTCTACCCGTGAAGTGCCCCACCTTCTGAAAACAACCTGTACCACTTGTCTGTTTAAGGTCCATTCGTGATGGGCCTGGTTGATTCGACTCAAGGCATCTGCCAGGATGTTGTCTTTCCCTGGCAAATGAATTGCCTGTAGGGATATTCCCAGAGAGTAGAGTCCAGATACGAATGGCTTCTGTACAAAGGAGGCCTGATCTGGTGCCTCCCTGCTTGTTTATATAATACATTGTGGTGGTATTGTCTGTTCTGATCTGTACCACCTTGCCCTGTCATACAGGAGAGAAAGCACGCAGAGCTAGCAGAACTGCTCTGAGTTCCAGTAAGTTTATGTGCTGAAGGGACTCTGCAGCTGACCAGGTACCCTGAGTGGTGTGCTGCTCTAGATGGGCGCCAGAGCCCAATAGGGATGCATCTGTTGTGAGAAACACTGAAGATTCTCCTTTTGAAAGGGGATTCCTTTTCCTAAATTGGATTCGTCTTTCCACCACAAGAGGGCCTGTAACAGTGCCCTTGCTACTGGAATGAGCTTTGAAAAAGGGTCTTTTTTCTGGCACCAGTGAGCCCTGAGGTGGAACTGGATGTTCTCATGTGAAATCTGGAACCCTGCACTGTGCCTTTGGCTGCAGCCATGTGGCCCAGTAGCTGGAGAAACTGCCTTGCAGGTTTTGCTTTGTGCAAACTGATGGTATTTGCCACTGACTGAAGGCTTTGCACGCTTTCCAGAGGCAAGTAGGCTCTGGCCTGTAGGGTATTTATTTCTGCACCTATGAACTGCAACACCTGTGTGGGGATGAACGCAAACTTTTTGTGATTGATTAGAAATCCCAGGGATTCTAGAAGGTCCTAAGAGACCTTTAAATCTTGCTGTACCTTCAGTGTGGATTTTCCCACAACTAATCAGTCGTCCAGATAAGGGAAGACAGTGATGCCTTGTCTCCGAAGATGTGCTACTACAGTAGCCATACATTTTGTGAATACCCTTGGGGCCGAAGAAAGGACAAAAGGCAGGGTTGAAAACTGGTAGTGACCTGAAGTGAGTCTGAATCTGAGATATCTCCGGTAAGAATCCCTTATGGGGATGTGGAAATAGGCATCCTTTAGGTCCAGTGATGCCAGCCAGTCTCTCTTTTGGAGCATTGGCAAAATCACAGCTAGTGTTACTATTTTGAACTTTCTTTTCTTTAAATGCTTGTTTAAAGCTCTGAGATCGAGAATAGGCCTCCACTCCCCACTGTTCTTTGTTAGGAAATATCTGGAATAAAACCCCCTTCCTTCCCCTCAGGGATTTTGGAACTGGTTCTACTGCTTTCAGCTGTAGCAGGTTTTGAACCTCTGACGCTAGCAGTGTTTTTTCTGCTAGTGGGGAAGAGCTGAACACTCTGATTTTCTGAGAAGGAAGGGATTTGAATTCCAGGGACAGACCTTGATCCACTACCTCCAGAACCCACTTGTCTGTAGTGATGCTCAACCAGGCATGGATGAAGTGAGGTAGTCTGCCTCCCACAGGTAGGGAGGAAGTGGCCTGTGGCTCAGGGGGTCTGTTTTGACTGTGGCTGAGGCTGAGCTTGGGATTCTTGCCTTGAGCCCCTCCTTCCCCTGCCCCTGGAGTATCCCTGTTGTGGATACTGCTGGTACTGGGGTAAGGCCACTGGCTGGAAGAAAGGCCTGGTATAAAAAGACTTGCCCCGGCCTCCCCTTCCGTAAGGCCTGGTGGATGGTGAAGCTCTCTCCTTAGCAGAGCTGCTTTTGTAAGTGGCCTTATACTCATCCACCTTCTTCATATATGCCACAGTGGACTCCCCAAAGAGAGAGTTTCCCTCTAGAGGCAAATCCAAGGCCTTAGACTGGGCATCTTAAGTAAGGTTTGTGGCCCTGAGCCATGCAAACCTCCTCTGTGCCACCGTATTTACCATCCACCTGGCTGCAGTGTCACTGGTGTCAGCAGCCATCTGGAACTGGTACTTAGCCGCCTCTAGCCCAAACCTGGCAGTTTCAGCCAGGTCATCTGACAAGGGCGAGGAAGCTTTCTGAGACATGGCCAGGACTGACTGCCACAGTGACTTCTGGTACTGGGCAGCATATGCCTGGAAGGTAGCCTGACACATAGCCAGAGAGGCTGACAGGTACCCTTTTTTGGCCATGCTGTCAATTTTTCTGGAGTCCTTGTCTGGAGGGTGTGAGGACAGTGGGACCCTGACCTTGTCGCAAGCAGCTTGCTGAATTACTCCCTGATGATCTGGATGGGAGAAGAGAAAGTCAGCTCCCTCCCTCTCCAACTGATATTTTTTGTCCATCTTCTTATCTATGGGAGGAGTGGAATTTGATGTTTGAAGAATCTTTAAGGCATCCTTCTTAAAGAATTTGTACACCTGTAGGAGTAGAGCCTTGGTGGGTGTCAGCCCCATCATCTCCAAGTATTCTACCTCCTCTTCATCCTTAACTTATTTGGTAGTGGAGATGTCTAGTGCATCTGCCATCCTCCTGATAAAAGTAAAATGGGATGGAAAATCTTCAGTCACCCTTGGAGGCGAACCAAAGTCCTGTTCAGGGGACACTTCTGGTTCGATTGGTCCCTCCTCCTCACTATATTCATCATGTCCATGACTCTGGGGGTCTCTCATCGACCGTGTCACATCCTTCAAATACCTGGGAGTCCTTCTTGATAAATCCCTTGATTTCAGTCTGCACATCCAGTCAACCTGTAAAGCAACAAATGCCAAACTTGGAATCGCCTATAAGACTCTAGCCCCGGCTCAGATTCACTCGAGCCACAACTCCTGAAGCTAGTGGCACCATTGATTGCCTCGCCACTTGCCAAGATTTTCACCTGTCTCTCTCTCGGTGTTGTCCCAGATCTCTGGAAGATTGCCCGAGTTACGCCTATCCTTAAAAAAGGAGACCCAAAGAATATCAACAACTACAGGCCCATAGCCATCCTCTCTGTGCTAAGCAAGCTACTGGAGAAACTTGTTGCAACCCAAACCATTGACTATCTCACAAAGAACAACCTTGTCTCAGACACTCAGCATGGTTTCAGAAAAGGGCACAGTACCTCAACTGGTCTTCTCAAATTCTCCACCAGTGTACTCTGCAACATGGACAAAGGCCTACTCACTGGAGCAGTATTTATCGATCTTACCAAAGCTTTCGATTTTTGTGTTCATCCCCTGCTTCTCTCAACCCTGCATAGACTTAACTTCTCATCCTCAGTAGATGACTGGTTTAACAACTACCTATCAAACAGATTACAACTTGTTAAATTCAACTACACTCTCTCGGATGTGACCAGCACTGACATCGGAGTACCCCAGGGCTCCATCCTGGGACCCCTTGTTTTCTCGCTATACATCAACAACATAGATTATGCCTTACTCTCCTGCTCAGCTATCCTAGACGCTGATGATGTCATCCTCTACTCCAGCGCTGACAAAGGTAACATCATTAACAAAAACCTCTCCTCGGATTTCAGGAATGTGCAGACATGGCTAAATGCTAATAAGCTCATCCTCAACACAAAAAGACCCAAGCCATGCTATTTGGCACTGCCCCCAAACTCAGAACCTGTAAGGAACCCCTCCTAGTCCATGACTCTGGGGGGTCTCTCATCAACTGTGTCACAGCCTTCAAATACCTGGGGGTCCTCCTTGATAAATCCCTTGATTTCAGTCTGCACATCCAGTCAACCTGTAAAGCAACAAATGCCAAACTTGGAATCGCCTATAAGACTTGTCACCTGCTAACACCATCTGCCAGATGGCAATTGCCAAGGGTTTCCTGCTTCCAGCGCTGAAATATGGTGTCTCCACTTTTGCTAATGCCCGTAAAACTGCTCTCCATAAATGGGATGTTGTGTATAACAACATATGTCGGTATGCCTCCTCTTCCCATCGCCTCAAGCACCACTGCACACTGTATAGTGACCTAGGCTGGCTCTCCCCAACAGCCTACCGACTATACTCCCTAGGTACCCTCACAGACTCTGTAATCCGTAACCAACCCCCTTACAGCTCTACTTGTACCACAGACACCTGCCCACGGACTACGCTCAGCAAACAAATGTCTGCTTACCGTACCCAGAAGTCTTACTTCAAAAGGGTCTGGAGCATTTCACTGCACCGCCCCAGCCACCTGGAACTCCCTCCCTCCTGCCCTGAGGCAGCCTAACTCCCACCCAATCTTCAAAAAAGAACTATATCGCCACCTATCCCGGGACCCCTGCACATGCTTTGATCCCACTTAATGCCTCACAGCTAACCACCCTATTTCGCCCAAGACACTGCTGCACTTCTAAACAAACTTTGCTATAAAATGTCTTTATAGCTGTCACTTAGCCCAGTTTCAGTTATTTGCATGGACTAATATCACTTTTGTCATCTCTGCATAGTTATATGTATTATCTTGAGTACTGTCTGACTTGATCTGTATTCTAACCTACCTGTACTATATACTATGTATTGTATAATCTCATCTCATTTTATGTATGTATTCTCCCGGGTCATTCCTGAAAATAGTCAACTTTGGCTAGCACACCTAACCCGGTTAACAAAAACTAAAAAAATAAATAAGTCATCATCCTCTAATAGAAAATAACCTGCAGATGGGAAAGTCGACTGATTGGTTTATGGAGCCACGTGGTTCTTCGTATAAAGTTCTGGTTTACGGAGCCATGTGGTTCTTCCTATAAAGCTTGATGTCGACCAAGGGTGGTGGCGGTGGCGGTATGAGCCTGGGCACATGCGCCCGGCGAGGACAAAACACTCAGCCGCTCCAGGCAAGCGTCGCCCTGCTCCTTACTGTGTACCTTGTCTGTTGTTGCTCAGGCTTGATTGTGGGAGGCTGTGATTCTCCTGCCTCACACCCCAGGCTTCCCTCGGGAGCCCAAAGAAGACTGCAGCCCTGTGAAGACAGACAAAGAACCGGAGATCAGTTTACAGGTGTGGCTGAAAGGGAGGGGGAAGGGGGGGTCACTGCGGAGAGGATGGAAGTCTCAGCCGAATTAAAATGGCCCTGGTTCCAGAGCGCTTTTAAGGTGCAGGGCTTTTGTCCAGCTCAAGCTGACTGTTTGTGGGAGAAAGCAGGTTCAATTTAGCAGCGTGCAGCACTTGAAACTACACTGGGGACAAGCTGTGATAGAAAGGCTATGGGCGGGTAGAAAGAACACTGCTGCATTGTAAAACTAACCCTATTCACTATACTTTTCCCTATTCATTACACTTTACAGTCACAATCAGTTTTGAGCTTACTGAACTTTAACATAGCCTATTCTCTTTAGGGTGCACATCTATTTAAATCAAGGATCATGCTACATGCTGAGTGCAAGAGATGGCAAGTGCAGAGAAGCCTATCTAGGCACTGTTTAACCCAGTGAAGCACAAATTACATAAACTTTGCAAGCACCCTGCACAAAATTAATGAACCAGACCATTGAAGAATTTCTTGAAAACTGGATGGGAGGCTAGGGAAGAGCCCTTCCCAGCTGAAAGGAAGGCAGAGATAGCTGCCAAATGCACTTTGAGAGTGGTAGGCCTAAGGCCCAAACTGTTAAGATGCACCAAATAATCCAAAGCAGTGGCAATGTCAGCGGAATATGCCTCTGAGAACACTAGAAACCACATCTCTTCCATTTGGAAATGTAAGTTTTTATAACAGAAGGGAACAACTGACTGGGAAAGATGCTTGCATATTCTAGCTCCTCAAGAGCCAAGCTTTGAGTCGGAGAGTCTGAAGGTTGGGATACAGTATCCTCTCCTGCGAGGAGGTGAGAAGATTGTACTGTCTGGGAAGACAAACTGGAATTGTCACTGACACTGACGATAGTAGGGGGTACCACAGCTGTCTGTCCCAGTCTGGAGCCACTAGAATCACAGTGCAAGGCTGAGGTCTGATCTTGACCTGAACTCTGAATATCAGAGCAAAAGGAGAAAAAGCATAAAGAAATCTGATTGTCCAATCCAACAGGAGAGCACCTTGAGGAACAGACCCCAAAAGGGGTTTGCAGCAGAATAGGGAAGCTGTTGATTGTCTGGGGCTACAAAGAGGTCGATCCCTGGACTACCCCTCCTCTTGAAAATTATCTGAAGTATTAGAGGGTTCAGGGCCCATTTGTGATGACCTTGAGAAATCCTGCTGAGAGCATACTAACATACTAAAATGCCAGTGGAATAGGCCTAACGGTCTTTTGTGCCTGCTCGTTTGGTCAGCCCCCACCCTGGCAGCTGACCTTGCTGCCCCCCTCGCCCTCTCTGGCTTCTCCCTTCCCAGTTCCGGATATTCTCGCTGCACTGGATTTTGCTTCCAGAACCCTTCCCCTGTACCTGTCTCACCCCCTCTTGAACCCCTCCACCGTCTCTGCCTCCACCAGCCCCCTGGGCAGCGCATTCCATGGCTCCACCACCCTCTCAGTGAAGTAGCACCTTCTTCTTTCTTCCCTGAATCTTCCCCCCTCCAGCTTCCACCCATGCCCTCTAGTTGCCCCCTCCTCCTTCCTTTAAAGCACCCTGACTGCTCCTCCCCTATTTACCCTCTTCATGTACCTGAAGACCTCTATCATGTCCCCCGGTCCCTTCTCTCTTCCAATGTGTACATATTTAGCTCTTCGAACCTCTCCCCATAGGTCCTGTCCCCCAAGCCCCAAATCATTTTGTTTGCCCTCCTCTGGACCCTCTCCAGGAGTTTAATGTCCCTCTTTAAGTGTGGCCTCCAAACTGCACACAGTTCTTGAGGCACGGCCTCACCAAACAGTTATACGGAGGGAGTATCACTTCCCTTCTTCTGGAGGTGATCCCCTAACGATGCATCCCAGCATCTTGTTGGCCTTTGCTGCTGCCCTCCTACAAGTCTCAGAGTTGTTCATCTTGACATCCACCACCACCACCACCAGGTCCTTTCAGCCATCGAGACTTGTAGCATTCCCCCCCCCCGGGCATACACTTGGCCCGGGTTTCTGGCCCCCAGGTGCAATACCTTGCATTTCCCTGCATTGAACCTCAGCTTCCACTTTCTAGACCATGTTTCCAGAGCCTCCAGGTCCCCCTGTAGGGCCACCCTCCCCTCCTCCCCATCCGCCACTGCCCCCAGTTTTGAGTCATCCGCAAAGAGACTCATCTTACTCCTGATACCTGTCCTTATGTCAGAGACGTAGGTGTTGAACTGGAGGGGCCCAAGGACTGATCCCTGCGGGACCCCACTAATGACCCTCCTTGGGGATGGAACTATCCCGCCAACTATGACCCTCTGGGTCCGGTCCTGGAACCAACTGCCTATCCATCTGATCATCTGGTTCCCCACCCCCATTTCTCCCAGCTTATCCAACAGGCTCCTGTGAGGAACAGAGTCAAATACCTTGCTGAAGTCTAGAAAGAGGGCGTCTACTGGTCTACCCAAGTCCAAGGCACTCATCACCCAGTCATAGAACTCCACAAGGTTTGTCTGATATGATATCCCCGGGACGAATCCATGCTGTCTATCATCCAGGCACCCTGTCTTTTCCAGGTCCCCCCCTGCCTCTCCTTGACAATGCCCTCCATCACCTTGCCCACCACCGACGTCAGGCTGACAGGCCTGTAGTTCCCTGCCACCTCCCTTGATCCCCACTTGTGGATAGGCACTATATGCACCACCTTCCAGTTCTGGGGCACCCATCCTGTCCTCAGAGAGATGGTGAAAAGCTCTGCCAGGGGTTTTGCCAGGACATCCGGCAGTTTCTTCAGCATCCTTGGTGAAAACCGAGGTGAAGTACTCATTTAGTACCTCAGCCTGCTCTCCGGGTCTTGTGCCCATCTCTCCCCTGTTTAAATCCTGCTATTTATTTATTTATTTATTTATTTATTTATTAAATTCTCGGATTACAAATACCTTTGAGCAGAAACTGCTCGTTTACAAAGGTTCCGCATCAAAGGATGAGGGTCAACATACATACAGAGGTAGTAAAAGAATGCACAATAAACAATCAAAACAACTAAAAGAAAAAATAAAGATACTCAGTTATAACATACTTTGAGATAATATTCATATAACGAGCAGCTTCAGTAGGCAGCTGGTTGCAGTAACAATAAGAGATGGAGGGCACCATAGGCAGTTAGTATTGCAGGCATGCGACCAGGAGAGGAAATTGGCAGGCTAATGGGCCACTGTCCAATGGCGGTGGAGAATGTCTTGTACCAATGGAGATGCGAAGCAGGAAAGGAGTCATAAGGAAGGCCCAGTGCCAGAGAGAATAAGACTGGGAAAGGGCGGGCTGGGAGACATGAGTGAGCTGGGAGGTGTTTAGAGAGATTTCTGTTCAGAGAAGCAGTCACATTGAGTAGTAGAGGTGAGGTAAAGTTTGAGATTCCTTTTGAAGGGTCTAAGTGTAGTAGAGGAAAGTGCTTCTTTATTGAGGGAATTGAACCATTGAGCGGCTCTATAGATAAAGGACCACTGACCCATGGAGGTACGACATCTGGGAACCTGAAAGGTTAGAGATTGGGCACCACGTGTTTGTTGAGTGCCACGGTAGGTAGTAAGGAGTGAGCTAACACCAGGTGGCATGAGACTGAGGAGAATCTTTTTGGTAAGTGAGCAGGTCTGGTATTGTATTCTGCTGCGTAGGGGTAGCCAGCTGGCCTGTGCATAGAGGTCACAGGTGTGAGTTTGTCGGGGCTGCACCCGTTAGTAGTCTATAGGCTTTGTTGAGAGAAACTGAGATCCTGCAGAGGGCACTTGTTGAGGCAGAGCCATAGATGGCAAGGCCGTAGTCAATGATAGAGGTGACAGAGCTGTAGATGGCTAGTTTAAGGGCATCTGCAGGCATACAGTGCTTGTGTTTGTGTAGTAGTCCAATCCGTATATTGGCGGTCTTGGCAACAGTGTCAATATGCCGAGTGTAGGAGAGGGTACTATCCAGGGTAATACCAAGGTACTTGAACTCCTTGACATGTTCAAGTGGGTTCTCAGCGTGGTTCTTGATGGTGAGGGACAGAGAGTTGTGCCTGCTCTGTCGGTTACAGAAGGACATGGCTTTAGTCTTGCTGTGGTTCAGGACAAGTTTATGAGAATTGAACCAGTCTTCGATGCGCTTGAAGTCGAGCTACAGCTGGGATTCAAGGACTGTAATGTCATGGTGGCTGGAAAACAGGACTGCATCATCTGCGTATAGTAATATATTTTGGTGGCAGGCACTAGGGAGATTGTTGATGAAGAGAGAGAAGAATAGAGGGCCCAGAATAGACCCCTGGGGGACTCTGGAGCAGACCGGTTTCTCATCCGAAGAGATCCCTGCAATCCTTACACGTTGGATCTGATTATCAAGGTAGCTGGTGAACCATGGAAGGGCATCGCTGGAGATCCCAATGGAGGACAGTTGCTTGAGCAGTAGGGAGTGGTTAACTGTGTCGAATGCCTTGGTAAGGTCTATAAATACTGCCCCTCCACAATTCCCTTTGTCAAGCATGGCATGGATGAAGGTCATAAATTCCAGTAGTGCAGTGGTGGTGCTGCACCCTTTTCTGAAGCCATGCTGCTCTGGGCACTGTACATTGTACTTATTCAGGAATTCAACTAGTTGGTCCGACACTATTCGCTCCAGCGCTTTAGATAGTGGGGGAAGGAGTGAGATAGGTCTGTAATTGGTGTGCAGCGTCCTATCTCTGCTTTTGTGAACTGGTGTGACAGTGGCTTTCTTCCGGAGAGAGGGGAAATGGCCCAATCTAAGCGAGAGATTGAAGATCTTTGTAAGTGGTTCTAAGACTTCATCGAGGACTTGTGCCAGCAGTTTCAGGTCAAGGGAGTCACCACTGTACCCTTGTTTGCCGATGGCCTTTTGAATGTATTTTCTAGCTACTTGTGGTGGGACTTCCTTAAAAAACTTTGGGGTTGTAC
Source organism: Neoceratodus forsteri (assembly GCA_016271365.2). Taxonomy (NCBI): domain Eukaryota; kingdom Metazoa; phylum Chordata; order Ceratodontiformes; family Ceratodontidae; genus Neoceratodus; species Neoceratodus forsteri. Next base: position 309,224,657 of record JADMNL010000027.1, on the reverse strand, counting down.
GCTCTAGTTGGGGGTAACTTGGGAGGAGCTGAGAGGAGGTCATCGAAAAAATTTGGTGGAAGGACACTGTCCAGGTTTGTAAATGCATTATTAAAAGTGCTGGTGATGGTACCTAGGTCAAGTGTAGGAGTGCCATGAAGGTTGAGCATAGTGGGTGGTGCTTTGGATCCTTGCCTGTGAGTTCTTTCATGTTGTTTCAGAATTTGTTTCCTGGCCCCAAGAGTTGGTCAGAGCCTCTTTGTAATAGCTGCATTTATCATTCCGTATTTTTTCGAGTGCAGTCATTTCTGTCTGCTTTGTATAATTGTATGTTTACTTACGGCCGGAGTTGCACCCAGCACAATGCCAGAGGTGGTCTCTGTGCTTGAGCAGAGTTAAAAGGTCAGTAGTAACCCAGGGGTTGGTCTGTCCTTTGACCTTCATCTTTTTCACTGGTGTATAGATGTCACAGGCTTCGTTGAAACGTTTGATAAATAGGTCCAGAGCTTTGTTGGTGTCACTGAGGGAGTCGAGCACTGCCCAATTCAGCTAATCTGCTCCTTCACCCTTTGTTTTTCCCCAGTGTATCTAAAGAACCCCTTGTTCCCTCTCCTAATTTCCCTGGCCAGGTTCTGCTCCTTCCTTGCCTTAGTCGCCCTCACCACCCTTGTGGCCCTTCTAGCCATCAGCTCATACTCCCCTCAATCCCTTTCACTTCTTGAGCACTTGAATTGCTTATAGGCTGCCTTTATTCCCCTCACCACATCCTGGACCTCCCTGGTCCACCAGCAGGGTTTTCAGGCCCTACTGCATTTTCGTCTTACTCTTGCACAGGTGCTGGTAGCATCCTGCACCCCTCTCCTGATGATTTCCCACCTACTGTCAGCATCCATGTCTGGCTCAGTCACATCCAAATGCTCCTTAAGGATCCTTCCCATTTCCTTAAAATCCGCCCCCCTGAAATCAGTTACCTCCGTCTTTGTGCAGCCTTCTACTCCTCCTAGGTCCAGGCAGAACCAGACCATGGCATGGTCGCTCCCCACCAACGGGTCCCTTACCTCCAGGCCCCAATCTGGTCACTGTCTGCCAGGACCACATCCAGTACCTGCGCTTCCCTGGTTGGTTCCCCCACCTGTTGAGTTAGGAACGCGTCTTGAAAGACATCCAATAACCTCTGTTTCCTGCCCACCGAGGATGTTATAGTCTCCCAGTCTGTTCCTGGCATGTTTAAATCCCCCAACACCACCACCCTTCCCCTGCCCAATCTGCAGTGTCTCCCAACATCTGCCACCAGATTCTTCTCCAGCTCCTCCGCCAGCGCAGGGGGTCTATACACCACTCCTAGTTTTACTCTCTTGCCCTCCCTTGTTATCAGGGTGACCCAAATCGCTTCCACATTTCCCTCCGCCTCCTCTACTCCCCCCTATACCAATGCAGTTTTTGACTATTATTGCTACCCCACCTTCCCTTCCCTTCCCTACCCCCTGTCCTTCCTGAACATAGTGTAACCCTCCAGGTTCAGGTCCCAGTCATATCCTGTGGTGGCCTAGGTCTCAGTGACTACTGCCACATCTACCCCTCCGTCAGTTAGCATCACCTGGAGCTCAGGCATTTTATTGCCCAAGCTCCTGGCATTTAGCAGGACTACCTTCCACCCTTTCCCTATACTTCCATTTCCCCTGCTCGTGTTCCCATGGGGATTCCATTTTCCCCTGGTCTGCACCTTACCAGTCGGCCTTTTCCCGCATTCCTCCAGCTCCCCAGAGGGGTGGAGACAGAGTCTTTCCTTTTCAACCCTCTCCACAGCCTTTTCTCTCTCATACTTCCCCTTCACAAGTTTAAACCCCACCTTTCACCAATGAACCCCTCTATTTTCAACTTAAGGATTCCCCTCCCCTCCAAATTGAGATGGAGTCTATCTCTAGCATACAGCTCCTTATCCTCCCAGGTCTCCAACCAATCCCCCATCAACCCATACCCTCTGGCCTCACACCACTCCCTGAGCCACTGGTTTATCTCCCTAATCTTCCTTTTGTGTTCCCCACTAGCCCTTGGCACCGGCAGGATTTGAGAGAAGGAAATCATGCATCCTATGTCATGACAGACCCTGCCGAGCTCCCTGAACCTTGCCTGTATCTCTAGCTCGCTATTTCCCTCAATGTCATTTGTACCCAGGTGGACCAGTATGTCTGGGGAACCCCCACAATCCTTTGCCAGCTGATACACCTCGTGTTTGGCCCTGTGAACCATTAGTCCAGGGAAGCATTTTGTTCTAACTGGCCAGGCTTCCCCCTCCCTATCCCATTTGATACCCCTGATCATAGAATCCCCCAACAGGAGCACTCTGACCGCTCCTTTTCCTCCATTTCCCCCCCTTCCATGTCCCTCATCCTTTCTACCGGCCCCTCCACCCAGCCGGCTCCTTGCTCCTCCCCCTATCTGGGTGCCACCTGCCGTCCCTCCTTATTTATCCTGGCCACACCCTCCCCTCTGATCTTATGCTTCACTTCCTCCCGAGTATCCTTCTGTACCTCGCTAACTCCCCCCTCACTGCTCGCGACTGGTCCTGCTCCCCCATCTGCTAATCTAGCCTGTCTCATCCTCCCTTCCTTCCCGTCTCTGTTCAGACCCTCCTTGCTTATCGTGCTCCCCTGGCCTAAACTCTCAGCTCCCTTTACTGTATCCTCCTTGTACGTCTGGTCCTTCTCCTTGCCTCCCAACTGGTCCTTCTCCTTGCGCTTTCCTCCCTCTTCCCCCTGCCCCTCCTACTCTGATCCACTGCTCCCCCCATTTTCCTGCATTCCAGGTTCACCCCTGTTCTTCCTGCTATCCAGCCGCCGCCTCCTGCCCCCCACTCCCTTTCCATCTCTAACCACCCCCGTCATAACTACATCACCCCCCTCATCCTCAAGCAGAAGAAGAGAATTGAAGCAGTTACTGAGCTTAAGGTCCGATCCACCTCCCCACCTTGCTTCCTTCTGTCCAGCCCCAGTCATCTGCCTACTTCTCTGAGAATGTTGTCCCTCTGGCCCCTCTTTGTGAGGGTCCCCAGTTACCTGCCTGTTTCCTTGGTAGTGTCCTCCTTTTGGTCCCCCTCTGCCAGGGTCCCTATGTGACCACAGAGTACTCTCCTGCACTCCTTTCCCTATGCCCCCACCCCTAGTGCTTGGAGCAACCCTGTGGGAGAGCCCCTGCCCTCTTCCCCAACCATACCTCCCCCTTCCTTCAGTGGTCTACTAATCCCAGCAACCTCCTCCCTAAGCTGTGCCAGCTGGTACCACACTGGGCAACCACCGAACTTCCAAGCCCAGTCCAGTATCATGGCTGCCCCACACCCTGTGCACCTCACCACCCTCCCAAAGATGCCGGCCCTAATGACATGTGGTCCCATCCCCCTCCAAGTAGGTTTCCTTGGGTGAGCCACCAGGTTCCCCATTAGTCCAAGATACACCCCTACTGACTAATCATGTCACCCACTAATCCTAGATACAGTCCCACAGTAAACCGGTAACCCTGTTACTAGGTGCAGTTCAATCCAGTAAACTTATAAGGGAAGTGGACAACTCCCTAAGCTCTTCTCTCCCAGCCTTTAAATCCAACCCCCAGTGGCTAGAACTACATGAGCTGCACCTGAAGCTTTTTCTCCATTTGCAGGCAGGTGTTCCCCATAAATAAGCAGAGCTCTGGTGGGGAGGGTGGGATTAGGGGCTCATAACCCGACTCTCGAGAGAGAGTGTATCAGCCCTGTGTCTGCCCCTCCAAGCCCTGCAACCAAAGAAACAGCCCCAATGAAATCCCACCAAATAGGTTTTAAATCAGAAGAAACAGGCCTCCACCAGCGCAGCCTGCTACACAGTGAAACATCCAACAAATGATCCCACTTACAGCCACCAAACCAGTTTTCAGACTTCCAACAGCCCCCAAAACAATAACCTGCTGGCCCCTTAGAAGTAGTAAGAAAGAAAAGAAATAACCTTCTAACAAATAAAATCCACAAGAAACCCTGTAAAAACAAGAAGCAGCTACTGTACTGGAACAGGTCTGATCCTGTCCCCTTCTAGTTCCCCATTCTAGCATCTGCCAGTACACTGTCCTTCCCTGGGAGATGCACAGCTATCAGAGAAACCTGCAGGGAATAAGCTAGTGACCATATTTTCATGGCTTCGGTGCATAAGGCCGAGGACCAAGTGCTCCGCTGCTTGTTGATGTACCTCATGGTTGTGGTGTTGTCTGTCCTGATCTGCACCACTTTCCCCTGGATTGTGTTCGAGAATGTCTGAAGTGCTAGAAAGACAGCCCTGAGTTCGACAAGATTTATGTGCAGGAGAGACTCCTGATGAGACCATGTTCCCTGAGCAGTAAGCTGGTCTAGATCGGCTCCCCATCCCAATAGGGAAACATCCGTGGTGAAAATCACTGTTGGAGCCTGACTGAGGAAGGGGACACCTTACTTTAGATTGCCCTCCTTCAGCCACCACTGGAGAGCCTGAACTAGGGTTTGAGACACTGGAACTAACTTGAAGAGAGGATCTTTTTTCTGAGACCAAAAGGATTGTAGATGAAATTGAATATCTCTCATCTGAAACCTTGCCCCCTACACTACTGCAGTGCAAGCTGCCATGTGGCCTAGCAACTGTAAGAAGTGCCTGGCTGGCTGAGACACTAGTGGATGAAAAGAGGAAGCCAGGGTGATGAGGGACTGAACCCTTGAAAGAGGAAGAAAGGTCTTGGCCTGGACAATGTCCAGCTCCACCCCTATAAATGTGAGAAGCTGGGCTGGTTCCAGAACAGACTTTTCTAGAGTTAGGATGAATCCTAAGGAGTCCAGAAGCTTTTGAGTGACCTCTAGAGCTGACTTAACTTGGTCTGAGGACTGACACACTATGAGCCAGTCGTCCAGCCATTAAAATATCAAACTTTGTCTTTAAAAGAGAAGCCCTACTGAAGTCAATGGAGCGTGCACCCACACTCTGACTGTTACATCACAAAACGTGCTAGCACAGGGGCTACTCTCCGAACAGAGAAGTGGGAAGGTTCGGGCCCTCAGCTCCATGGAGCCAAAATACAACCCCTTTCCTTCCAAAGCCTGCTATTAGAATTTTTTGTTAAATCTACCTTGCAAGTCGGGGGAGCTGAAGGATCCTTTTGGGGTTCTGTGGAGAAATTTTAGAAAGGGCACAAAATGTGCTCTTTAAATGAGCTGCACACCTTAGTAGACCTGGAGTTGTGTGCCTAAACTGCATTACTGTCTGTGAGGCCTACATGAGGTTCAACTGCAGTGCACTTACAGTGCCATTTAGGTGTAGTTGATGTGCGTCTAAAAATGCTAATTAGGTAGACCTCAGTGAGATGTGCACATGGACATGAGGTGCAGTCAGGGAGCACACGTCAGTATGGCCAGTCTAGCTGTAAAAAAATAAATTCTAAATACAGCGCAGAGATCTTGTCTAAAAAAAAAAGTAAATACTGTTTGCTTGATTTGCTTCCTTTTTTTTTCGAACTCTGTTTTTCTCCCACACCACTGAGCTCTCTCCAGCGACTCTACCTTGCCACACTCTCTACCTCTCTGCATGGCCCTACTGTGTCCTCCTCTGCTACTCCCCAGCACCGAGCATTCCCCCGGTCTATCCTCTGGGAGTAGGCCCGCCCAGGCGCTTTCTATTAGGTTGAGACACCGGGCCGGAGAGTGGAGGAAAGCGGAGAGGACTTCAGGCCTGACTACGGGAGTGTGGAATGCGGAGGGAAGGCGCCTTCGCCTATCAGCGGTGAGGGGATTTTTCTATTTTTTTTCCTATGTTTCTTGGAGCCATAGCTCCATCCCTGGCGTACACCCTGCGATGCTACGTTCGGCTCACCCCCCAGCCTCTGCCAGAGGGCGCTCGTTGAGTGGCCCACAGCCCTAACCCACCCCGGGAAGAGAGAGCTGTCCTCCGGATGCTCAATCTCTCCCTGCCCCCGCCGACCCCCGGCTACCTGGGGCCATTCCCGAACCCGGGTCGCCGGTGTGGCGCGAGGTGTGATGTCCAGCGCCTCAACCCTCAGCGCCATCAGGCCAATTAGCTTGCTTTTAAGCCGAACTTTAAAAAGAATTAGCAGAGAAGAAATTTCTTCTCTCTTTACTGCCTCAAGAGCCTCATTACTGAAATAGACAAAACACCTAGGAATTCCTACATTAAATAGATGGTGCGGGGTCTGTAGGAACAACATTCGAGAGATGTTTCTTTTACACATTTGTCACTGGAAACAGTGAACCTTACAAAAAGCTCAGGAAAAGTACTGTGACGTTACAGGCCCCAAACCCCACCTCTATTAAAGAAACAAAAGAGATACACACGTAAACAAACTTTGCACACTCTAGTAAGATCTTGTCACTTTTTGCAACGTGAGCAAACTGTTATTATAAAGAAGTCTTTGTCTTACTCTGAGAAAAGACTAGTTACTTTGCAAGCACTGCCTAGCTAAACACAGAGCTCCAACTGTTGCCGGAGATCAAACTGCCACTAACCAAGTACTGCAAAGGAGTTCAGAAATCAAAACTGCCAACTGTGTCCCTACAGGGCCAAAAAGATCCACTCAGTAGCACAAGACAGAAGTCGAAGTGCGGTTGAGGTGCGTACAGTTAAAAGTTAAGTTTGTGAGGTGCGGTTGAGGTGTACCCTATTAAATGTTAAGCTTTTAAAGTGTTTTTATAAGTCTGTAATTCAGGTATGCCTTACTGGTTCGTGTAGCTAATGTCTGCAAAAGTTTGAGGCTGTACCTCTTATAATTTCCTGTTTAGTCTTTCTTCAAGTGGAAGGGATCGTATTTTTGACTCGGCCGAGGCAGCCAACTGATCCCTTCTACTTCCTGGTTGATTGCTCCTCCCCCATACTCAGGCACGTTATGACGTCTGCCCTGGAGGAGCATGTGGATGTGCCCCATTAAAGTCTATGGGGATGTGTTTTTAGAACAATTTTATATATAATTATGGCCATTTGGAGATAATCAAAGGCACCAGTCGAAACTCACCCCAATAGACTTTAATGGGGTGCACCCCCACACTCTTCCCGGGCACATGTCATAACTTGCCTGAGCGCAGGGGACGATTGATCAACCTGGAAGTAGAAAGGATTGGCTAGTTACCTCGGCTGAGCCAAAATATGATCCCTTCCACCTGAAGAAAGACTGCACAGAAAATTGTAAAAAGTACAGCCCGAGACTTTTGCCGACATGAGCTACATGAACGAGTAAGGCATGCCTGATTCTTCGAAAAATCCTTTAAGGTGAAGTTGAGGTGCACACTGCTAAATGTAAAGTTCGTAAGGCACAGATGAGTAATATATCAGTAAACGTACAAGTTTTTAAGGTGCAGTTGAGGTGTACATGGTGTGTACGTACACCTCAGTTCAGTCTGGGTTATGGACATTTAATGCTCCCCCCTCTCCTCAGCAGCTACTATTCTCTCTGTTTTTGTATTTCCATGACATTCCATGACATCAGTTACACGGCACCATTCCATGCTATTTAGCTATGTAGTGAACCAGGCTTTCTCTACAACTCAACTCACCTGTGCAGAAGAGCAGTCAGTGCACAACTGCGGGGTCCTTGCGCTGCCTGACAGATGGTGAGCTTTGGATTTCCAGCCAACAGAATTTAGTTCTCCTCCAGGGCAAGTTATTGTTCTGTACTGTGGCTAGGACCGTACTCTGTAGAAACAACAGAGAAGGTGCAGCAGCAGCAGACTTCTGTGACGTCAGACTACCTAAAGAGACTGAACACCTGTGGTGAATTGGATTATGAAAGGAAGCTGTAACTGAGTCGACTTAGTCAAGTCACAGCAAGCCACAGGGGCTTGCAAACCCACCTAAGCACAGTGCCAGCCGGTCAGGTCGCTTGTTTCTCACCATGTCTGTAGTGTCCCTGCCTTGCTTCAAGGAAAGAACCATATTTGGTGGTAGATGAACTGTAGTAGCTTAAAATGTGGGGAGCTATAAAACTGAAAGCAAGCCTACCTTTCTTACTGTTCACACTGAAATGCCATCGTGGAGTACCAGGTGCAGATAAAACAGAATCCCTTCCTTTGCTGCATGTGTAGATTTGCATTGCATGTGCTTCCATTTAACAGAAAAAAACCATGGCAAACAGAATTTGAATTTTCATAACCATTCATGAACATCTCAAATCAGGATGTCAGGAAAATTCAGGTTTATGATAGTTCACATTTCCTATTGACAGTAATTTATCATGATAAAAAAGAACACTTTTATTATCCAGGGGCCAACTGGGGGAGGAAGATTGAGAGTCCCAGGGAACAGTCTCTTCCTCCAGAGTGGGAGAATCACCACCCTCACTGTAATACTGCCTCCTGGGTGACCACAGGTGGCAGTGCAGTCGAGGGCACCATGGGAGGGAGGGGCGTAGGCCAAGATCTGGTGCCGCAGCACACCTATGTGTGCACATGCTCCTAGGAGCTACAGTGCGTACCTGCATCCTCAGGGCAGTGAAAAACAAGGAAAAGACCCCAAAGCTGGCCTGACGATGGCCCCTGGTGAACCGAATATGGACTGACCTGGAACCATCAGCCACCAGCCTGACGAAGACTTGTTCAACTAGGAGGGTACCTCCCTCTTTCTCCAGCTTGGGGGTTGGGTCTGAGACTGTGGCAGCATGGAGGTAGGTGTCTGGCAGGGACTGGTGTTTAGCTGAGCTAGACAGCTTGGAGGGACCCTGCAGGATAGGGTGGCTGTGGCATAGGAGGGGGCATAAAGAAGGAATGAAAAAAATATTTTTGTTATCATGAGTATGTTATATTTATTTATTTATTTATTAGCTTTTGGTAAGCGGGTAAGTGCGCTAGGCAACAGACCTGCCTATTTTCAGGCACGACCCGGGAGAGCACAGGACATTGGTTACAATATGCAGAAATGCACAGACATAATATAGGTGTACAGGAGCAAAACAAGATATACATTGGGTAGCACAGTAATAGTTACATAAGGGTACATTTTAGGCATAGATCATAATAAGGATGTAAAATAAAGCAATTAGGGTAACCATAAGACAGCTGAGGACAATAAAGACATCAAGGTTCATAGCCACCTAGACAAGCATATTGCATGGGAGAACATTAGTGTAGTACTCAGGGTCAGACCCGACAGCCTGCAGTGGGACAAAGCAAATTAAGAGCATTTGCATTGACCAGAGGCTAGAAGGTGGGTGAACAGCGAGTTTTTGAATTCTCGATGGGAGGCTGAAGTTTTCACCATAAGGGGGAGCGAGTTCCAGAATTTGGGAACAAAATTGGGAGATGCCTGTTCACCCATTTTTGTCATGCAAGGTCTAGTGGAGAGCATGGGGACAGAGGAAGACCTGAGGGTACGGGTGTGTGAGGCAGGAGTCAGGAGGTTGGCAAGATAGACAGGGCCGAGAGGTCTAGACAGGGGGTTGATAAAGCAGCCCAGGGAGTAGGCTCGAATATCCTTAGGTGACAGCCAATTTAAGCCAGCGTAAAGGAGACAATGATGGGTAAGATGTGGGACAGTTAAGGTGAATCTACAGATGTTGTTGTAAACAGTGTCCCGTTTGTGGAGTGTAGCAGAGTTTGCAGCAAAGAGGAGGGGCAGAGCATATTGGAGCTGGGGTAAGAGAATACCTCTCGCAACAGAAAGTCTAGCGGAAGGAGTGAGGGAGTGGCGCATGCGATAAGCTCCGCCAATTTTAGCATTGATGGCACGGCACACCATATTGACATGTTGAGACAGGTCAAGTGTGGGATCCAAAGTGACCCCAAGGTACTTGAAGGACTCAGTGTTTGAGATGAGGGAGCCATCAAGGCATTGAACCCGGAGCCTGTTCGCAGGGGCAGACAGTTTCTTAGAGGATCCGAATAGCATAGCACAGGTTTTTTCTAGGTTCCACATATACCACACTATACAGTGATAAACCATCTTGAGTTTCTCACCTCCACTGCTCTGGTGATGAGTTCTTCTCCAGGTTTCATCAAGATTCCTGACCACACACACACACACACACTCCACTAGCTGTTGAAGGCACTTTGCTTTGCCTTGTGCCTCAAGCCACCAGGAGTGTATGGTTATAACAACATACCCGCACACTGTTTGTCTTCGTTCTGTTGGCTAGCTGATGGTTCTGTAGCAGTACTTTATTCTGCCAAGAGGCTGTCTACAGGTTCAGGACCAAATGTGGGAAATCCCATTTCGGATTGGTTGGGAGTCGAAGGTTCTTGTGGAGTAGATGCGTATGATCTGCACAGAAAAGGGTACCTGCATGTCCCCTGCACCTCTAGCACCCCCTGCTGACAGACCAAGAAGCAGCAATGATGTCGCTGGTAAGGGCAGAGTTTCTTGTTTCTCTCTCTCCTCAGAGGTCATGATTGGGATGGGGAGCAGGGGTTTATGGGAAAAAAATATTCTTTTTATTAGTTAATTTGCTGTTTATGCCCTTTCTATCCTGCGGTGACCCTTTCAGCGGCTAACACCCAACCCCGTCCTTGATGTTCTCCAGCAGTTACCCCTTTCCAACCCTCTCAGCTTGCCTTTAAGAGGCAGGGCTTGCCCAGCTGACCACTCCCGGTGAGGTTTTGAGCCTCCTACCTGAGGACTTCTAGGGTAGGGTGACTGGTCCGTCAGGCCAGGACCTGAGTGCACCCCATCACCCTGCAGTGCCGAGGTGTTTCCTGTGTTCTGTTGCTCCCAGCCACTAAGGATGTTGGTGCTGGGGAGTGCTTGCACATGCAAAGCATGGCCGCGCAGACTCCATTTGATGTCCTCCCTTCCCTCAGCCATACTGCCGCTACACTGTCACCTGTAGTCACCCAGGTGGAAGTACTGCAACAGAAGTAGCAATGCTCCCTCCCTGGTGGAGGAACGCGTCCTCTGGAGTGCTCAGTTCTCCTCCACCAGCCGGCCCCTGACGACCTAGGCTCATTACCGCTGCACTGGGGGGTCAGCTGGAAAAATGGTTCTTGTTCATGGGGGTTAGCCAGTTGCCCTCAATCCTTACTGCTAAAGTCCCTGATACTGAGCCACTGCTGTACATAAGGGGGTTACAGCATATCCCCCCTCCACTGGTGGTAATTGGAATTAAAAAGAATAACACAGAGAGCCCATTCTAGAACCTGGGATCTGATAAAAAAAAAAAAATGAAAACATTTACTTCAGTTCTGTTTATGTACTCACTGTTGTCTGTAAAACATGGTGGGGTGGGGCCACCATATCAGAATACCCATGTGGGTGACCTGAGTTTGGGAGTGAGGTGGCAACACTTCACCTCCACCTTGTAGCCCCTCCCTCACTTAGAGAGTGGTTGTTGCTCCTTTCTAGCCCCAGGTTGGAGCCTACTACTGCCCTTAAAGACATGGCACTGGTAAGGGCCTGGATATGAGCTGATGCTGTGGGCCACATCCGTGCCCAACCTCCAGTCAGCATCAGGACTGCTTGCCAAGGGCGGGCCAGGCACAGTGTCTGCACAGAGTGCTGTCACATGGGAGAATCCAGTTCCTGTTCAAGCCTGGAGTCCCACACTGGGATTGACTGGGGGCGTGTTGTGTTGCTCTCTGGGAGGGAAGGCACAAGCCACCTGGCATTTGTGCAACCCCTAGTGACCAATCACAGAGCAGCATTGGTGTCAGCTTTAAAGGCAGTCGCCCACCCTCCCGGCTAAAGGAAAGGTGCAGTCAACATGACCGTCTCATCATTGGGTTAGGTGCCTTCCCGACATTTCCCTTCAGTGTTGGGACTGAACTTGGGTCCGCCAGATTGCAAGCAGATGTCCTTTTACTGGGCCAGTGGCAACATTAGCAAATATTAACAGTATTTTAGAATGCACTTCCCCCTTTCATGCAGTGGACATGGGCTCACATCTTGAGCCCAGGATCCCTAGTCAGGCCTGCAGGAGGCCAAGCATGGTCTGCTGGGAGGTGTAGTGTTCCTGGCGAGGGTCTGCTTTGTCTGCTGCTAATGTCTGTCCCCTGTTGGCCCAGGAGTGGACACCATACAGACAGCATCCTCCATACTCCTCCCCCCGATGTGCAGCGGCATGCCATGTGTGTCAGCAATGTGTATAAGCTCCCTTCCCTGCCACTGACATCAGTAGCCTGCCCGAAGCTGCCCCCTCCAACCAGTCCCCAAATGATAGCTAAGTCACCCTTCTTTTGGGATTGCCGCTGCACTGAGTGGGCTTGCCATGATGGGAGATCAGCAGCTGGTGCCATTAATAGGACACTTTTGGGCAGAGAAGTTAGGGAGGAAAAAGAAACAGGAAAAGTGCCTGAAGGAGTCATGGGGTGAAGGTTGAGATCAGAGGATAAAACAGGGTACAAGAGACAGAAAGAAAATAAAAACAACTTTAATGTAAAAATAAAACACAGAACTGAATGAAAATATGTTCCCTAGAGAAAAGATACAGGTTAAGTGACATCCTATCCACTTTTCAGGTACCACATCTAAAACTTATATCAGCGCAGTGTGGTATGCGTATGGCTCAGCTTAGACTGACTTTGTCCGAGCTCCAAGGCCTAAGAGTGTCTGTCCTCTTTTTCATTGGGCGGGTATCCTGGCTGAGCTGTGCTTGCCAGTACGAAATAGTCGCCTGAGGGCTGAATGGGAATTTCAGGGGTCAGCGCAAACAAGACTTTCTAATGTAAGCAAACAAGCGAGGGGTGGTGTAAGTTACACAACTCAGGGCTGAGGTCAAAGCGGCAGCAGACAAAAGAATTGTTAACACTGGACCGGCTTCAGACAATGGCCAGTGCTGAGGGATCGCTGGTGCTTCCACACAGAGTCACATAATGTCTGCTAAAGGGATCAGCCCACAATGGTCGACAGCTGACTGAACTGTGCTGTTTTTGTAAAATAAAACATTTTATTAGGGTTTAAAAAATTAAAACCTTAGCTGAGAATCAGCTGTTGCAAGGGTAGAACAGAGCTTTTTTTCCCCATATAGGGCCACTTTCTCTGCTGCCGCTCTAGGATATCCCCTCTTAATCAGGGATAAACCCTGCACAGTGTTTCCCTGTCATTCCAACAGGCGGGCCCCCCAAGTTTTTCACATTTGTTGTCTCCCCTTCCTCTGGTGTAAGCTGTGTTCTTTAGCCTCAGATGTACTTGGTCTACGGCCTCATGACTGAACCACCCCAGGCATGGTAAATCCACTCATATACCCACACCCTGTCATGGTATATTGTTTAATTCTCCCCAGCTGACTGCAGAGGGAATAGCTGCTTTTTCCCAATCCAGACCAGCAAATTGCTAACTTCTGTGCTTTTTATACTCTGATTGAAGGTCCTAATTCACTTTGCAGACCCTACACTTCTAATATGCTATCTGTCTACTTAACCCCTCAGTTAGAAATGTTCCAGCTGCCTCCTTGCTCCGATAGCAAGAGCTTCTTGAGGAGTTTCTCTGTCTGGCGGGATACGTGACCTGATATCTGATTTTATATCAGCTTGCCTGTTTACTTCTCTGTACTTCATTTTCTTTTGATGAATCCATTGTAACATGCCTTCCTCCTCGCTGATATGGTCTAATATCTTCTTTGTATGAAATAATATAACATTGTTTGGTTATTTATATTATTAACTCGAAACATATAAATAAAAAAATTCAGAAAAACAACAGTTGAAATGGAGCAATCTGATTGGTTGGCTGACTGCACTCTTCTAGGGTTCGGTTAAGGCTTGGAAACCTTGATGTACCATAAAACAATAAGAATTTTAGCTGTAAAAAAAAAAAAACAATTTAAAAACAATAAAATCCATTTTGTTTAATAGGCACTCCAGGGGTTTGGTGGCCTTTGTAAATCTGACCGTAAGGGAATAAGGCATTTGGCTTTGCCTTGTACTGTATGTCCCCCAATCAGATTAACTGACTGTACCTAAACTGCTTGTCGTGCCCTACTACCTAATTTGCATGTGCAGTTCGGTTGATCAGCACGTTTACACATACTTTTTTTGGCAGGAAAACTGCCTGTCCATGTTTTCTAGAGACCCCACCTGAATGTATAAATTATAAATGCTGGTGATGTCCCCAGGATTTTTGGGTCGGCAGCTCTTTGCCTCACCCCCCCGCCAAGTGTTTTGTCATTAGCTTTCTTTTCCCCTCCTTCTCTGGTGGTCTTAGGACCTCCCTCAGCTCATAGAAAGATAGAATTTGATGGCAGATAAGGAAAACTTGACCCACTCAGTCTGCCCATTTTTCCCTACCTACATTTTACTGCAGACCCTGCTTGATCTACAGCTCTTTCTCCTTCCCCCTTCATTTCCACTACAGTTTCCTTGCTCCTGTTTTGTACATTCTTGAACCCCCCCACCTCCACTTTTTCACCCCCACCATCTCCACTGGAAGGCTATTCCAGGAATCTACCACTCTTGCTGTAAAGAAGTACTTCCTCACATCTCTTCTGAATCTACCCCCTCCAGCTTCACAGCATGCACCCCTTGTCCTTGAGCACCTTTTTGTTCTGAAAAATACTTCCTTCCTGTACCTTATTTAACCCTGTGAGGTATTTAAAGGTCTCTTTCATACCTCCCTCCTCCCTATCTTCCAAGGTATATGTATTGAGGTCCTGTAGTCTCTCCTTGTAGGGCTTTTGATGCAGAACCTGCACCATCTTAGCTGCCCTCGTCTGGACCACCTCCACTCTGTCTGTGTCATTTCAGAGATGTGGTCTCCAGAATGGGACACAGTACTCTAGGTGGGGTCTTGCCAGCAATCTATAAAGAGGCAACATCACCTCCCTCTTTCTGGTGGTCATACCCCTCCCTGTGCACACCAGCATCCCACTAGCCCTCCCGAATGCATTGTCGCACTGCCCGGAACCTTTAGGTCATCAGACATGACTACCCCCAGGTCTCTTTCTTGTTGGTAGTCATCTATACCAGCTCCCCCAAAGCTCTAACCCCACCACCTGTGTAGCTACATTGCTAGCCACCTGTACACACGATCTTGTACCCGTAATGGTGCTCCTTGGACTTACCATGCTAGGTGGGGCTGCCTGTCAGGTAGGAGTGGCTGAAATACTCCCAAGAGATGGTTCAGTGGGTGTACGTACCTTAGTGAGGAGTTATGCTTATGCAACGTTGTTGATAGCCTAAAGGTATTTGAATGAATGTGTTGTTGACTGTCATACATGGATGCTTTGGCTGTTCACACTCTCTGTCCCATGGGGAATTTCCACCTTGTTGGGGTACCGTGAAGGCAAAGGAACTCTTATAAGGAGGGTTCCACCCTTAGAGGTGCTGCAGGAACATAATTCCTTTAGGCTAAAGGCACCTTAAGATGGAGCCCTAAGCAGAGAGGCTATCCACTAGAGGAGGAGAGGATGGCTGGGTAAAGAAACGGTGCTTCTGAGTGAGGCTGGAGGAAGCTGGCTTAAATAGCTCAGGAAAGGGGTGTGGCTAGCTGCTGCCACCCATCGAACTGCAGATATAGTCTTTGAATTGAATGGGCGTATGCAACATAGTGAGGAGTTATGCTTGTGCAACTTTGTTGACAGTCTGAAGGTATTTGAATGAATGTGTTGTTGACAGTCATACGTGGATGCTTTGGTCATTCGCACTCTCTACCCATGGGGAACTGCCACCCTGTTGGGGTACCGTGAAGACAAAGGGACCCTTTTGAGGAGGGTTCCACCACAACAGGTACCACCGGAACATAATTCTTTTAGGCTAAAGGTACCTTAGGAAGGTGCCCCAAAAAGTACTGTACAGCAGGTGGCAAACACAAAGCCTGAGTGAGGACAGATTGACAGCAACTAGTGACGACTGATGACAGAAAGAGACTGAACTGAGCAACACTGAGAGTAATTGGTAACTGATAGCAGACAGAGGCATGACTTCCAGAAGGAGAGAGGGAACGGCAGAATGGAAAAGAGAGCCACCATTCAACCCCAACTCACAGCGGAAACCTACTAGGGTAAACACTATACTAATATAGATATACTACATGATGGACCACCACCTGTGGAGACTACCTAACTTTTATGACTTTGGCACAGAGGAGAGGGAAAAAAAACCCTATGAGGAGGAAACCTCTGGGGATCCAAAGCCTTATTTTCCTTCCCTCTAGACTAGGGATAAAATTAGTGATGGCTCAGCTACCCTAATTTTGAGACCCAATTCAAGGAGAAAACTTTAGACGAAGGGCTGTCACTGTATCCCTCTTAACAGGAATGCCGTGAGGGTGCCGCTAGCTGATCTCTGCAGCTTAAGCAGGATCCCCGTGAAGGAGGCCCACCCCCAACAGCAGGAGAAGGACAGCAATGACTGCTGAAAGGCACTCACCTGGCCTCCACTGAGGGAAGGCTTAGAGAGGAAGCCAAACCCTGAAGGGGTAATGCACAGGAGTTGGGTCCTTCAGGGGAAGGGACTTGCAGAATTGTTTAATCTTCATCCTTCTTTCTCCAATTGTGTAACCAGGAGTAGCACACTAAACTGAACGCTTGTTTACAGGTGCAACCTGGGAGCACAGGGAAGTTAAGTGACTTGCTTAGGGTCACACAGTATGCAAGTGGGGGCTGTGGGATTCAAACCCAGGTATCCAGATTTTCAGCTCAGAGCCTTAAACCACTGCGTTATACTACCTCCCATCCTTGAGGGGCAGAGGAAGGGAAGTGGTGGATGTGACTTAGACAGCCAGCTCTGAGTGCTGTATCTAATTTTTTTATTACATATAAAATACGAGATGGGAAGGGCAGTCAGAAGACCCACAGTCTTGCTGAACTGACACATCCAAAAAAAAACAAGGATAAGTTCAAAGGACAGGAGGTATTTAAACTACAGAGATCTGAGGTTCAATTAGCATGTTAAATTTGCTTTGATCCCAGGAAATGAAATGAGCCATTCTTGGCATCCCCAGGGAAATCCTTTGATTTTGCTCTAGGTGTCATATGAAAAGAGCATGCATGGGTTATGAATAACCTTCCAGGAACCAGCTCATTTCATCAAAGAGATTGATGGCTGGGCCAAACAGGACCCAAATGAATTTGGAAGGCCAAATATACATTCCCGGGGAACCCTTGAATTACATCAGAGAGACCTTTGAGATGTAGATTCCAAGGCCCAGGCGGGATTAAACAGGCAAATACACTTTTGCTTTGAATACAGTGACTTTGATCAAAGATACTTTTGAGATGTATGTGTAGCAGAGCACAAACCAGTTTTGTCCGGTTAACCTGAGGAAAGGAAAGTCAGTGAGGTCACCGATTATGTTTTTTTAAATATTTTATTTGGACATCCTGTATTGAAAAATATAGATTTTGATACACCAAGGAGGAGTTAGTGACCTCATGAGAAGGCCGGCTCAGAACTGTGTTTACTTGCTGAGAGAACCTTGACAGAGACACGCAAGACAATATTTCTAACTGAGAGAAGAAGGACAACATCAGCACTGTAGGAGAGAAGTATTATGTGGATAAGAGAGCTTAGTTTGTACCTTTAAAAAACTGTTTTGTTTTTAAGATTCTATGTGTTTGGGATATTTGTTCTGTATTTATTGTTCTGTTTTGATATTTCAAAGTAAAGATATATTTTACAAACGGAAACTGCATGGAGTGCCTTGACATTTCTTTTTTTTTTTTAAGTGGAGCTTTTAAAGGTTACAAGTAACACTGTGTATGGGCTTATTAATACACCAAACTGGGAAACGGATAGAGTTCTCTAAAGTCTTGCATAGAGTTCTAAGGGTCCATTTGAAACACCTGGTTGGGTGCCCGTAGGCAAAGATTTCTGGCCCCCCGAAGACAGAATTATCTGAGCCTGATAATTGGGTACGCTAACAAGAGGTTATCAGTTTCAATCCCTCCAGAGCTTGAGACTACGGTGACTTGAACCCACAACACAGACAAGAGGGTTACCTTGTTCTGTTCACTGTACACAAATCATATGCTCAGAGGTTGGCACTTTGGGAGCAGAGGGTTGGCCGGCTGAGCGACAGTGGAGATCAGATGAATCTCAGGTGGCTGTACGAGGGAATTGCTTTCAAAGATGCTGCCAAAATGGTCTGCATGGCTAAAGGAGCGCCCAGTGTACTCCGAGGCCCCACTTTCCAGCAGCTGAAGTTTTAAATGCTACATCAAGAAGTGCCGCCGAGTTGATCTGCATGGCCATGATTTCCCCCAGAGTGTAGGACATTCTCACCCAAACGGCAGAAAGAGAAGGACCCCGCCCAAGTCAAGGGACCTTCCCTTAAGATGCGGACTTCAAAGGAGCAGAGGGATCTGCATAGAGGACAGGGAGCCCTGAAAGCCATGCAATGGTTGTGGCTGGCATGTGTCCCAGTACAGGAGTAGTGGGAGGCCCATGGTGAAGCCGGATATCTATGAGTACAAGGTAGAAACAAAATGTAGGCAAGGCTGAATGACTGACGGAGATATCAGGCGACAACTAGGACATAGCGTGAGGCTGAATGATACGAGCTTGGAATGAATGGAGAATGCATGCCAACCAATTCCATAAGGGAAGTCAGTGTTAGTTGCTGATGCACTGCAGGCTAGGTAGGCTGAGGCAGTAGAGAACAACACATGGAACTGCTGGAGAAAAACAAGAGCATATGGGAACTGAAAACTAGGAAGCAGGATACTAATGGGAGTTTAGTTCAGCGTCCTCGTTATTTTTATTAGTGCTCACTCATCAGGTTTAATAAAATATAGTGTATTTGCCTTGGAGTGGTTTGTCTATTCCTCGAGTGCAACTGTTCATGTTGGAAGTACTGATGGGAGTGGCTGCCTTGCTAGGAACAAGGAAGCCTGGTGAAAACAATTCAGGAATATAAGGGAACTGGGAGATTGGTCTGGAAGATGCAGCAAAATAAGAAGCCTGAAATAGCAC
The DNA here is from genome assembly GCA_016271365.2 of Neoceratodus forsteri. Lineage (NCBI taxonomy): Eukaryota > Metazoa > Chordata > Ceratodontiformes > Ceratodontidae > Neoceratodus > Neoceratodus forsteri. Next base: position 309,205,855 of record JADMNL010000027.1, on the reverse strand, counting down.
AAGTCAAAACAAGCTAAAAGTCATCTTTCAGGGGAAAGATTATTATTTCGTGGATGTAGATGCTGCACGTTTATTTTTTGAAAAGAATGTTGTGTTACCGTTGGACGTAGATTCAGATGAAGAAGAAGGAGAAGAGGATGAGTCTGCAGAGGACACACAATATATCCCAGTGGCAACTTGAGGGCAATGAGATATGCTTGCCTTGATGTAATATTTATGTCCAGTATAACTAAATTATATGAAGTAACCTTAGCCTGATTTGTCTTTCTTTAATCGGACTTTAATGAAGGGATGTTGATGCTTAGAGCAAGAGATAATGAGATATGATTATACTTTTTACCCCTCCCCCCAAAAAAGAAAAAAAGTTATACTTTAAAGGACCTTTTCTTTTTTGATGGATTTTTTTTTCGAGATGAAATGTTTTGCTTATTTAATGGATAACATTTTATTTTTCTCTCTGAATAATAAAAATAAAGTATAAAAAAAAAAAAGAATGACAAAGGCAGAACACTGTGAAAGCTAGAAGCACACAACAACCAACGCAGAAAGAAACATGAATTACATGCTAGCAGGTGTGCAACAGTAGTAGTTAGCTGAGAGAAGCACAAACTCCAGCCAGGAAGGTAGAAAAGCAGACAACTGACCTAGAAAGCTGCTGAAGGCACAACCCAAACAGAAATCCCAAAAGGAAAGTGGAGACAAACGGGGGCAAGGAAATGGTGCTTCTGAGTGAGGCTGGAGGAAGCTGGCTTAAATAGCTGAGGAAGGGGGTTGTGGCTAGTTGCTCCTGCCCACCGAACTGCAGGCATAGCCTTTGAAAGGGGGAGGATCAAGGACCATTTAAAAATGATGGAACTCTGAATGCTTGGAATTGCAGAGTCAGATCCTTTGTTTGGAATTATAATTTTTAGTAATGAGGCTGAAAATTCCAATTCCGATGTTAAAGGTAAACAATGTTTCTACATTGGAAATTAGGGTTTAGGATCCAAGTCCTGTTCCAAGGTTCATATGGAAACTGGAATTAAATCAGATTTGGTATTGGATATTCTGAAATTCCAGTTGAATCCTAGCTGATTAGAATCAGACAATTCTGATCATCTCTAGATGGAACCTGCATGAAGAGTCCTCATATTATTCAGTTTTTCTGTAGCGGTCCTGGACGTAAGGAAGGGAAACTGTGAGGGGATGGTCCATACACAGCCTGAGAGGAAACGGCAGATCACTCGCCTCAGGTTTCCAGAGGTTTCTGCAGTTGTGCAATACGAGGGACGTACCCCACAGCAGAATTAGTATGCTGAAGAGAAATGGTGGGTCACTTGGCCTTGGGTTCCCAGAGGTGTCTACACTTGTGCAATACGAGGGACGTACCCCACGCAGAATTAGTGTGGCTAAGAGAAATGGTGGATCACTTGGCCTTGGGTTTCCAGAGGTGTCTACACTTGTGTGATATGAGGGACGTACCCCACAGCAGAATCAGTATGGCTAAGAGAAATGGTGGATCACTTGATCTTGGGTTCCCAGAGGTGTCTACACTTGTGTGATACGAGGGACGTACCCCACAGCAGAATTAGTATGCCTAAGAGGAAATGACAGATCGCTTGGGCTTGTGTTCCCGGAGGTTTCCTCCATGTGTGATATGATAAGTATACCCGTGAGATAAATAAGTATGCCTGAGAAAAAACAGCAGATCACTTTGCCCTGGTTTCCCAGAGGTTTCTGCACTTCTGTGATATGAGGAGAGTACCCTACTGTAGAATGAGCAAGCCTGAGAGGACACAGTGGCTTACTCGGGCTCGGGTTCCCAGAGGTGTCTGCTCTTGTGTGACACAGTGAGTGTACCCCATAGCAGAATTAGTATGCCTGAGAGGAAATGGCAAATCAGTTGGCCTTGGGTTCCCAGAAGTTTCCAGCACTTGTGGTTTCCCTGTCTGTAGTGCCAAAGCCCATACTGTTTACTGGGAGCACTTCCCTTTAAACTGTGGCTACAGGTATTGTTCATATTATAAAATAGGCCATTAAAATCCTGGAACCTCTTTGGTTGAAACGTGTCAAATGAGCGTTGATTATTTTCTGACAACTGTACACCTTACCTGAACAACATATTTTTTTAACAATTAAAAGCCCATTTTATAAGTGGGATAGCACATTCCAAGGTGTGCAGTCATAAGGGAATAAAGCACTTTTTGGGTAGTTGTTGCATTCGGCTGTGCCTTGTGCATAACAACTTCCTGAGGCATGCATTATGCCCTGGTAACTACACACCATGTCGTGTACTGTTCCTCACATACTGAACCCAGTAGTTGCCTGGATGGCTGAAGACAAATACAATGTTCCCCGACTGGGAAGTCCTCCACTGTAAATTAGAATATAGAGACCAATTGGAATGGAGCTGTACAAAAAATGGGCAGACTGGATGGACCCTGCCGTCACATTCTATGATTCTGTTTTCATCTATCATTCCTATGGTCCTATGAAGTGGATTATGGAATTGGGCAAGTCAATAATATATATATATATATATATATATATATATATGTCACTCCTGGAAATGAGCCTCGGCTCAGTGTGCCTTTCCTGGTTACCAGTTTTAAAATAAATAAATATATCGTCCTGTCCTTAGGGCTCTGAGCTCCTCGGAAGGAACAATGCATCCAAAAGAAAAAATAAAAGTATCAAAACAAATTTAAGAAAACTAACAATAGATAATTTACCCATTTAAAATGAATAAAGGGGGGAGTAGCTGCAGGAGTTTACATCACTTTCTGCCTAAAAGGTTTCTGCTTTATGTAATATAGGGCAGACTTGAACATGGATATCAGCAAACTGCTGGCTCCTACAGGTTAGCCCAGTACCTTGTTTAAAGGAGCTTTTCATGATCTGTCAAGAATTTGAGAGACCCAGCATACCCCCCCTATCATTCTGCACCCCCTGCAGATAACCATAACGTAAGCACGGAGCAATGGATGTGCTGGAGTATGAGCTGTGTGCTCAGGTGGGTAAGTGACTGGCTGCCAAACCCTTCAGTGTGTTCAAACCACTGGAGCCTGCGCTGACGCCTGCTGTGCCAAGCGATCTGCATGCCATAACACGCTGCAAACATTGCAAAAGAGTTTGGAACAGGAGTTGATGCAGAGGAAGACAGGATGCAGTTCCTACATACAGTATATTTATTTATTTTTTTCAAATGTGGGCTGCAAATTAAGTCAGAGGCTCTGTTTTAACTGTCCCCTGGCTGTATTCTAATTTGGTGGACTTCCCAGTTCCACCTGACATGTCATGCAAGGGTGGCATTGCTAGAGTCTCCCTCTCCATTCTGTGAAACTTGGAGTCAGCAGGGAGCTGAGGGGATCTAGTAGGTTTTTACTCAGAAATACAGGGGTTTCGGCTACGTGGTGCAGAATGGGGGGAGACACTGGCACATGTGTGACTTACAGTAGCTTCTCACCCCAAGCCTTGGACATTTGGAGTGAAGGCTGGCAGGTAGGATGAAGGTGTATCTGCAGGGATGCTGTCCTCATGGGTGGGGGGGCAGCACTGAGCTCTGTGTGACACCTAGGAGTGGCCCTGTGGAGATGCTCTTGGTAGCAAGAGGCCACATGTTGCCTGGTATCTTCTTCATAGGGCTGTTGCATGCACTCATTTGTCACACAGCAGGGTAGTGGGTGAACCCTAAGTGGGGAAGAACTCCCCTTACCGGCCACAGGGATGACGTAACAGCCCTGCACCTCCATGTTCAGCCAACAAACGGAATGCCTGGTCTCCCCAAGTGTTCAGTGGGATCCATGGTCTTACCTGCCTGAGCCTGAAGGGGGCGCAAGTGATTTATAATAAAGTTAATAGGGCCTCTGCTGGGTGTTTCTTATGCTATAAGAGAGACTATTCTGAGGTTTGGGCAGTCAGAAATGCTCAGCTTTGGAATGGATTTCCACTTGCGACGCCAATAACCTGAGTTCAGATGCGAGGTCAGGGAGTCGGAGGGCTGGCCGGAAGGAAGAGGATTGAGAGTCTGATGGACTGCTCTCCGGGGTGAGCGTGAGGTAGCACTCGGTGCTTGATTGGCCCTTAGCAGAGGCCAGGAGCATCACAGCCTGATGCTTGTAGATTCCGGAAGGTGTGACAGATGTGGGCGCCTGCACCCCTTGCGTCATTGGATGCCACACCTCCCAACAACTGGGGAAAAAACTCCGGCAGCAACAGGGTGACGTCTGTCTCCACCAAGCCCCACGCAGCTGACCAAGGCACTCTGCCACTGGACTAACTCTGTGGCACCATTCAGGGAGTTGTGGGGTGGCTTCCCCAACGGCCACGCCCTGGGGGGGCAATCCAGGGTGAACGCTGGTGGTGGCAAGTACGTCCTAGGGGATGGGCGTGGTGATGGACTGAACGGAGCAAGCTGGAGAAACAAAAAACAAAACCCAAACGCTTAGCTTCACTTTGTGATCCTCTCGCCTAAACCTCATATTCGGAGTCTTTTATACCTTAAGAGAAACCCCATGGAACTATATTAACGTATAAGAAAATATTGGGTTTTCTATCCCTTGATCTACCTACCGGACTGGAAGGATGGGGGTTGGCTACGAATTCTGCCTTCTCACATGAGGACTGCTGGGTGCTGGAGGTCGAGCATTCATTGTGGCCACCCCTTCCCTTTGGAATTCCCTGCCCTCAGCAATGTGTTTAGCATCTTCAGGCAGAATCTGAAGAAACATCTGATGAAGCTGGCCTGCTGTTCCTGTTATTTTAATTTATTTACAGCGGACTGAAATAATTATTGCTAGGTGATCTTTGGATATGTAAAATGCCTACACGTCTGTACTTTTTGCACCTTGCCACGTTTCTGTGTTGGCGAGCTGTTATCGTCTTTTGGGGTGCTCTTTCCTCCCTCCCTTATTCTTGTAACATATGGCATTCTTAGCTTTTGGAATGGCACTGTGCCCAACAGAACTGGCAGTACTGCACCATACTTGCTTTGTAAAATCACCTCAGTACTGATCATAGAGTGGTACCTGTCAGCTCATTTAAAAGGCTGCAGTAGCTCTAAGTTTCTGCTACCTTTTGCCTAAAATGTAACCATTTTTTTCCACTGTTATCCCCCCCACCACGGACATTTAATTTGGTGCCACTGCACTGATCCTCTGGTGGGGGGGGGGATAGCTGCCTATACAGCCATTACCAAAACTGCTTGCCTGGATGTCGGTGTGTAACTGCTGCTGGCTGTCCCACACCCTTCCTCCTCACTATGCTGGGCATGGGGCTGGCTCCCTGCTTGTGTGCACCATCTTTTTCTTTGTTCTCAGTGCACGAGTGACATGGCGGCAGCAGCAGTGAGTGCGCAGGTTTTTTTAAAGTGACAAGTTGTAGTTTGCGACATGCCCTGGGGTCGTGCATACCAGTGGCGGCTCTACACCAGGGCCCGCCAAGGCACGTGCCCTGGTAAAAAAATGCTGTGCCCCAGTTGGTGCCCCATACGGTGCAGAGATTCCCCCATATTAACAATATATAAGTGCCCTGGCTACCATCTGTTGTGCCCCGGTAACCATTTGTGGCTAGAGCCGCTGCTGCTGCATACTCTTTTGTACACCTTTTAAAGATTATTGTTAAGTTTAGTGTGATGTTGAAATGTTCTTTACCCTGATGCTTTGTGCTGGTTTTTTATGTGTTAGAATGCATTACATATGCCTTTGAGAAGTTTACAAAAAAGGTATCTGTCTGCTTGTATTGTTCATGCATTCTAAATACTGCCCTTGTTCCAAACTGCCTTTGTGTTTGGCTGCATCTCATGCCGACTGCAATTCTCACACATTGCTCTGGACATTCTATTGCAGAGGCGGGTGCAAGGGAAAATATTGCTGTGGTCCACTGTGGCTGGCAGTGATCACACAAACTGAGTGCGCACTGTTGTCTCCCTGTTGTTAATCAAGCAAATTGACACTCGATATGGTCATATTATCCGGGAAATGGGGAAAAAATTAAAGACAGTTGACAAAGTAGAAGAATTTTAGGGAAAATCACGATTCCTTTGGCATCTGCCAGCATCATTGGTACTTTAATTGATGGCAGTGCATGGACTGTTCAACAGTATGGAATTTACATTAATGTAAGACACTTCCAGTTCAGCTTACTCCCCCCCCCCCAACCTGGCCACACAAGGATTTGCATAATTTCCAGTTTAGTTTGCCCCCCCCGGACAAGAGTTTGCAGTCCCATGATGCTTTGCATTGGGTTTGGGGCTTTAGAATGCATACATATGCCTTTTGGGTGGGTGGGGGATGACAATGATCAGTCTTCTCGTATTGTTTATTCATCCTACATAACACCCTCGATGCAAAATGACTGCCTGCAAGGCTGATTCTCATTCATGTCATGACAACTCTGTTAGGTGTTTCCTACGGTACATTGGGCGGAAAGTTTTACCCCAGAAGTGTGGACTGTGCATTGTAAAATATTGTCTGGGCCTCTGTTGTTGGTAGTGATTTTACAGACTGATTCCCCATAATGCTATTCTCTGTGGCTGATTAAACAAACTGACACCCAGTCCAGTCCCACAATTCCGAAGATGAAATGGAGGAAAAGCCTGAAAGAAAATAACTAGGAGACTGAAGAAGTTAAGGCAATGTGACCAGGTTAGCTAAGCACCTCTCAGTAACATTGGTACTTTAATCAAATATTTGCAGTGCGTGAACTGTAGTGCAATATAGAATTGACACACATATATATATATATATATATATATACACACACACACACACACACACAGTGGCGTCCCCGAGGATGAAACCCACTTTTAAAGCACTCTGCAGTATGCTGCAGCAGACCTACTGAATAAAGCAATGTAATTGTAATGGCAATTAGTCCCTTTTCCCATTCAGGAAACTGTTTATTTTTATTTATTTATTTATTACAGATTCGGAAAGCACCTTTGAGTCACAGACTCATTTACAAAGGTTCCACGTCACATAGGTTATATACATACAGACATAACAGCAAATGAACTCAGAGACAGATACAGACTGTTTACAGGGAATCAGCCAAGCTAACATCCAAGAAACTAGGATAACTTATTAGAGTATTTACACAGTACTGGTATGATGTAGATATATTCAAACGCATGAGCAACACTGGTTGGTCACTAAGAGAAGAGGCAGGCCAGTGGCCATTGTCATAGATTAAGGAGGAGGTGGAGGACAGGGCTTCCGTTGCAGTTACAGTTATTTGAGGATAGGAGGTGGGCCCTAAAGAGGGTTTTAAATTGTTCTAGTCTTTGTTCATTAGCCAGGGTGGAGGGAAGGCTGTTCATCCACACGGGGGCCCTGTAGCTGAAAGACCTTTGAAATTGAGAGGAACAGCTGGAGGGAATCGAAAAGAGATGGTGGACTGAGCTACGGGTACACTTAACCTTATTGTTTGGGAGGATTAAAGGGGTGAGTCCAGAGGGGAAGAGGCCTAGGATGATTTTTTTTTAGCCATCAGACAGGTGTGGAACCTAATCCTGTTGTCGAGATTAACTTGTCACTTTGTGGCACTGTAGAGTGAGCATGTATGTGTAAGACGGTCACATCCTAAAACAAGACGGCTGGCTTTGTTTAGGGAGATATGGAGTCTAGCTAGGGATGAGGTGCTTGGTGCCCCTTATATCAATAGGCCGTAATCTAGCAGCGAGAGGACCGAGGAGGTGACAGCGAGCCTGAGAGCATCAGGGGTAAGGCAGTGCTTGAAACCGTGCAGGAGCCCCAGCCTAATGTTAAGGGCCTTGGATAGATGGTGAATGTGTTTGTGGAAGTTAAGACCTGGGTCCAAGGTGATGCCCAGGTATTTAAAGAAGTCCACCAGCTCTGGAGGGGCGTGATTAGAAGTTAGAACTTGTGGGCGTAGCACCTTTCTAGTGTTCTGTGAGTGAGAGAATAGCATAACTTTGGTTTTGTTGTAGTTAAGAATAAGGCGTTGCGCAGTGAACCAGTTTTCAGTGCAGCTGAAAGAGGACTGAAGGGAGTGATGAAGTTGTAAAGGGTCAGGGCTGGAGGAGAAAATGACTGCATCATCCACGTATAGTAATAGATTTCCTAGACAGGACTCAGGGAGGGAGTTGAGGAAGAGGCTAAAAAGTAGCGGTCCCAAAATGGACCCCTGAGGGACACCAGAGAGGACAGGTAGTCTATTTGAAACTGTGTACCAATTCTGATCTGTTGATATCAGTTCGAGAGGTAGTCAGAGAACCATCCCAGTGCGTCCCAAGAAAGACCCAAATTGGTCAATGTGGTTAGTAGGAGGGAGTGGTTGACTGTGTCAAATGCCTCTGTGAGGTCAATGAAGACAGCCCCAGTAATGTGCCCCATATCCAGTGCAGAGTGTATGTGTGTGGTAAATTAGAGAAGGGCAGTAATAGTGCTGTGTCCCTTGTGGAAATCATGTTGCTGCTTGCAGAGAAGGTTGTATTTATTGAGGTGCTCCGTGAGCTGTTCGGATACAATGCGCTCTAATGCCTTGGAGAGGGGAGGGAGTATGGAAATGGGGCAGTAATTATTTGTATTGGAACGATCCCCACCTTTAAATATTGGAGTGATAGAGGCAGATTTCCACTTGGGGGGAAATTTACCTCGGCAAAGGGAGCGGTTTAAAGTATGAGTAAGGGGGTAGAGAACCTCGTTTAGGGTGAGACGAAGGAGCTTCATGTCCAGAGAGTCGGAGCTGTATGAGGAGTGGCATTCACTTCATCCTGGCAGTGTTACATTTTTCTGAATGACAATAAAGACTAATTGCCATTGAAATGACATTGCTTTATTTCAGTGGTGCACAACTTTTGTTTGTGGAGGGCCAGACTGAAGACTTGAGTCAAGTCTGAGGGCCAAGGGCCACTGTAAAATGGCCTGAGGAGACAAACGTCCAGCAAGACATTATTAAATGTACACATAAAACAAATTGAAATATACATTTATCTATTTATTTGTTTGTTTATGTATTTATTTATCAATGTGTTACTGAAATAAAAACAACAAAAATAATATAAACAGACTGCAAGTGGAAGCTGCTAGGTCCTCGGGGGCCACAGACAGCTGCTGTGGGAGCCATTTTTGGCCCCCGGGATGCGTGTTGTGCACCTCTGCTTTGTTCAGTAGGTCTGTTGCAGCATTCTGCAGAGTCCTGCTAAATGCTGCTATAATGTTTTTCATACATTCTGTCCCAAAGTGAAGTACAAGCAATTGATTTACACAAGCTAGCCATTTAGGATGAAACATTTAGTTTCCTGCAGGGTCGTGCTTCTGCTTGGGACAGTTTGACACCTCTTACTACAACAGGTATGTTGATTTCTTTTGATTCCATTTTTCACTAGGGCCCTAAAGAGCTCAGTGGTCACACAGAATGGTGCTGGTTGCCACATTCAAGAAATGTTGACCGTATGTTCCTAGTTCGAGGTGATTCCAAGTAGGCGAATGGTGAATCAATGTGTGACCCCCCGTTTGACCCCCTGTTGTTACTAAGTACCTGCTTTAGGCTGCCTAGGCAGTGAGGGGTTAATCCCTGGGCTTCATCTAGTTCCCTTGTCATGAAACAAGTGCACTGGTGGCAGGTGTAAGGGTCTACTGCAGCAGCCTAATACATAAATTAGGTGATTTGATACCTTTTATTGGACCAACAGAGATGACAGAAACCAGCCAAAACAGCTTAAGCCAGGCTACAGTCTTCCAGCAAGTGCATTTCTGTGGACAGCCTGAGAGAAGGTGCATACGTGCGCTTCTCTCTGTACAGCAAGATCTAATTTCTTTATATGTTTCTAACGACTGACCTAAAGTGTAGTGGTAGAGGCTGTTACTTCAGTGATTCCCCCCACCGGGGGTAGAGAGGAAAGAAGAAGGCATATATTCTACGAGTAAACCAAGAGGAGTTGTGGGTTTAAACTGCTGTTACAATGGCCTTAGCCCTGAGTGGCCTAGACACCAAGAAGCTGTGTGTCTAGCTGGAGTCTACCATCCACTGGACAACTGCCCTGTTCTTTTCTAATTCCTCAGCTGGCTTGGCCTGTGCTATCTGAGATACCACATGTGCTAAAGGGGCTTAGTGCTTAAATTGCTGAGTTGATTGCGGCCCAGTAGTGCGGAGGGTTAAGGTGCTGGATGCCACACTTCCACACCATGCTAGCAACCCAGGTTCAGGAACATGGCTGGATCACTGGGAGTTGGCTGGGGGGGGAGGATTGTGTCCGATGATGGCTATCCTCTCCTGGGGAGGGAGGGTATGCCGCACCCCTCACAGTACTGCCACTGTGTGGAGGTGTGGTGCCGGGGCAGCGCTTATGATTTAAAAGGGGGATGGCCATCAGAAGGTGTGTGGTGCGTGTGCACCTCTACACACAGGCATATGGTGTGAGCGCGCCTCTACACACAGGCACATGGTGCATGCGCACCTCTACACACAGGCACATGGTGCATGCGCGCCTCTACACACAAGCACATGGCGCGTGCGTGCCTCTACACTCAGGCACATGGTGTGTGCACGCCTCTACACACAGGCACATGGTGCATGCGCGCCTCTACACACAAGCACATGGCGCGTGCGTGCTCTACACACAGGCACATGGTGGCGCGCGCGTCTCTACGCACAGGCAGTGTGCGCCTCTACGCACAGGCACATGGTGCGGCACGCGCCTCTACACACAGGCACATGGCGCATGCGTGCCTCTACACACAGGCACATGGTGAGCGCGCGCCTCTACGCACAGGCACATGGTGCGTGCGCGCCTCTACACACAGGCACATGGTGCGTGCGCGCCTCTACACACAGGCACATGGTGCATGCGTGCCTCTACACACAGGCACATGGTGTGTGCGCGCCTCTACACACAAGCACATGGTGCGTGCGTGCCTCTACACACAGGCACATGGTGCATGCACGTCTCTACACACAGGCACATGGTGCGTGCGCATCTCTACACACAGGCACATGGTGCGTGCGCGCCTCTACGCACAGGCACGTGGTGCATGCGCGCCTCTACACACTGGCACATGGTGCGTGCGCGTCTCTACACACAGGCACATGGTGCGTGCGCATCTCTACACACAGGCACATGGTGCGTGCACGTCTCTACACAGGCACATGGTGCGTGCGCATCTCTACACACAGGCACATGGTGCGTGCGCGTCTCTACACACAGGCACATGGTGCGTGCGCGTCTCTACACACAGGCACGTGGTGCGTGCGCATCTCTACACACAGGCACATGGTGCGTGCGCATCTCTACACACAGGCACATGGTGCGAGCGCGTCTCTACACAGGCACATGGTGCGTGCGCTCTCTACACACAGGCACATGGTGCGTGCGCCATCTCTACACACAGGCACATGGTGTGTGCGCGTCTCTACACAGGCACATGGTGCGTGCGCATCTCTACACACAGGCACATGGTGCGTGCGCATCTCTACACACAGGCACATGGTGCGTGCGCATCTCTACACACAGGCACATGGTGCGTGCGCGTCTCTACACAGGCACATGGTGCGTGCGCATCTCTACACACAGGCACATGGTGCATGCACGCCTCTACACACTGGCACATGGTGCGTGCGCGTCTCTACACACAGGCACATGGTGCATGCGCGTCTCTACACACAGGCACATGGTGCGTGCGCATCTCTACACACAGTCACATGGTGCGTGCACATCTCTACACACAGGCATATGGTGTGTGCGCGTCTCTACACAGGCACATGGTGCGTGCACGCCTCTACACACAGGCACATGGTGCGTGCGCATCTCTACACACAGGCACATGGTGTGTGCGCGTCTCTACACACAGGCACATGGTGTGTGCACGCCTCTACACACAGGCACATGGTGTGTGCGTCTCTACACACAGGCACATGGTGCATGCACGCCTCTACACACAGGCACATGGTGCGTGCGCATCTCTACACACAGGCACATGGTGTGTGCGCGCCTCTACACACAGGCACATGGCGCATGCATGCCTCTACACACAGGCACATGGTGTGTGCGTGTCTCTACACACAGGCACATGGTGTGTGCGCGTCTCTACACACAGGCACATGGTGCATGCACGCCTCTACACACAGGCACATGGTGTGTGCACGCCTCTACACACAGGCACATGGTGCATGCACGCCTCTACACACAGGCACATGGTGCGTGCGCGTCTCTACACACAGGCACATGGTGTGTGCGCGTCTCTACACACAGGCACATGGTACATGCACGCCTCTACACAGGCACATGGTGCATGCACGCCTCTACACGCTGGCACATGGTGCATGCACACCTCTACACACAGGCACATGGTGCATGCATGCCTCTACACAGGCACATGGTGCATGCACACCTCTACATACAGGCACATGGTGCGTGCACGCCTCTACACAGGCACATGGTGCGTGCACACCTCTACACACAGGCACATGGTGCGTGCACATCTCTACACACAGGCACATGGTGCGTGCACACCTCTACACAGGCACATGGTGCATGCACACCTCTACACACAGGCACATGGTGCATGCACGCCTCTACACAGGCACATGGTGCATGCACACCTCTATACACAGGCACATGGTGCATGCACACTACACAGGCACATGGTGCGTGCACACCTCTACACACAGGCACATGGTGCGTGCACGCCTCTACACAGGCACATGGTGCATGCACACCTCTACACACAGGCACATGGTGCATGCACACCTCTACACACAGGCACATGGTGCGTGCACACCTCTACACACAGGCACGTGGTGCATGGAAACCTCTACACACAGGCCACGTGGTGCATGCGTGCCCTCTACACACAGGCACATGGTGCATGCACGCCTCTACACACAGGCACATGGTGATGTCTTGGCATGTCTGCACACCCACACAGGCACATGGTGCGTGCACCTCTACACACAGGCACATGGTGCTGCGCATCTACACACAGGCACATGGTGCGTGCGCGTCTCTACACACAGGCACATGGTGTGTGCGCATCTCTACACACAGGCACATGGTGCATGCGCGCCCCTACACAAAGGCACATGGTGCATGCACGCCTCTACACACACGCACACTTGTCATAGAAAATCACCAACCAAGGGACCAGAAAACCTGGAAAAATGGGTCAGAAGCATGGGGGGGTGGCCCTCTCTCTCCTGGCCCCAGCCATGGGGGTAATCTATAGGGCATTGTGAGGTAGGTCCTGGGGGAGGTAATCTTACCCGGTTACCAAAGACTAAAATAAAATAAATGTGCTGGCTTGGAGTGGGCTGAGCAGGGCCTGCCCTGAGGGGAAAAAGTAATGTGTAAAAAAAATGTCCCAGCTGTGGTTACGGTAGCTATTGCCCTCATCTCCCCAGGTGCAGGTCCAATTCAAGTTACTAAATGTTGCTTTCCCCACCTAGTAGCAGCTGTGGCTGGATAAATTTAAACACAGATGAATCTGCTATCCCTGCAGTCTCTGTTGGAGCTGCAGCATTTGCAGTGAATTTCCAGATGCATGGAGCTCAAGGAGGAAACAAACTGCCAAGCTGCTGGACTCCGTAGTTGGGAAGTCATTTGCCTCTTTTAGTCTGTGTGTTTATTTTTAGGGTGCCCCTCATTTGTCACACCCTATTGGGCCATTCTCCCCAGGTCTGGAATAAATATAAATATTTGTTGTGCTGCCCTTCCCTAGAGCCATGTGATCGCACCTCTAGTGGGGGGAGGGGCTACAAACTGCTGACCATCCCGGCAGTGCACAGTTTACATGTCGAATCAGGAGGGAGAATGTATTATTTGTCTATACTCTGAATAATGTTTCCACATGTTTCCCCATAATCTGTTTATCCTCCTGGCTGAGGCAGGCAATCGGCCCTTATTAATCTCCAAGTTGCCATCACAATGTATTACAAAGTAAGGAAAAATCAGTCCCATTTATTTCAATGGGGTTCGCCCCCCCATGCTCTCCTTTGCTTGATGTCACTATGTGCCTGAACGCAGGGGCATGTAGCTGCATCAGAAAGTGGAAGGGATTAGCCCTGTCGGACCAAACTACGCCCTCTTACCACTTGAAAAAGGCTGCAAATAAAATGTTAAAAAGTACACAGAGGGAGTATCGTGGCCCTAAGGTACCATATCCCAAAAGTAGTGCCGTAGGTCCTAAAGTGTACTAAATCACTTTAAATAAACTCCAATATGTACTGCAGGCTACTGAATCTTTGACCTGCTGCCTACTGCTCTGGTATCAGCAGCAGGGGATTCTGGGATTTGTACTAACAAAAGATGTCAGCCTAGAGGGAAACAAAATTAGTCTGATACAAACTACTATATTACAGTAAACAGTAAGTAAACCAGAATGTTTCTGCAAACAAAGTACACACCGGGACCAGCCCCACACTTGAGTGTGAGACCCTTGTGGTGACGGTTAACATAGAAACATAGGAATTTGACGGCAGATAAGGACCGCTTGGCCCACCCAGTCTGCCCATTTCCCTACCTACTGGATAAGCTGCAGATCCTAGTTAACCAGCAGCCTACTTCTTCCTACCCCCACCCCCTAGAATGGCCTTATGACTGTCCCGTGCATGCTTGAATTCAACCACTGTTTTTGACTCCACAACCTCCTCCGGAAGGCCGTTCCATGCATCCACAACCCTTTCTGTGAAAAATACTCTTAAATTACCTCTGAGCCGCCACCCCCATCTTCAAATTGTGCCCCTTGTTCTTGCACACCTCTTTTTGAAAGATGCTACCCTCTTGGACTTTGTTGATTCCCTTGAGGTACTTGAAAGTTTCTATCATGTCCCCCCTCTCCCTCCTTTCCTCGAGGCTATACATATTAAGCTCCTTTAGTCTCTCTTCATATGTTCCCTTTTAAAGGTGATAGGAAAATGTTTTTACAACTCTAGATGCTCTCCAGCTGTTCTTTTATTGTCTACCCAGTATTGTGATATGTTTTTTACCTTTTCTGTTAAATTAAATCTAACTTTGTTGCCTTTGTAACTACCCTGAATCCCTCTCTCTCCTCAGCAGTTGCTGTTCTCTCTTTTCACACTGCCTGAACATTTTATGATAGCAATAGCACCCAGTCCAGACCATTCACACGAACAGCATTCAACAGGGAGTTTCTGATGTCATAGAATGTCTTAGAAATATGAAAATCAAGAGCAGTAGCTGGTGAGGAGGGTGGAACTCTAGTTTTGGGTTGTCCTCGGGTCTGCACAGATCATTTATTTATCAAAAAATCATCAGAGTGCTGATTTGGGCCATGTATTTTGGCTCTGCCCTAAATTAATGCCCTTTTGGTGTACCCTTGAAGAGGAACTTCCGGACTGTTTGGGGGAACAGGTCGAACTTACAGCACAAATGGTCATACTATCTGTATATCCACCCCATAGACCCTTATGGCATCACACCTTGCTTCCTCTTTATCTTCTAGCAGCAAAAAAAGCCATAACACGTAGACGGATGTATACCAAAATCCCTACAGTTGCTGAATGGTGACCTAGTTTTAGACATCTACAGATTCAAGGGTCTCACAGCAGAACTTCACCGTAAACAAACACCATTCAAGGATAAATGGAAACAATGGATTGACCCAGACTTTGTGCCCGGGCGGGGGGGGGGTTAGATTGAAATCCAAACATAGTGGGGAAGGCCATGATATAGTCTAGGAAACCTTTCCTCCTGGGGCCCGAGTTCAGGGGTAGGGATTGGACCCCAGATGCTTTTTGATTGGTGGACGAATCCGTTCTGCAAGAGTTCATTTGCTTCTTTATTTAGAGATCAGCAATTATCATATGAATCTGCTACCTTTTATGTATAAGCACCTTTAAGTTTATTCTGCATGTAATAACCTGAGCTTACTATATGATAATTGAAGCAACTTTGACTGTACTGCCTACCATTATGCTTCTCTCAATAAAAAGGAAATAAAAAAAAATTGTCAAAGTATATCAGAATATATAACTGGCATGGAAAGGAAGATGGAAGGGCAGTTAGCTATGTAAAAATAAGTTCCTATCTTCTTTAAGACCAAGGCACGCACTTTAAGGTGTCATAACAGACGGGAGTAGGTAAGTTGTTTAACACAAACCTAAGTAAGTACTGTATTTCTTCACGCAGTGTATTGTAGGAATCTGGAACAGCCTCTGAGCTGCCTGATAAATTATCCAAGTTTCAACAGTTTCAAAGTAAACCTCGATAAATACACGTGGTAAGGAAACTTTACCACCTGTGAGATGGTGGCATGCTCTTGATGGGTGTAATGTCTTCTTTCACTCAGCTACCTTAATATAAAGCTTAGTGTAAGCGGTGGTTTAAGTGGCATACGGTATGGGGGTGTGGAACCTGTTTCTCTTTTTAAGACAAGCCAAGGCAATTTCTGTTTATTACTAGTAATTGGTTTCTTTTTTTGGGCAACCTACAATTGAAAATAGGAAATGCATGTATTAATGTCCCTGGACAGCACCTTTACTGCATGCACTGTATTAGTAAGTAACAGCACATATAGAATAATGTATGGGAATCCATACACAATGGGGCTGTTTTTTCACTGAGCGGTTGGCATGATGACATAGTGACCTTGGGTTCCATGTCAAAATAGCGACTGTGAAATGGTGATGTGTGATAAGGGCACCGAACCCACAGCACAAACACTTGTGGGCAAAGTCTTATCTTCAGGGGGGACTTTGCCCCACACCTACTACTATATATATTAACTCGGGGGCACAACTCAAGGATGGGGGAACTGTCCAGTCACCCAATAGTGTTAGACTGCGATTTTGTTGCCATTTTCATGCGTTGCCATTTTGCAGTTGCTGTCTTCACGGGCTACCGTGACCTTGAGAGCGAAGCTGTGTTGTGTCGTATATAAATATGTTATTTTTATATTGTATGGTGCAAAGAAAACACAGATTCCCTTATTGGTTTTGAAAATTGAACCTCCAGCACTTCTGAATATAAATTTGTACATTTCACTAAACGTTTCCCGAGAATCGTGATATTACCGGAATCGGCAGCTCGTTTACTATCGGCTTCCTTTTACACCGAGTCTTGCGACTTCTCACTACTCTCCACTTCCGTCATATCAGTTTGAACAATCCCAGTACTTCACGGGTTCTTTTTTTTTTTATATAAAGGTATTTATTCTCCTCTGTGGTCGGTACAAGCTGGGCTCCCTTCAGCTCTGCTCCGCCACCCCCCCGCTTTATTTTTAAAGCACTACTCACACCACACCCCATTACAGCACAAGCGGTAGCACGTCTGCTTATCAGCTGATTGGCAGCACATTGTCGTATGACGTTTGTACTGCAGCAGAACGAAAAGTTGTTCTGGTGCAGTATGAACATCGCTGCCGCAGCAGAATGACTTTTTACAAGGCATGGAATTCCATGCTAAGCCAAGCCTTACCATACACTATGTAGTAGTAGGACTTAGACATAATCCGTTTCTAATTGTGGACTGTATTCACGAAAGGGATCGCACTGCATGGTTTGTGTACCCTGTGCTGTCTATATATAAAATACTGTCTCTTGAATAAAGCTGAGTTTAAAAAAATAATAAAAAAAGAATTACAGTAAAAAAAAACACTTGGCCGGCTCTGTGGCACTAAGTGAAGGGGGATTACTCTGGCACGCTGACCGGCTCCGTGGCACTGAGTGAAGGGAGATTACTCTGGCATGCTGGCCAGCTCCATGTCACTGAATGAAGGGGTATTGCTCTGGCAGGCTGGCCTGCTCCGTGGCACGGAGTAAAGGGGGATTGCTCTGGCAGGCTGTCTGGCTCTGTGACATGGAGTGAAGGGGGATTGCTCTGGCAGGCTGGCCGTCTCTGTGGCACTGAGTGAAGGGGGATTGCTCTGGCAAGCTGTCCAGCTCTGTGGCACTGAGTGAAGGGGGATTACTCTGGCATGCTGGCTGGCTCTGTGGCACTGAGTGAAGGGGGATTACTCTGGCAGGCTGGCTGTCTCTGTGGTACTGAGTGAAGGGGGATTACTTTTGCACGTTGGCTGGCTCTGTGGCACTGAGTGAAGGGGGATTACTCTGGCACGCTGGCCGGCTCCATGGCTCTGAGTGAAGGGGATTACTCTGGCATGCTGGCAACCTGGGTTCACGCCCTGAGCCCGGGACGTCATGAGTGGAGGCCGACAGGGAGGGAGACCGCGTTCCTCATGGAGGGGGGTAGATGCTGCATCACTCTTGATCCTGTGGGCAGTCTCCTTCCTTGGGGAGTTGATGCTGCATAACTCTACATCCTATGGACTCTGTCCTCATTGTGGGGGGTAATGCTGCATCACTCGGTATCCTATGGATGCTTTGCTCTGCGGGGTTTGGGTTTAGTTTACTTTCGCTTTTGTTGCCTGGGAAAGGACTGCTAGGCAATTCTGTCTATTTTCAGCCTCGTCCTGGGTTGATGCTGCATTGTTTGGCATCCTACAGTATGGACCCCCGTCCCGGGGTGGGTAGGTTGACGCTGCATCAGTCTGCATCTATGTATGCCCACCTCCTGGGGTGGGTGGACTGACGCTGCATCATTCTGCATCCTAGGGATGCTATCTTCCTGGTGTGGGTGGGTTGATGCTGCATTGCTCTGCATCCTGTGGACGCTTTCCTCCTGGGGTGGGTGGGTTGACGCTGCACTACTCTGCATCCTACAGACGCTCTCCTCCCGGGGTGGGTGGGTTGATGCTGCATTGTTCTGCATCCTCTGGACGCTCTCCTCCATGGGTGGGTGGGTTGATGTTGCATCACTCTGTATCCTCTGGACACTCTCTTCCTGGGGTGGGTGGTTTGACGCTGCATTACTCTGCATCTTCTGGATGCTCTCCTCCCAGTATGGGTGTGCTGATGCTGCATCTCTCTGCATCCTGTGGACGCTGTCCTCCCAAGGTGGGTGGGTTGATGTTGCATTGCTCTGCATTCTCTGGACGCTCTCCTCCCAGTGTGGGTGTGCTGATGCTGCATCTCTGCAGCCCATGGACGCTATCCTCCCAGGGTGGGTGGGTTGATGTTGCATTGTTCTGTATCCTCTGGACGCTATCCTCCCAGGGTGGGTGGGTTGACACTGCATCTCTCTGCAGCCTATGGACGCTATCCTTCCAGGTGGGAGGGTTGACGCTGCATTGCTCTGCATTCAGTGGATGTGGATGACCATGTGGCAAGTGCCATGAGCTACTCCCCCCAAGTCAGTCACAGCATGTGCGTTGTTATGCATGGGCAGGGAGGAACAGGAGGAAAAACTGCCACAGCAGTGCACTGGATGACAACTTTGTAGTCCCTCTCACATCAGCTGATCCCCAGCATGCCAGCACAGGAACCCCATAGCCTCAGCACAACACAGTATTTGTGCCTCCTATAGACCAGCTGGCCAGTGGGAAAAATCAGGGAGGTTCCCGGCATCTTTCCCCTTCATGACAGTCAGGGGTGGGGGGTCCCACCGGGGACAAGCTGGCTCCAGAGACGAGATGGCTGAGGTCTGCTTAGGAGTCCAGGACAGGAAATGTGTGGGTGAGTCTGACAGGTGGAGGGGGTTGTGTCTGAGGCCTGAAGGAAGGGTGCTGGAGCATCAGGGGAGGGTATAAAGATACAAGGCAAAAAAACATTTAATATCCTTCCATCAGAGGTAAGGAATACCTCTATCAGAGAGAAGGTAGCTGCTCTGATGAACTGTACCTTGCCTTTGCTGAAGTTCTTGGCTGGTCTTTCTGTGTCTTATTACATTGAAAAACAAAACAAGATTGCTGTTAATCTCTGTCAGTAACAGAGAGAGAGAGAGAGAGAGAGACAGACTCAACTGTTCCAAATTATACTTTGTTATCTAATTTCTAGGACATAAAAAGAATTACTGTCAGATGGAATATAACCCCTGGTTCTCTGTGTGCACGTACCGTTATGGCATATGCAGTGAATATCATAAAGATTATATAAACGACTATAATAAGTGAAGAAAATATATTTTGAAAAGGTGGTAGTACAAAAGTGGAGCACATTTCCCCCATGTTATGTAGACATGTTTCAGTGTGCCACAGTATCTTTCCAAGGAGCAAAACAAAGGGACTATCTTTTTTTCCGTCATGATTTTTATTCTCCTGCATACTGCCTGGCTCCCTTCAGCACTGTGGTGCCCCAACCCTGACAGCCACCATTTCAAGGACTTACTTGGACTGTGGGTTCCCCCATGTGTTTCCCCCTGTGGCAGAGTCGGGGGGGGGGGGGAGGGATGTCCTCCTCCTCCTGGAGACACACATCCAGAATGGTTCAGGGCCATGTCGCTGGTGCGAGGCCTGAGACGACCAGAGGCTTCATCCTGCCAGCTGCCTTTTCCTCACGATTTTCTCCCCTGTGGCCGATGATATCTACTGACGCCATTGTGCGTTTGTGGAGGCATGCCTACGCTACATGTCTTGCCACCAACCCTTCCCTTCATGCTACCCATGCTGTCCTGCAACCAAGCCTCCACAAGGTGACAGTCCAGGAGTGGTGCAACTGGCCCCTCTTCACTGGGGAGGGGAGCAGTCCACTGGACACTCTGTTCTCTCCCTGCTCAGATGACTCCCATGTGAACAGCGTCCATTACCAAACTTGGGTCACCCACCGGGCCAGTATGAAGGGATTATATGACAAAAGAAAATCCTACAAAAATAATGGAGAAATGAGATGGAGAGAGTCTAGACCTAGAGAGCGTGGGAGGGCTTAGCTCATAAAAAAGTGTCAGAACTCACCTGGGAGATGCCTTAATAATTATTATACAATAGCAAGAAATAATCCTGGTCTTTGATTGGTCAGTCTGGGACTGGACCCCTGATGTTATCCCAGCACAACATCACAGGGTCTAGTCTCAGCCTTACTTTGAACCCGTTTGGATGCCACTCACCATGATGACCATTAGTTACTCTTTTTTTGCATCTCCTCTTAAGAAACAAAAATATTCTTCCACACTAACAAAAACATTCTTTAAAATTATTTGTTTTTATTCTGTATTACAACAAGCCATTATATAATAGCAATAATGCCCTCCAGGGTGAGTGTTGTGCTGGGATAACGTCACGCCTCAGGTGTAGGATGCACTCGGCCTCTGGCCTCATGCCCAACCACCTGAGGCATGACATTATCCCAGCACAACACACACACACCCTGTCGGGCATTATTGCTTAATGGAAACAACGCAGAAAGAAAAAAATTGTGCAAAAAGTTTGTGTAATGACTGGCCTAATATTGCAGCCGCTGGGGAGCAACTACCTCCCCCAGGTCACACCTGAAAATGAGCTGTCACGAAATTAAAATATAAAAAAATATTTCTCCTTTTTATAAATAAATAAACATTGCAATTTTTTGTTGCCCCTTTGTTGTCCTGGTTTTACAAATACTAAAAATGTAGACCGGGTGCAGTATACGCAGATGTTTGCGCTGGTGAGTATACATAGAACAAGAGATCATGCCTTTGAACTGGGGGTGTGGGCTGGGAGAATAAGTGGAAATATTGGAAAGCATTACTTCACACAGAAGGTGGCCAACTGATGGAATAGCCTAGCCTGTGAGGTGGTGGAAGCTGGCACTGGTCATATTTTCTAAGCAGGAATAGACAGATTTCTGAGGGAGCATGGCAGTAAGGGTTACACAGCACGAGTGGGAGTAACATTCTGGCTGATAGGTTTAGATATGCTCCCATACTCAGACTGAGGTAGAATCACTGCCGTATAGCAGGAAGGGTGGAAAAGAAAGCCTAAGTCCCTGCTGTTATCACAATACTCTGTTACTATGAATAGCAAAAAACAATACCCTGCTCCTGTGTTACATTTATGCTGGCACATGGCACTGTGGGCTACACATGGCCAATGGGCTTTGTGAAAACAGTTGTAGATCAATACTGAGTGCATGTAAATCTGGCAGAACAACCAGTGTATCAGCTGTAAAGAACCTTACTGCATCAGCTGCAAAGAACATTACTGCATCAGTTGCAAAGAACATTACTGCATCAGCTACAAAGAACATTACTGCATCAGTTGCAAAGAACATTACTGCATCAGCTGCAAAGAACATTACTGCATCAGTTGCGAAGAACATTACTGCATCATCTGCAAAGAAGATTACTGCATCTGTTGTAAAGAAGATTACTGCATCTGGTCTTGATATATCCCAACGCTCAAGGCCCAGATTGAAAAGGATTCCAGCAAGATCCAGTGGTGTTTTCTTGTGAGTCATTGTGTCCTGAATGTGGTAAGAACAGTCCCCTTGACCTTTGGTACAAGACATGTGCTGGCCAGATGTCCCTCCTCTCACCTCCTGAAGACCATTGACGATTCCAAGTTGGGTCCTGTCGCTACCTTTAAATACCTTTCTGTTTTGTCAGCCTGACATCTTGATTTCTCTTACCATATTGACTCTGTCAACACTTAACCCCTCTCCAGACTCGAAGCCTTCCACAATAACAAGGCCTATCTCCCCCCAGTGCTAGACGTGAGATCATATCCCAACCAATTCTACCAATATTGTTTTTTTATTCCTTTAATGCCCTCTTCTCTGCCACTGCCCACCGTTGCCCAGCTACCTCTCCTCCCAGTCATTCCCCGTTTCCACAATTTATCTTGCCCCCCCCCCGGGGGGTCCACAGAGAACATTTCCACTCTCCACACAAAGGGCATTTCCTCCTTGGTTGGTTCCCTTGGGAGTATCAACAGCTATGACCTCCCTTGGACTTGTCGCATATGTGGGGGGGGGGGACCAGTGGGCAGTTGGGCATGGAGGGAGACAGTGTGTGGTGATGTCATACTGCTATACTTCAGTGCTATTCCAGACCTCAGAACGCCAGCAGCAAGGGTGCCTAGTGTGTGTGCAAATGCAGATGCATTCCCAAGGAAAGGCATCAGCAGTCTCCCTCTCGCTCGCAGCTCCTCATGGCACTACCACCTGCAGTCATCAACGTGGCACTCTATCAGTGGTACGGTATGGTGTATGGTATATGTTATGGTATGGTATATGTTACAGTATAGTATAGTATATTTTGTGGTATGATATGGTATTGTTTGTTGTGGTTTTTATTATGTTATGGTATGACATGGTATGATGTATTTTATGGTATGGTGCATATTATGGTATGGTTTCATAAGTTAGGTATAGAATTATATGGTCTATCACACCCCATTCCCTCTTCTCCCAGGGTGCACCTGGAAGGAAGCTGTTTTTAGCTAATTGTGCCTTCCTGGTCAAATACTGTAACTAGCTAACTTACTAACCAACTAATTACCAACTAAATTAAGTAACTGCACATAAACGTGACTGCCGGGCCTGCTGTAGCGTTGTCCCCATTACTTATTGCTTTGGCTCCGCTGCCTTTCCCAGGATTCCCCAGCCAGAGCAGCACATATTCACACACACACACACACACACCTCACTCAACAGAGGATCATGTTATATTTTTAACACCTAATTTAAGTAAAACAAAAAAAGAAACTCACTTTCAGCCTGCTGTTCCAGCCCTGAAGCTCAAAGGTGGTAGTTTTATTTCATTTATTTAATAACAGCTTTCACGCTGGCAGTAATTAGGCAGCTGGTTGGGAACATGCTTTAACATCTGTGGCACAGGAACAAACACACACCCCCCAGCTACAGTGGAAGGGAGCCTTTTGCGCAGGGTTGCCTGTTTCCTTCTGCCACCTGCAGGGAAGGGGCCAGACCCCCCCCTTTGTATTAGCATTTGTACATGGCCCGAAGGCTGGCAGGGGGGAGGTGGGCCAATGTAAGAACAATGGGCCTGGGGGAGGGCTGTGGTGGTTGGTCCATGGGGGGGGGGGTTGGTGTGAATGGCATGCACACCTCTGATTGCCTCCCACTCTCTGCCTATGGCCCTGCTGCGCTCTTCTGCCTCCCACTGCTTCTTGAACAAGGAGGCGGACAATTCTGTCAGATGGACCTGGCGTTCAGTGGTGCTCCATGAGGAGATCTCCACCAGCCGCACAGACTGGTACCATATGGATGGGGTTCACCCATCTGATATTGGCACGGATATCCTTAATTTGGATTTTTGGTCCTCCCTGGAAGTCCTATCAAGAGATAAGAGATGGAGGTGACATTAGTTGTGTGTGTGTGTGGGGGGGCACAAGCAAGGGGAAAAGATGCGAGGAAAAACAGGAAAAAAAGAG
The DNA here is from genome assembly GCA_016271365.2 of Neoceratodus forsteri. Taxonomy (NCBI): domain Eukaryota; kingdom Metazoa; phylum Chordata; order Ceratodontiformes; family Ceratodontidae; genus Neoceratodus; species Neoceratodus forsteri. The sequence continues at coordinate 309,181,757 of JADMNL010000027.1, read as the reverse complement.
ACCACTGTGGTTCTCAAGGGAAGTGGCTGAACAGATTAGGGCTAAAAGGGTAGCATTCAGGAAGTACAAGAAGAGGGAAGAGGATAGGGAAGTGCACCAGGAAAAGCAGAGGGAAGCAGGGAAAGCAGTGAGGAGTGCAAAAGTGCAAGCTGAGGAAGGGATAGCCAAAGGGGTGACGGGGGGGGGGCGAGACCTTTTTTAGGTACATAAGTGAAAAGAGGAAGACTAAGGGAGGGATTGTGAGGTTAAGATGGGCGGGGGTGTTACTGCTTGCGTTGCCAGCGACCCATGTTTGGGAACGGACTCGGGCTGCTGGAGGGCCGGCCAGGGGGAGGAGGATTGAGTGCCCATAGGCAGCTCTCCTCCTCTCTGGAGGGTGGGATGCCTGGCTCACTGCTGTACTGCCACCTGTGTGACCACAGGTGGTGGTGCAGTGGGATGGCATGTAGTAGGGAGGGGGGACATCCTGTCGGGAGCCGGAGTGGTAGCACCTCGCGACGTGCCCCGTCCATAGGCTTTCCCAGCGTGCAAAGACATCCTGTGGGAGGGGCACCAGAAAAAGCAAAAATGCCCTGCACTGGGCTCCTGTAGACGAGACTTGGCTGTCCCAAGAAAATCCTTAACCAGGCTCCATAGATGGGGCTGGCGATGCCTCCCAACGCAGACTTAAGGGACTGGAGGGGATATGGGGATCCTCCTCTCACCTGGGGTAAACCAAGGCAGGATGGGGCAGGCTCACCGGTACCCGGAGGGAGGTACCTGGGGCAGGACTATGGGAGCACGTACAGTCTAGGGCTCCCCGAAGAAAGGAGCTTGGTGCAGCGAGGAGGGGGCATAAAGTGGAAACATAAAAAAAAAAAAAGATGGGTGGGGGACTGAGCAGAGGAAGATCAAGAAAAAGCAGATATCCTGAACAGATACTTTTGTTCAGTCTTCACAGTGGAAGGGGAAGAGACTAGACCACATAAAAGCAGCAGAAAAAGTGGAGGGAGGGAGACAAAAGTCCATCTACTGAGGAGAGAGTCCTGAAAAGACTTGCAAATCTGAAAGTGGATAAAACTATGGTGCTGGACGGGGTACACTCAAGTATGCTGAGGGAGCCTTAAAAAAGCGGTAGCAAGGAGGAGGCTGGCAATTATAGGTTGGTGAGTCTGACATCACTGGCGGGAAGTTGATGGAGTCACTGTTAAAGGAAAGGATTAGGGAGTATCTTGAATCCAGCAGGTTACACGACCCAAGGCAGCACGGATTCACAGTGGGGAGATCTTGTCAGAGGAATCTGATAGATTTCCTTGAATGGATGCAAAGGGAAATAGATCGGGTGGGGGTGGGGGTAGATGTGGTCTACTTCAGCAAGTCCTTTGACACCGTACCACATAGGAGACTCATGGGGAGACTCGGGAGCTGGGGGGTGGGCCCTAAGGTGGTAAAGTGGGTAACAAAGTGGTTGATTGGTGGGCGGCAGAGAGTGGTGGTAAATGGAACTCACTCAGGGGAAAGGAGGGAGACCAGCAGGGTATCTTAAGGTTCAGTACCGAGACTAGTCCTCTTTGATGTCTTTATAAGTGACATTGCAGATGAGCTGGAAGGGAATATGTGCCTCTTTGCAGATGACACCAAAATTTACAATGGGGTGGACACTCCAGAGAGGGGCGGAGAGAATGTGCAGAGAACTGAGAAAATTCAAGGAGTGGTCAAGAGTAGGGCAGCAGGGTTTCAATGTGAAAAAGCGAAAAATCATGCACCTAGGGTACAGAAATCCAGAAGCAGAGTATGAAATGTGGGACGAGGTAGTGACAGTCACCCAACAGGAAAGGGACCTTTGAGTAGTTATATCTGGTGAACTGAGGGTGGTAAGGCAGGGCAACAAGGCAGTAGGTAGGGCCAGTAAGATGCTGGGATGCAAAGGGCGGGGTAGCAACAGCAGAAGGGGGGAGGTAATGTTGCCACTCTATAGATCATTGGTGAGACCCCACCTGGAGTACTGTGTCCAGTTCTGGAGACGACATCTCAGGAAGGACATAGAGTGAACGCAGATCAGAAGAGAGCAACTAAAATAGTGCAAGGGGCTGTATCAGAAGCATTATGAGAGGCAGAGGGACCTCAGTATGTATACCCTTGAAGAGAGGTGGGGGGGACATGATAGAGACTTATAAATATCTCATGGGGTTAAACAAGGTACAGGAAGGGAATCTTTTTTTCAGAGGAAAAGATGTACGAGAACAAGAGGCATGCAATGAAACTAAAAAGGGTGACATTTAGGAGAGAAAGGGATCAGGGAGGGTGCTGGAGATCAAACAGGGTCTGCGGTGACAGTATAGGCAGGGACAAACGGGCAGACTGTGTGATCCAAGAGGTCCTTATCTGCCATCAAATTCTATGTTTAAGGGGTAGCTGTGCCCCTGCTGTGGTGGGGGAGTACCTTGGGGTCCCCAAAAAGGGGACAAATATTTGGTTCTTTGCCCCCCAACTGGCCTGAACTGCTTACAGTTTTTTTTTTTTTTCCAATTGTTTAACCAGGTGAGACACACTAAGCTGAAAGCTTTTTTACAGGTGCAACCTGGGAGCACAGGGAAGTTAAGTGACTTGCTCAGGGTCACACAGTATATGCAGGTGGGGGCTGTGAGATTCAAACCCAGGTCTCCAGATTTGCAGCTCAGAGCCTTAAAGCACTGCGCTATAATGCCTCCCTACAGTGGAGGGTTGGTGAGGCGGGGGGTGACTTCTCCCCAGCTGGGGCACGCAGGGAGAGGTACAAGAGAGGGGGGTCCTGATCACTATCCCTGAGCGGGGATGGTGTGGCGAATGGGCCCCCTGATAGTGGTCAGTGGCCCCAACTCTGGTGAGGGGGACTGGCACAAATATGGGCTCCGAGATACGCTGATCAGCCAGTTAGGCATGTAAATATTGAAATGCAATGTATATATACATGCTACTGAGGATTTTTGCATTATGATGTAGGGAATTTTTAGTGAGTAAACCTGCTGATGCCAAAAACTGAAACAGCTACAGTGTGGAGTCCAGTTTTGTCCGGAAGGGAGGCAGGTCATGGGGGGAGGAACTAGGGGCCTCAAACTCCAATGGCTTTGTAGTGATTCTCATTTCCCAAACAGCACCCTGGAAAATGATAATTTGCTGCAAGTAGTTATGGACTTCACTTCACACATGCGCATAGGGTGAGTTAGGGATCTGTCATCAGTAGCACACACCCTTAAATCCACCTCACCCCATACATTCCCAATCCTGCTGTTTCATCCAAATATTTTAACAGTTTCCAAGAAAAACAAGCTTTTATATTGGCAATGGCTTCATTTAAAAGGACACTCCCCTTTAAGCCTACTGTTGCTTCTTGTTTAAAACATGCATTACAGATGTTTACAAATGTTTAAGATAGCACACTATACTGGAGAAGATACACACATAGTAAACGTCCTTTGTTGATATGGTACTCATTCTGGATGCTGCGAGATAGCAAGAGAAGGCCAAAAGTATGTTTATTTGTATGACACCTTATTCCAGAGGCTCAGGGCACTTATCAGGGAGACGTATGAGAGAGAGTGCAATACAATAAAATCCATAATAAATTATCTAATAAAATAAATGTGACAAAAAACTAGACTCACTCCCCCCCCCCAGGTTTCACCACTGTGCCCCTCAAGTTTTTTTTTTTTTTGCATTATCTGTTTTCTCCCCTGCATGCTGTAGTACCCACCACTCCTTCGAGCCGCCATAGTCCCCGACATACCTTCTACTATCCTCTTCTTGAGCCTCTGACCTCACAAAGCAGCCCTCCCTGGGGTAACCCAGCGTAACCCTTCACTGGATGGGTCCCTCTCCTCCGAGGGGGAAGGCACCAGTGGGGGACTGGCCAGCTCACTCTGCTTTTGGCTCCAGGGTGCTGCTGAGGCAGACATGGCTCCTTTGGAGGACTTGGGAGGCGTCGGCAGACCGGCAGCCATCATCCGGCCGGTTCTGGAGCTATTTCCATTTTCTTGTTCCCTTCTGCTGCGTCGCCCTTGTAGTGCTCCCGGTCTCCACCGGGGGCCCCTACAGAGTGAGGCTACCCCCACAACCCACCCCAGGAGAAGAGAGCAGTCCTGTGGATGCTCAGTCCTCTCCTTCCCCTGCCGGCCTCCGGCGTCCCGAGTCCGTTCCTGAACCCGAGTCACCGGTGTGGCATCCAGCGCCTCAACCTCTACACCACTGGGCCATGCCCCTCAATTTCACCCCATTTCACACACACTGGGTATGCGCCTCTGGAAGCTGTCCACCTTCAAGTACCTTGGAGGGTGACTAACCGAGCGCCCAACCTTTCGTGGATGTGAGTCACATTTATATTTTTGTCTTAAGACGTGAACCACAACAATGCACGGCCTGTACCATATCAATATTTAGGAGTTAAAATAATAACACTCATAGGCATAGTCAATAATCATATTTATTAATTATATTTTAAAATATAGTTGTATTTTTAAAATAGTTATTGACAGCAGCCTGGGGGGGTGATTCGACTCTGTCAAAGCTGAGGGTATTGTTGGCAGAGTTTATTTACAATGGTGGTTTGTTGCTGTAATTTACTGGACCGGGGTGCTATGGGGGGGGGGGGGGTGGCATTTGACTCTGTAAGCCTGAGTGTCTTGTTGGTAGAGGCACATGTCTAGTTACCTATACTCCCCAAATGTGTAGTCAGAGGGGATTTCAAAGCAGCAATTAGTGAAGGTCTGAATTGAAGTTTGCAGAGAATGGGACCGGGGGTGGTGGAGCAGAGCAGACTTTGTGAACTTAAGTGTCTTATTGGCAGAGATGGCCGTCCAGTTACCTGTACGCCCCAAATGTGTAGTCAGAGGGGATTTCAGAGCAGCAGTCAGTGAAGGTTTGAACAGAATTTTGCCGTGAACGGGACAGGAGGAAGCAGAGCAGACTTTGTGAGCCTGAGTAACTGTTGGCAGTGGCAATCGGGGGGCTGTTTGGGGGGGGGGGTGACTTGACTCTGTGTCTTTGTTCAGCTCTACAGGATGTCCACATTGTGTCTGCAGGCATATGGAACCATTTACGAATCCATTTTTTTCAATTCCACTTCAACTCCACTTCAGCTGTGTTGCTTTTTGAAATTTGGGCATCAGGATGAAAATCAAAGATGCTGCCGGAGACTGTGACATGTAATTGACAAATTACCTAATTCTGATTGTGTTTTCAGTGGGCTCTCATGAGCCACATCAAACTGCTTTGCGAGCAACACGTGGCTTGCGAGCTACGGGTTGGACATCCCTGGGTGAGACAGTAAGCTTGACTTCTCAGCCCACATCGATGGCATCCATGCAAAACTCCATCCCAAGCTCAGTGCCCTGTACTGCGACAAAGACTGCTTATCTCTGCATGTTCAAAGGGAGCTTGTTACCAAAATGGTGCTCCCTGTCTTTGACTACGCAGATGTGATCTATGGCACCTCTCTTTCCATTTCCCTGGCCAGACAGGACACCCTCTGTAACTCCTACTGCTGTTTTGCTACAAACGCCCCCCCTTGCACCCACCATTATTCACTGTATTCATCCTTATCCGTCCTCCCTCTGCCCTCACATTGTAGTCTTACTGTACCTGCTTCATATCTAAATTCTGGTTGGGCTCCCTTCCCTTTTATGTTTCCTCTCTCAACGACTCCCTGCCTCCTGTTCCCTCTGTACTAGGGATCATCACACTTGTGCCACTCCTCACCTCCACTGCTCTGTGAGGCAGTTTGCCTTCTCCTATCGACTTCCCTCACTCTGGAATCAACTCCCCCCCTCCTCTCCCCATCCCCCAGCTCCCTCAGGCACCAGTTGAAACACCAACCCTATCCCACCTGTTCCTGTTACCCTTTCTCCTGACACCTCCCCAGCAGAGCCTTACCATCCTGGCATGCAGTCAGCTGAATCCCCACTCTCGTCTTGGTTTTCACTTCCATTCCTCTACAGTTTTCTCCCTCCATTAATGAGGTCAGGAATCAACTTACCTACAGGTCCATCACCTGCAATCAAAATACTGTATGCTGTTGTTCACCGTGTAGTGCTGTCACTTTCTGAATACGCAGGTGTTACGTGTTCTTATTGACCTGTGCCGCACTTTATTCTCAGCGCATTCAGTTTTTGCATTTATTCTAATTTTGTACAAACTTTTTACCAAATGTTGTTCAACTGTACTATTGCGTGTTACAGTGTATGGTGGAAAGTGATTGTGTATGGAATTCGGTTACTGGAATCAGCTTGTTTTGCTGCCGTAGTGACATCAAATTGTTGTACTCCACTGGCTATGTCACTACTGCAGCACAACAACTTAGAATGTCTTCGCGCATGTGCGATGAGGCGGCCACAGTGGTGAGAGTTGGTGAGGAAGTAAGTGGCGCTGGAAAGAACTGTGCCATAGTACGTCACTAAGTACTGGAGGGACATTTTTGGGACACAGGATCGTAATGATGGTTGCCCATACACTATAAAAGATTGTGTATGAGCAACCATACACATACAGGACTGTTTTTCATACTAACATAGTAAAATGGCAGCAGAATTGGCCTAATGGTCTTTCAAGTCTGCTCGATTTTCAGCACCTGCACCGAGGGCCAATTTTGGTGTCCTCCCCTTCCCCTTGGGTTATACTGTCCTCAGTCGCAGATGTGCCACCTGCACTGGACCTGGTCAGATTTACCATCCCCTGTACCTGTTCCATCCCCTCTTAAACCCATCCACAGTCTCCGCCTCCACCAGCTCCCTGGGCAGCGCATTCCTTGGCTCCACTACCCTTTCAGTGAAATAACACCTCCTCCTCTCCCCCTGAGCCTACCCCCTTCCAGCTTACACCCGTTCTTTCTCGTTGTCCCCTCCTCCTTCCTTTGGAACACCCTGACTGGGCCCCTTACTGATCCCTTTTATATACTTAAAGACCTCTATCATGTCCTTCGTCTCCTCCAGGGTGTACATGTCAGCTCCCTGAGCCTCTCCTCATAGATCCTCTCCCCCAGACCCCGGATCATTTTGGTTGCCCTGCTTTGGACCCTCTTTAGGTTCCACAGTGAGGGAAGAGTTTTCCACTCGATGTTTCCATGGTAATGAGACCTCTTGAGCTGTGCTCTTGTATTCTGTTGTTACCACAGAAACCTCTTGATCGAAAAACAGCCTTGTTGTGTATTATTGCTCATACACAATCCTCTATACGCTATTGTTCTTCCAATGTTCCCCTCCCCGAGTCATGCCTGGAAAAGAGCCTCACCTCAGTGCGTCTCTCCCGCTTACCAGTTCTCAAATAAATAAATAAAATGCCTGCCCGGTGGTGCTGAGGGTTGAGGCACTGGACGCCACACCTAGCGCTACACTGGCAACCCGGGTTCGGGAATGATCTCAGGTCGTCAGGGTGCCGGCGTGAGGGGGGGGCAGAGTAGGATTGAGCATGCTGTTGGGCCGCTCTCCTCTCCCAAGGCTGGTGAGGGTGGATTGGTGCCTCCCCCGTAGTTCCGCTCCCACTGGGTGGAGGTCCAGTGGGTAGTGTAGACAGAGAGGGGATGGCAAACAGTTCTGAGAGGTGGAAGGGGCTCAGCTGGCACCACGGGATGCGTAACGTGCCTCCACATGCCACATGGCCATGTGTCGGGGCCTCGGGGGTGTAGGGGAGAAAAACCTGTAAAACGCCTGTGTCCCTGTCGCCAGTTGGTGGGCTAGCACAGTGTGATGTGAGAATAAGGTACAGCATGTGGGCATATCTACAAACTGGAAAGTGGAGGGGATCGGCTCCTCTGAGCCAAAAATACGATCCCTCCATTCCTGACAATGGCACCATATTAAAATGTGTTTTATCCCACAATGAACTCAGAGGCAAGTAGAAACATAGACTTTGACAGCAGATAAGGACCACTTGGCCCACCCAGTCTGCCCATTTCCCTACCTGATGGATAAGCTGCAGATTCTAGTTAACCAACAGCCTACTTCCTGCCACCCCCCACTACAATTGCCTTGTGTCTGTCCCATGCATGTTTGAATTCCCCCACTGTTTTAGCCCCAACAACCTACCCAGGAAGGCAGTTCCACGCATCCACCACTCTCTCCGTGAAAAAAGATTTCCTCACATTACCCCTGAGCCGTCCCCCCTTTATCTTTAAATTGTGTCCCCTTGTTCTTACACATCACTTTTTCTGAAAGATGCTACCCTCCTGAACTTTGTTGATTCCCTTGAGGTACTAGAACGTTTCTATCATGTCCCCCCCGTCCCTCCTTTCATCAAGGGTATACATATTAAGCTCTCTCAGTCTCTCTTCATATGATTTCTGATGCAGACCCTGCACCATTTGAGTTGCCCTCCTCTGGACTGCTTCCATCCTGTCTATGTCTTTGCGTAGATGAGGTCTCCAAAACTGCAAACAGTACTCCAGATGGGGTCTCACCAACTGTCTTTACAGAGGGATAACCACTTCCCTTTTTCTACTTGTGATGCCCCTTCCTATGCATCCCAGTATCCCCCTGGCTCTCCTCACTGACTTCTCACATTGCTTACCCACCTTTAGATCATCCGATATGACTACCCCCAAGTCCCGTTCCATTTTTGTTGTTGTTAGTACCTGCCCTGCTATTGTGTACTCTTCTCCTGGGTTTTTGTTTCCCAGGTGCATTACTTTGCACTTCTTTGCATTGAATCTAAGTTGCCATATGTCTGACCATTCCTCCAACCTTGCCAAGTCCCTTCTCATCCTTTCTATCCCCCCTTTGTGTATCAACTCTGTTACAGATCTTTGTATCATCTGCAAAGAGGCATACCTTTCCCTCCAGACCCTCTGCAATGTCACCTATAAAGATGTTAAAGAGGACTGGACCCAGTACTGAGCCCTGAAGTACTCCACTAGTGACCCCCCTTTCTTCGGAATGTGTGCCACTCACTATTACCTTCTATGCCCTGTTGTGCAGCCAGTTTGCAACCCAGGCTACCACCCTGGGACCCACTCCCAAGCTGGCTAACTTGATTATTAATCTTTTGTGCGGGACTGTGTCAAATGTCTTGCTAAAGTCTAGGTAGGCCATATCCACAGCCCCTCCCTGGTCTATTACTTTGGTCACCCAGTCAAAGAAATCTATTAGATTCGTCTGACATGACCTTCCTGCTGTAAATCCATGCTGCTTTGGGTCCTGTGCCCCGCTGGCCTCTAGGTACTCAACAATTCTTTCTTTCAGAAGTGATTCCATCATTTTCCCTACCACTGAGGTCAAACTTACAGGTCTGTAGTTTCCTGCTTCTGCCTTGCTCCCACTTTTGTGAAGGGGAATCACATCTGCCCTCCTCCAGTCCTCAGGTACCACCCCATCCTCCCATGATTTGTTAAAAAGTGTGGTCAGTGGTGTCACTAGGTCCTCCCTTAGTTCTTGTAGGATTCTGGGGTGAATCCCATCAGGCCCCATTACTTTGTCCACCTTGAGTTTTAGGAGTTCTTTCAGGACTCTTTCTTCTGTAAATGGACTGGTGTCAACCCCCCTACCTAGAGTGCTTCTATTGTCTGGTTTAGGTAACTCCTCCTCATCTTCTTTTGTGAATACTGAGCAAAAGTATTCATTCGGTATCTCTGCCTTTTCACTGTCTCCCTCTGCCCACCTCCCCTCTCCCTAATTAATCTTCACTATTCCTCCCTTAACCTTTCTATGCTCCCTAATGTACCTATAAAAGGTTTTATCCCCCTTCTTAACTGACTTGGCTATTTTTTCCTCAGTTTGGGCTTTTGCTGTTCTGACTGCCTTCCCCACTTCTTTCTGCTTTAATTGATACAGTTCCCTGTCGTGCTCCTTCTGTGATGCCTTATACTTTTTGAATGCAGCCTTTTTCTCCTTAACCTTCCCTGCCACCTCTTTTGAGAACCATAGTGGTTTTTACTCCGCTTTGTTTTCTTTATCTGTTTCACACAAAGGCTTGTTGCCTCTATGATGGCAGTTTTGATTTTTCTCCATTGTTCTTCCACCCCTCCTTTTTGCCCATTTGCTAGTGTATTCCTCAGGTATTCACCCATTTTGCCAAAATCAGCCCTTCTAAAGTCCAGTATGCTTGTTTTTGTATGGCTTGTCTCCATGGTTGTGTTTATTGTGAAGCACACTGTGCAGTGGTCGCTTGTTCCCAGATGTCTACCGACTTCTAAATTTGTGATCCTCTCTCCATTTGAGAGTACCAGGTCTAGTATTGCTTCCTCCCCGAGTGGGTTCCAACACTAGCTGTCTAAGGCCTGCCCCCTGCAGGGCATCGAGAATGACCCTGCTCTTGGATGTGGCTGCAGTACATGTTTTCCAGTTAATATCTGGCTTCAGGTCCCCCATTAACAGTATCTCCCCTTTTTCAGCCATTTTGAGAATGTCCTCTATCATTTTCTTGTCCATTTCCTCCCCTTGAGATGGGGGTCTGTATACAGCCCCTGTGCGGATTGTGATGCCATTCCCTGTCTCCAAGGTGACCCACAGTGCCTCTTGTCCTCCACCTTTACTTTTTAGTTCTGTAGCTTTGATCCCTTCCCTTATGTATAGAGCTACTCCACCTCCTCTTTTCCCCTCCCCTGTCCCTTCTGTAGACTGTGTACCCCGGTATGTTGACATCCCAGTCATGGTTCCCCGTGTACCATGTTTCTGTGACTGCCACAATATCCAAGTGTTCATCTTCCATCAAGGCTACTAGCTGAGGAAGCTTGTTTCCCAGACTACGGGCATTGGTACTCATTGCCCTCCATTTAAAGTTGGCTTTATCCTTTTCCCCCCCATGCCTGCTCTTTTTGCTCTTGTCTATTTTTCCATTTACCCCTGTCCTGACCTCTGTTGAGCACTGTACCTCAGTGTTTACCTTACTACCCGTCATGTTTTGTGGGGGGAGGCTTGACATTTCCTGCCTCTTATTAGCACCTCCCCCCATGGCTAGTTTAAAAGCTTGCCAAGGAAGCATTTAAACCTGTCACTTAGGATCTTGGTTCCCTTCATGGACAGATGCAGATCATCGTGCCAGTATAAACCTTCATCTCTCCAGGTGTACCCCCAGTCCCCAATGAAGCCAAAGCCCTGTGCTCTGCACCAGTTTTGCAACCATTCATTAAACTGCATGGTGTGTAGTACCCCTAGCCTCACCCCTGCCATGGACTGGCAGCACCTCTGAGAAGGTAACTGTGCTTGCTACCTCTCTGAGGCCCCTCCCCAACTCCACAATTTCATCCTGCACTGCACTGATCCCATGCTTAGCTAGGTCATTTGTCACAAGGTGGACAATGATATCTAGTTCCCTCTTCTGTGATGCTGCTTCTGCAATCCTGAGGATTCGCTTCTTGTCCCTCCAAGCACTTCTTGACCCGGGGTACACTTCTGGATACAGAAGTTGATACCAGCCCATTTACAGAAGAAAGGGTTCTGAAAGAACTCATAAAACTGAAGGTGGACAAAGCAATGGGGCCTGATGGGATTCATCCCAGAATTCTACAAGAACTAAGGGTAGAACTAGTGACACCACTGACTACCCTTTAACAAATCATGGGAGGATGGGGTGGTACCGAGGACTGGAGGAGGGCAGATGTGATTCCCTTCACAAAAGTGGGAGCAAGGCAGAAGCAGGAAACTAAGACCTGTTAGTTTAACCTCAGTGATAGGAAAATGATGGAATCACTTCTGAAGGAAAGAATTGTCAGTATCTAGAGGCCAGAGGGCACAGGACCCTAGGCAGCATGGATTCACAGCGGAAGGTCATGCCAGACAAATCTGATAGATTTCTTTGACTGGGTGACCAAAGTAGTAGATCAGGGAGGGCTGTGGACATGGCCTACCTAGACTTTAGCAAGGCATTTGACACAGTCCCACACAAAAGATTAATATACAAGTTAGCCAGCCTGGGAGTGGGTCCCAAGATGACAGCCTGGGTAAAGAATTGGCTGGAGAATAGGACACAGAGAGTAATAGTAAATGGAGTCCACTCAGAAGAAAGGAGGGTTACTAGTGGGGTACCGCAGGGTTCAGTATTAGGACCGGTCCTCTTCAATGTCTTTATAAGTGACATTGCGGAAGGACTGGAAGGAAAAGTATGTCTCTTTGCAGATGACACTAAGATCTGCAACAGAGTTGATGCACAGGGTGGGGTGGAAAGGATGAGAAGGGACTTGGCAAGGTTAGAGGAATGGTCAAATGTATGGCAGCTTAGATTCAATGCTAAGAAGTGCAAGGTAATGCACCTGCGAAACAAAAACCCAGGGGAAGAGTACACAATGGGGGGTGAGATACTAACAACAACAAAAATGGAAAGGGACCTGGGGTAGTCATATCAGATGACCTAAAGGTGGGCAAGCAATGGAGAGGGCAGCAAGGAGGGCTGGGGGTTACTGGGATGCATAGGAGAGGCATCACCAGTAGAAAACAAAGTTATTATCCCTCTGTACAGACAGCTGGTGAGACCCCATCTGGAGTACTGTGTGCAGTTCTGGAGACCCAATCTCTGCAAAGACATAGACAGGATGGAAGCTGTCCAGAGAGGGCAACTAAAATGGTGCAGGGTCTGCACTGGAAGACATATGAAGAGACTTAAGGAGCTTAATATGTATAGCCTCGAGGAAAGGAGGAGAGGGGACATGATAGAAACTTTCAAGTACCTCAAGGAATCAACAAAGTCCAAAATGGTAGCATCTTTCAAAAGGTGTGCAAGAACAAGAGGGCACAATTTGAAGATAGAGGGCTCAGAGGTAATTTAAGAGTATTTTTTCACAGAGAGGGTTGTGGATGCATGGACGGCCTTCCGGAGGAGGTTGTGGAATCAAAATCAGTGGTGGAATTCAAGCATGCATGGGACAGTCATAAGGCAATTCTAGGGTGTGGGGGTAAGAAGAAGTAGGCTGCTGGTTAACTAGGATCTGCAGCTTATCCAGTAGGTAGGGAAATGGGCAGACTGGGTGGGCCAAGTGGTCCTTATCTGCCGTCAAATTCTATGTTTCTATGTTACCCAAGTCTTTTGGTGGTAACAGGGGGTTCAATTTATGTTGGGGTTCACACATCTCCATAAAAAGTTTCTTTGCCATTTCTTTGCTCCTTTCATCTAACCTTGCCAAATTACATTTTTTTAAAGCATCCTCATATAAGGTCACTTCTTAGTTTTCTCATTTCTAACCTATATAATCATTGGCTTTCAACTCTTGTGTCATAAGACAAACCTTTGTGCCAAAAGAATGGAAGTCCACCCATGTAATACCAATTTATAAAAAAGGGCCTCGTTCTAATTGGGAAAATTATCGACCTATTAGATTGACATCAACTGTTTGTAAAGTACTTGAGAGTCTAATAAAAGATCTCATTAGTGATACACTTAACACTGTTGATATAGAACAACATGGGTTTAAAAAGGGCAGGGGATGCCTAAGCAATTTTATGTGCTTCTATGAAAACGCTAGTAGAAACATAGATAATGGCACCCCTTGGGATATAATTTATCTCGATTTTAGTAAGGCATTTGATGTTATGGCTCATCACTCCCTAATTGCTAAATTATTAGATACTAAAATTAATAAATATATTATTCCATGGATTAAAAATTGGTTAGTTCATAGAACACAGAAGGTTTTAATTAATGGCTACTTATCCGACTCTCAAACTATTAGCAGTGGAGTCCCTCAGGGGTCTATCTTGGGCCCCTGGCTATTCCAAATATTTATAGCAGACCTTACTAAAAACTGTTTTTCAGCTTCCATAAAATATGCAGACAATATTAAACTTGGTGGGCCATGCAATAGTGAAGATAAGGTCTCCATAATTCAACGGGACCTCAGTAGTATATCTGATTGGGTTAATATTTGGGTATGCGATTAAACCCGTTAAAGTGTAAGGTGATGCATGTTGGTTCCAACAACCCCTTGACCATTTATATTCTAAATGGGATACCGCTGGAAACTACCACCAGTGAAAAGGATTTAGGTATTTACATAACAAACGATCTTGCGTATAACAAACAGATTAATGAGGCTATTAATAAGACAAATTGGATTATATGGTCTATTAAGAGAAACATTAAATTAGGAGATCCTGGGGTTATGTTGCCATTATACAGAGTTTGTGCTAGACCACATTTAGAATACTCATCACAACTTTGGAATCCATATAAAAAGGGAGAGATTGCATTACTGGAAAAAAATCCAGAGAAAATTTACCAAAACTATAAAAGGACTTTTTAATGTTCCATATGAACAACGTTTAGAATGCTTAAATGTGATGCCATTATCACTTAGGCGCCTCTGGGGTGATTTGATTAATATGTTTGATATTGTAAATGATCCATACCTGTTTGCTCAAATGGGTTTCATGTTTAAAAACAACATATACAACACTAGAGGTCATCCGCTGCAGATAAGTAAGGCCAAATTCTGTTATGTGTCACGGAAATATAATTTTACACAAATAATTATTAATCCCTGGAATAGCCTACCTTTAGAAATTGTTACTAGTGACAACAAAACAACTTTTAAAAATCGCCTTGATAAATATATCCTTAATAAAGCCAAATGTGGGTGCCATAATTGATTACGGTGCAGTTATGGGCCTCTCCGCCCCCTTGCACCTAACTACCTTAGTAAACCTTCCATGCTTTATATTTAATTTAGTTGTCCTGTGCACTTTCTCTAATTTCGATATATCACCTGCATTTTCCGGTGACCAGAACTGATTGCAGTATTCGAAACACGGTCTCACCAATGTTCTGTACATTGAGAGTATCACTGCTCTGTCTCGACTGGTGATAATTCTCTTAATATGGCCCAGAATTGTACTACATTGGCCCACCGTATAACCACACTGCCGAATGTGTTTCAGAGTATTAGCTACAGAAACACCCAAATCTCTTTTGCAGTTTGATGCCCTCAGGTTGGACCCTCCTATATATCTGCAGTATGAGGTAGTATTATGGGATATTTACATCTGTATATGACCCTCTCATAATATTGAGTTAGAAGCAAGGCACCCCTTCCCACCAGGTCTGTATTATGGGATATTTACAACTATATATGACTGTTCCGTAACATTGAGTTAGAGGCAGGACACCCCTTACCACAAGGTCTGTAGTATGGGATATTTACAACTATATATGACCGTTCCGTAACATTGAATTAGAGGCAGGACACTCCTTACCACAAGGTCTGTAGTATGGGATAGCATTATGGGATATTTACAGCTGCATGTGACCCTCCTATTATATGTAGTTAACAGCAGGGCACCCCTCACCACCAGGTCTGTAATATGGGATATTTACAACTATATATGACCGTTCCGTAACATTGAGTTAGAGGCAGGACACCCCTTACCACAAGGTCTGTAGTATGGGATATTTACAACTATATATGACCGTTCCGTAACATTGAATTAGAGGCAGGACACTCCTTACCACAAGGTCTGTAGTATGGGATAGTATCATGGGATATTTACAGCTGCATGTGACGCTCCTATTATATGTAGTTAACAGCAGGGCACCCCTCACCACCAGGTCTGTAATATGGGATATTTACAACTATATATGACCGTTCCGTAACATTGAGTTAGAGGCAGGACACCCCTTACCACAAGGTCTGTAGTATGGGATATTTACAACTATATATGACCGTTCCGTGAACATTGAGTTAGAGGCAGGACACCCCTTACCACAAGGTCTGTAGTATGGGATATTTACAACTATATATGACTGTTCCGTAACATTGAATTAGAGGCAGGACACTCCTTACCACAAGGTCTGTAGTATGGGATAGCATTATGGGATATTTACAGCTGCATGTGACCCTCTTATTATATGTAGTTAACAGCAGGGCATCCCTCACCACCAGGTCTGTAATATGGGATAGTATTATAGGATATGTATATCTGTGTATGACTCTCCCGTAATAAGGAGTTATGGGCAGGGCACCCCTTACCACCAGGTCTGTAGTATGGGATAGTATTATACATATTTACATGTGTATATGACCCTCCCATGATATGGAGTTAAGGGTAGGGCACCCTTACCACCAGATCTGTAGTATGGGATAGTATTATGGGATATGTACAGCTATTTACGACACTTCCATAATAAAGCCACAGGCCATTTCATGGGTTTCTAATTTCTTCGTTAAAGGCTTAACTGCTCTATTCCTGTCCTATAGCAGGGATCCATTGCCAAATGAATTCAGTTGCAAATTCTTTTCTTGGAAAGGCTTTGTAGCAGGGAACTGATGTTTCTCCAAGATCCTGTTCTCTGCTTGGTAGGCCCAACGTGCTCACACCGTCCATAAGTGCTGCACACAAGGCTGACCAAGAGAAATTAAAGTGGGGAGTTTGTGGAATTTTCCACAGTCTTCCCACAACTCTCTCGTTTATATCCCCTCCGCCCTCCTCTCTGGTATCTATGCTCTTGTGCTGGTTCTCACAGTGACCTCTACTGGTAGCGGCAGGGCTATTACATTCCTCATGGGTGTTCCTGAGGTCCTCAGCCCTAATCACACCCCAACCCCCACCTTATGCTTAATTTGTCTCACATGATACAAGTCTACCCTTTGTTTTTGTTTATTTGGTGGCAGAATATTCCTAAGTCATGTATGGGTTGGCTGCTCATGAGTTAAGGCCTTGCTCCCTTTGGTATATTCCAAGTCGGGACATTGTGTATTTTGTATATCTACACCTATATAATACAAGCAATTATACATGGGTGAGAGCCAAACCCTACTGAGCAATGATTTATTTTAGCCACTAAGGAATTCAAAATGAAGATAATTTATTTATCTCAGTGTTGGCACTTACCTCCACTGTAGGTATGTCACAAAGGAACCTTTAACCAGTGGGAAAGCAGCTTGTACAATGCCTGATGATGACATCACAGTGGACTCTCCTGCACTCAAAACAGAGCAGCAAAATCAAACTGAAACAGTTACAGTTCTGTATTACTGAATTATAAAATGGGTAAGGGAAATTGAACATTCTGATTGGCTAAAAATGAAGTGTCAAATATGTTTTACACATAGTAAAAAAAAGTACTGGCAAGTAAATCAGTGTGCAATTAGAATATCCACATTTGAAATGTCGCCATTGTTTTTCCTCCTGCTAAGGCAGCTCATCCCTGTCAAAGAAATTTTCCCTTGCTAACTGCAGCTCATCTCGGACTTGCAGCCGATCAGGGAAACCTTGGTGCTGCTCGCTAACTGAACCCTACGCATGGAACCATTAAATAAACAAAATTACTGACTGGTCTAGATGCAGTAATTGTGGTACTGCTTCCAGAGCTTGCCTGCTCCCATTCATGATTCCCGCACCATGCCGACTCCACTGTCTTATAGCAAATCACGCTTCCATCCCACTACATTTAACTTAAAAAACAACCACAGATCTGCATCCATTATTCTTTTTTTAATTGCAAAACTGGCACAACCTGTCGGGGAGAACCTGTTACTTCCGCTCGCTCCATTGTGGTGCTCGGACTGTCACGGGAGTGGAGGAGCTGCTTGACTGACCTACTACGGTGAGGGGGTGACTCCAGATGGAGTTTGCACTCGACCTCCAGGATGATGAGAGAAGCACAGGCTGTAGTCGGGAGGGAGTGATTTGTTATTTTTTTTCTAGAAGGGTTTACGTATGTCCTTAATACTATTTATTTTCTGAAGGAGTCTTATCTTAGTTGGTGGTGGTGAAGAGTGCATGGCAAAAACTTGCTCTGAGTGTCCCTGCCTGCTGGCACCTCGCTGCAGTACCAGCATCCTTTCCCTTTGTCCTGCACAAGCTACAATAATTTGAGTCATGATGACACATGAGGGCTGTGATGGCTGTCTTTTGAAGAGTCGCATTCAGTGAGTTTTTCTTTAATCAGGCAGGCTCCCACTTGTATGCGTTTCTTTAAAACTGCAGTGGGGATATCCCAAAAACAATGTGTCAAGAGGCAATGACGTCATCACTTAGTAGTCGGAAGGACTATTTTATGTCAAACTAACACAATGATTTCAGTTTTTTCAGTTCAGTAATCTTTTTTAGGGTAAGAAAAATATTTAAAAATAGAAACCCATTTTATAAAGCATAATAAGACACTCGAGTGTGCGTAGAACAAATATGTCGCACTTCCAAGGGCTGAAGACAGGCCTGTGGCCACATGCCTTACAACGCCCCTGGGCGTGCGGTAATATCTGTTCTACGCACACCCCATTGTGTCTTATTGCTTACGTATTTTTACCAAAAAAGGACTACTGAGCCATATTAGCTTGTTTCCAGTGCCACCGGGGAGGTGGGGGGGGACAAGTCAAACATACAGCAATATTAGAGGAGAACTATGCTGAACCTGAAATCATTGTTTTCCCGGAAGAGGTTCTGTTTTATGTACTGGTCCAGTTCTATTATTGTTCTATCTATACGGGCCATTAGTGATCTCAGTGTTTCTGATTTACACTCTGGTGTTCAGGACCATTTTAAAACTGTATGGTGTAGTTCATGTTCCTCCCAACTACAGAGTTCTATTGCAGTACATGGATACCTTGTGCCAACAATGCAAGAGCTAAGCAAGGGACATAAACTACATCATATGGTTCTAGAATGGTGGCTACTAGCTGTATGTAAATCAGAAACATCCACTAGAATAACTAAGAAGTTTGTAAAGATAGAACAGTAACAAAACTGGAACTAATATTTAAAAAGCAGCTACTGCAAGGAGAAATTACTTGGAGGTTCAGTGCAGTTCTCCCTTAAGACAGAGAGACAATGTCACAGGAGTATGAAAAAGCTTTGCGATTTAAAATATATAGTATGAATTAGAAACACAATGGCCAGACTCATTTGTGAGAGGGCAGGACTCTCATAACTCGCTCGTGGCTGTGCCACTCATGAGCTGTTTTCCTTCCGCTTCATTCCTGAAGATAAATGACCTATCCTGAGTCGGGCCATTGTCTAGCCGTAGGCTTAGTGGGGGAGAGGGGGCCCAGAAACGTCCACCAATCTTGCTTCCACTGTGCTTTCATAAAAAATATTTTTGCACACCACGACTAAATAATTGGATTTCTTTGGTGGAACCCCCAATCTGATTTCTTTGGTGGGAACCCCCGGTCCCATATCCTGGCTACGCTGCTGGTATCCCATAATATCCGTACAGTTTGTTTATTGAAACATTTTGGCCAGGAAAGTCACGCTGAGTCATAAACAGTTTGTTTCCAGGTGCGCTGTGGTGGAGGGGTACATGGGAAATACAACTTAGTTGTACAAATGGTGTAAGATAGAACCTGGCACCCAGCGCTGTGACCTTACAAGTAATGGGATAACTAGAGTGATCTACTGAGAGCTGTGCACGAGTAAGGTATTATCATTCCAATCACGACTGGGCAGGCAGAATGGTAAACTGTTGAGCAGTGTGCTGGCAGAGTAAGGCCGCCACATTCCACCCCAGAAGTGGCTGCGCTTGATTGACAGTTAAGGGTTGTGTTATGTGCGGATTGTGATGTATTTATTATCATTTATCACGTGTACCAACACCATTCCTTTCAGTAGTAGCCTTAGTACAGACTCTTGTGGCGGTATTTCATTTTGTATCCTACTGTACTAATGTGACCCCTCCCACACAAAATAGAGATGCATCTCGTGGGACCATCCCATCATTGGTTAGATTCCAATTTCCGGTGTCATCAAAGCTTTCCACGTTGTGAAGTGTTCTGGGATATTTTTGCATGAAAGATGTTATTTAAACAAACATTGTATTGCATGTTATTGTATTGCACTGTACTGTACTATATTGTATTATATTGCAGTGTACTGTACTGTATTGTGCTGCACTGTACTGTATCGTACCTTATTGTATTATATTGGACTGTACTGTAATGTACTATACTGTATTGTATTGTGCTGCAACATACTGTTTTGTACCCTGTTGTGTTTAGAGTATTACACTGTATTGTAATGTACTGTACTGTGCTATGCTGTACTGTATTGGATTGTACCATATTGTTTTGCCCTATATTGTATTGACATGTATTGTACTGTGCTGTATGTCAGTACACTGCACTGTATCGCAGTGTACTGTACTTTATTGTACATTTGTGTATGTTATTGCATTATACTGTGCTGTATTGTATGGTATTTCCCTGTATTGTACTGTACTGTATTGTACTAGACTATATTGCAGTGTACTGTATTGTACTTTACTGTACCTTACTGTATTTTATTGTATTGTACTGTGCTGCATTATATGGTATCGCTCTGTATTGCACTGTGCTGTATTTCACTGTACTGTATGATATTGTACTGCACCATATTGCAGTGTACTGTACCTTATTGTATTTTATTGTGTTGTACTGTATTGTATTGTACTGTGCTGCATTATATGGTATCGCTCTGTATTGCACTGTGCTGTATTTCACTGTACTGTATGATATTGTACTGCACCATATTGCAGTGTACGGTACTGTACCTTATTGTATTTTATTGTATTGTACTGTATTGTATTGTACTGTGCTGCATTATATGGTATCGCTCTGTTTTGCACTGTGCTGTATTTCACTGTACTGTATGATATTGTACTGCACCATATTGCAGTGTACTGTACCTTATTGTATTTTATTGTATTGTACTGTATTGTATAGTACTGTGCTGCATTATATGGTATCGCTCTGTATTGCACTGTGCTGTATTTCACTGTACTGTATGATATTGTACTGCACCATATTGCAGTGTACTGTACCTTATTGTATTTTATTGTATTGTACTGTATTGTATAGTACTGTGCTGCATTATATGGTATCGCTCTGTATTGCACTGTGCTGTATTTCACTGTACTGTATGATATTGTACTGCACCATATTGCAGTGTACCGTACCTTATTGTATTGTACTGTGCTCTATTGTATTGTAATGTACTGCATCATACTGCATTATGTAGTACTGTGCTGTATTGTGCTATACTGTATTGTATTTCATTGCATTGTGCTGTACTGCACTGTGTTGCATCGGATTGTACTGTATTGTATTGTTATGCCTTGTCTTGTACTGTACTGTATTGTATCATACGGTACTGTATTGTACTGTACTGTATACAGTACACCATGTCACCTGGAGTGCCACAATAACTGTAGAATTTATTTTTGTTATGATGATATACTTAAGGCACTACGCTGCCACAACTTGTGTGTACTTTACTAATTACCTGTACTGTCACTTTTACCCAATTGTTCATTTCTGTGCCTTTGCTTTGTATCCCCTAATGTACTGTAACAACTTACTATACCTGTATCTCATGAACTTGTTTTTTACCTTGTTTTTGCTTTTGTATGACCTGGGTTGTGCCTGAAAATGGTCGCTGGGATCAGTGTACCCACCCGGTTAACAAAT
Organism: Neoceratodus forsteri; assembly: GCA_016271365.2. NCBI lineage: Eukaryota > Metazoa > Chordata > Ceratodontiformes > Ceratodontidae > Neoceratodus > Neoceratodus forsteri. Next base: position 309,160,450 of record JADMNL010000027.1, on the reverse strand, counting down.
CAGTATTGTGCTGCAGAGTATTGTATTGTACTGTACTGTATTTATTGTACTACATTATAGTGTTGTGTTATATTTTGCTATGCTGTGTTATGTTGCATTGTATTGTGTTGCACTGTACTGTACTGCCCTGTATTGTATTGTACTGTATCATACCTTATTGTACTGTACTGTGCTGTACTTTACAGTATTGTACTGTACTGCACTTTACTATCCTGTATTGTATTTTACTGTAATGTATTGTACTATATTGTATTTTACTGTGCTATATTGTATTGTACTGTGCTTCACTGTATTGCACTGTACTGTACTGTGCTTTATTGTATAGCACTGTACTTTACCATGTTTTTTATTGTACTGTGATGTACTGTATTGCACTGTATTGTACCGCATGGTATTGTATTACATTGTATCTTATTGTACTGTACTATAGTGAATATGCTGCACTGTACTGTATGGTATTGTGTTGTACTGTATTTTGCTGCACTGTACTGTAATATATTGTACTGTAGTGTATTTATTTTACTGTGGTGTACTGCAATGTATTGTATCCTACTGTACTTTACTGTGTTACACTGTATTTCACTGTATTGCACTGTACTATGCTGTGCTGTATTATATTGTACTGTATTGCACTGTACTGTACTACACTTTACTGTATTGTGTTTTACTGTATTATAGTGTGCTGCAGTGTATTACATTGTACTGTACTGTGCTGGTATTGTATTGCATTTTGCTGCATTGTACTGCACTGTACTGTATTTTACTGTACTGCAATGTACTGCATTGTACTGTACTGTACTGTGCTGTGCTGTATTGTACTGTACTGTATTGTGTTGTACTGTACTTTACAGTATTGTACTGCACTTTACTATCCTGTATTGTATTTCACTGCACTGTATTGTACTATATTGCACTGTGCTGTATTGCATTGCACTGTACTTTACTGTATTGCACTGTATGTCACTGAACTGTAATGTTTTTTACTGTATTGTAATGTATTGTATTGTACCATATTGTACTGTGCTGTATTGTATCGTACTGTATTGCATTGCACGTTACAGTATTGCACCATACTTACTTTACTGTAATGTATTGTACTGGATTATATTGTGTTGTACTGGATTATATTGTGTTGTACTGGATTGTATTGTATTGTACTGGATTATATTGTGTTGTACTGGATTACATTGTACTGGATTGTATTATACTGGATTATATTGTGTTGTACTGGATTGTATTGTATTGTACTGGATTATATTGTGTTGTACTGGATTGTATTGTACTGGATTATATTGCGTTGTACTGGATTGTATTGTACTGGATTATATTGCGTTGTACTGGATTGTATTGTACTGGATTATATTGTGTTGTACTGGATTGTATTGTACTGGATTGTATTGTGTTGTACTGGATTGTGTTGTATTGTACTGGATTATATTGTGTTGTACTGGATTGTATTGTACTGGATTATATTGTACTGGATTGTATTGTACTGTACTTTACAGTGTTGCACTGTATTTTACTGCATTGTATTGTACTGTACTTTACTGCATTGTACTGTATTGTATTTTACTGTGTTGTAATGCATTGTGCTGTATTGTAATGTATTGTACTGTGCTGCATTGTACTGTGTTGTACCGTACAATAAAGTGTTACACTGTACTTTACTGCAATGTATTGTAGTTTACTGTACTGTAATGTATTTCATGGTATTGCACTGTACTGTACTGTGCTGTATTGTATTGTACTTTACAAACATACAAAATTGCCAGCAGATAAAGGCCTTATGGTCTATCAAGTCTGCTCAATTGTGCAGCTAACAGCCCTTATGCTACAGCTGCCCCTCCCTCCCCTCCTCCCTCCAGTGACCTTCCCCCTTACCCTGTCCCATCCCATTTTGAAGTAGCTGTTCTACAGGATACCACTTCTTCTGGCAATGCTTTCCACCCACACACAACCCTCTCCATAAAATAGTGCCTCCTCATGTCCCTCCTTAATTTGAAAAGCCCCTCAGTGCCTGTCTTATTTATTCCCTTCATGTACTTGAAGGTTTCAGTCATGTCCCCCATCCCTCCTCTCCTCTGGGGAGTACATGGTCAACTCCCTCAGCCTGCTCTCATAGGGTAAGTCCCCTAGCCCCTGGATCATTTTTGTTGCCCTGCACTGCACTCCCTCCAGTAATCTAATGTCCTTCTTCAGGTACGGTCACCAGAACTGCACTCCAGGTGTGGTCTAACCAGTGACCTGTATAGCGGCAGGATCACCTCCCCCCTCTTGGAGGATATGCCTCTGGCAATACAACCCAGCATCCTGTTGGCCTTTGCAGCTGCCTTTCTACACTGTGCTGAGTTGTTCATTGCTCCCATTATGATCACTCCCAGAGCATTCTCCTCTTCCATCTTGGCTTGTTGAATCCCCCTGGCTGGGTATTTTGCACCGAAATGTATCACCTTGCATTTCTTGGCACCGAATCCCAGCTGCCAAGTGTCCCACCAGGCCTCCAGTTTTGCCAGATCATCTTGCAACACCTGCCGCCCTTCTAAGTCATTCACTACTGCTCCCATCTTGGTATCGTCTGCAAACAGACTGATCTTGCTCTTGATACCTATTGAGATGTCTGCTATGAAGATCCCAAACAACAGTAGCCTCAGTACAGAGCCCTGTGGCACCCCGTTTGTCACCACCATGGGAGATGGGAACTCCTCTCCCACCACCACCCTCTGCTGTCTCCCTTGCAGCCAGTTCACTACCCATCCCACCATCTTTGCCCCCCCCGTGCCTTCCAGCTTACTTCCTAGCCTCCCATGCGGCACTGAATCGAATGCCTTACTGAACTTCAGGTACAGGACATCCTCTGCATGGCCCCTAATTGCCTGGTTACCCAGTCATAGTACTCCACCAGGTTGGTCTGACAGGATATGCCTGAAACAAACACATGCTGTCTTCTGTCCTGCAGCCCATTAGCCCCTAGGAGGGAAATCAGCCTCTCCTTCAGGATTGTCTAGGAACATAGGAATCGTGTCGGCAGATGGGGACCGCATGATCCATCTAGTCTGCCCGTGTTTCTGCCCACCTCCCTATTTAGACTGCACCCTGATGTGTCCACAATGTCTGTCCCATGCGAGTCTGAACTCGGGCACTGTCTTGGATTCCAACACTTCTTGAGGTAGGCTGTTCCATGGGTCTGTGACCCTTTCTGCAAAGAAGTACTTCCTGATGTTGCTTTTGAACCTGCCTACCACCAGACGCACGTTGTGCCCCCTTGTACATGCATCCCTGTTTTGCTAGAAGGGATGCATGTACAAGGAGTCACAACTTGCATCTAGTTGGAAAGCCATCAGCTTTCCCATGAAGGATGTGAGGTTTACTGGTCTGTAGTTCTCTGGCCCATCCTTGGGGCCGCTCTTATGGAGGGGTACCACATGTGCCATCCTACACTTTATTGTATTGCACTGTACTGTACTTTACCACATTGTATTTTACTGTACCATACTTACTGTAGTGGATTGTACTGTACTGTACAATATTGTATTGTATAGTATTGTACTGTACTTAAGTTATTGTATTTTACTGTAATGTATTGTACTGTATAGTATTGTATTGCATTGTATTTTACTTTAGTGTGATGTGGTTTATTGCATTGATCCACTCCTGCCATCTTTAAAATCTGTTCCCAGCTCATCAAAACTGACATCACTAGTGGGTTCCCCCCAACCCTGTTGAATGCCTTCTGCCCCCCTTTCCCCAGATAGGCCGAAAGCCTGACTAGGCCCTTACCCTCCTCTATATCTACCCAACTGGCAGCTCTCGGTCTGTAAACCCAGTCACTAATCTATATTGCATGGCCAGAAAATAATTCTGCAGGTGTGGGAGGTTTACACCCTCCCCTGGAGCTGTCTGCTTGAAGTCGGCGGAGACTTGCCCAGGGTCTCCCTCCTCTCCACAGGAACCCAGTAAAGGCCCTCTCCATGTGTTTAACGTCCTTTTTGATCAGCCCCACAAGCAGCATTTGCATGACATATAAAGGCTTGGATGGATGTTCATCTTCAACAAGATGATGTGGCCCAACCAGGACACCGGGAGCTCTCTCTGCCTCCTCAGCCCATCCTCAATAATCTTTAGCAAGGGGGTGTAATTGAGCTGGTACAAAGAATCCAGGTCTCCCCCCCACCTGCACTCCAAGGTACTTGAAAGAGGTTGTGATCTGTTTGAGCCCCCATGTGCCTCCCCCATAGCATTATTTTGGATTTCTCTATGTTAATTTTATATCATGAGAAGGCAGGCAAGGCCTCTATAGTGTCCAACAATTGGGGGACCAACCCAGCGAGATGAATTTTAAGACACAAAGATCCTTTTTACATAAATGTCCTCAGTAATAAAGACTTGAGGGCCCATGCAGTGGCCCCTCAGTACACCGGCAAGGCTGCTGTTTGCAATGCCGGCATTCCAAGTTCGGGAACAAGCTGGAGTCACTGGTGGTTGCCAGCCAGTGGAAGGTAGAGGTGGGCAAGCCAGCATTTTATTTCACTTAGGGCCAAGCCAGAGCCGAACCAGGGGTCTGGCTTGACTCTACGAGCCAATACAAGAGCCAAGCCCTAGCTACGAAAGCTGTTTCAGACACTGCACTAACTGCTCAGGCTGACAAAAATGTTTACTTTGATCATGACTGGCTTGGCTTGACCTTGGCTCTCAACTGCTTATAGAGACTGAGCCAGGCACTAAGCTCGAGCCTGCACTGGCTTGCCCAGCTCTAGTGGAAGGAGGGTCAGGTGGTCCTGAGGAGGCTGTCCTCCTTCCAGGAAGGAAGGAGGGTTGTGACCCACTGCTGTGCCTACACCTGGGTGACCATAGGGAGCACAGAAGATGTTGGGTGGGCTCTGTGCTGTATGCTTGAGTATGTGTGCTTGGGGTTGCGTGAGTGCAATGTCCTGATGGAGGGGGAGAAGCAGAAAAAAAGATAAGCCCTGGTGCGAACAGAATGAGCCCACGGTGCCTGGACCCTGCTACCTCTCTATCTGAGGTTCTCCTCCCTCTACCCCCCCACCCCAAGTTAGGAGGTGTGTGACTGGTACAGCCAGGCTCTGCCTTATGGGGCACCTCATGGGGTTGAAAGGAACAGAGGTAGGTGCTAGGGGATGCATTGGGAAAGGGTTGGGCCCACCCAGTGGGTGGGGGCCGCACCAGTGAGAAGCATAAACTGGAAGTAAAAAAAGAAGGGCCCACAAATAGAATTAATTAAATACAAGCAAAATTATGTCTAAATACAATATTTTAAAAAGTTTTCCTGGATTCTTGAATCTTTTAAAGTAAAAATAATATATATAATTTCTTCAAAAACATACGCATTGCAAGCCACAACAAAGTCTGTCTGGATGAATTCCAGGTTTCTTTCTGAGAATTCCTTGAAGCCCCATTAATTTTGGAGAGACGGCAGTGTGCCGCAGAGGCCTGTTGCTGTAATTATTGTCAGATGGGTACAAACATGCACTCCCCATGTCCCCGAGATTGTCCAGGGAGAGCTGCTGTTTCTTTTTGTTGTTGCAGAAAGAAGCCACATGAAAGCCCATGGTGGATGACTGGACACCCCCCACATCCTCACCCGCAGTGACATTCACTGGACTTTATCCCGAGATCAACAGGTGAGTAAGCGGAAGCTTATGTGATCGCGTGCACTTTCTGAGGAGAAATGAAAGGCATTGAAGAGCCAGAGGTCATACTGTCACAGTGTAGTAAATGCAATTTTTGTTTTACAATTTATTTATCCAGGATACTTCAGCTCAGATGCAACAGCTTGTTTTCACTGGAGTTCTGCTTTTACCTGTTTATACAGTTGGGCAGATTTGCATATGGGTTTCTGGGTATCTACAACGCCAGTTTGACAGAAAATCTGTTGACCGCCATCTCAGCAACGGCACCATGTCAATCACGATTGCGGTTGGCATTGTGCTGTCGGAAAAGTAATATGTTTATTGTGGGGGGCTGTGCCCCCCGTATTTTATTATAATCAACTCCGAGTTGGAGCTAATTCAGGGAGGGGGTGCAAGACCCAAGGAAGCTGTGCCAGGGTCCCGAGCAGACTTTACAGTGATCTGTCACTGTTGTCGCTGTTGACATCATTGCTGTAAAGTTTTCGCTGCAGCATTGGCATATGGGGTCATTGGTGGGATTTGAATCTGCGTCTCTTTCCCAAGCCTGCACTCTAAGTGCTGGAGCACGGTGCTTCTTCTACAAGTTAAAAGGTTGTATGACTGTTTAGCTGTGTTTTGGGAAGGGATTACCATCTGCTAGGATGAGGCCAGAAACATATTCCACTTGTGATCTGAACTGGACCTGGGATGCAGTGCTAATGCCTGGGGGGGGGGGCTGCTCAATTAAGTACTTAATCAGTGGAATAGACTGCCAGTGGAAGTACTGGAGGTGAAATTAGTAGGGGCTTCAAGCATGTGTGGGATGGGCATGGGGGATATTAGGGAATGGGCTGGGAGGAGGGAGGGTCACTGGAGACCAGTTAGGGTCTATGGAGACATACTAGGCAGGGACCATCTGGGCAAACTGGGTGGGTCTCATGGTCCTTTTCTGTTGACACATTCTGTGTTTGGTCACAGCCTTTATGCTGCCATCTGGGGGGACCTGAGTTCAAGTGTTGACTTTGCTTTCCCGACGGGGGATGGGCAGGGTTTAGGCACTTTATGGAGGCACTTGGGGAAGGAAGGCATAGGCTACTGAGTATTTGGGTTCCTCCTGCTGGCTGAGAATGGAGCAGCATAGGTCTTGGCTGCAAAGGTGCTGCCTGCACCTCTCCCATCCCAAGGCAGGCTCAGAGGAATTTTTTTCCATTTCATAAGAAGTGGGCCCCACCATCAAACTGGACCCCCAAATGACTGTGTGTTAAAATCATAATTATATTTTGAGCAGAACTGAGATCGCACAGAGTTTTGAGAGAGAAATAATCACAGTCTGCAAGGAGAAGAATGTTGCTGAGCACACAGGGAAGAGAAGTTTCCGTACCATGGCCAGGGTGGGAAAGTAATTAGAAGGGGTCAAGAAGGTAGTGAGTAGAATGGTGGGTAGAAACGTCAGCCGCTTTTTCCTTGAGTTTACTAAGGAATGGAAGGTTGGAGACAGGGCAATAGTAAGACAGAGAGTTAAGGTGAAGAGAAGATTTTTTTGCGAAGGCACAAAGTAGCTGTAGTTTTGAGGGGGGAGAGCTAGAAGACAGGACTCTCAGTTCTCTGAAGTGTCAGCCCCGAGTTCTGTGGCAAGGGTTCCATGCCTTCTGTGGTTGATGTTGTTCACTTGTGTGGCAGGAATTGTTTACTTCTGTGGTGTATTCATAATCAGCCATTGGCTGACATACCATGTGATGTAATTCATGACATCAGATATTGAGCCTGGGGGAAGGGCTTCAGGACAGACTAGTTAAAAAGACTGATTCACCATGACAGAATACCACTATTATCGCCCGAAGCAGTGGTCAGTATTATATCTAGCATTGTAACAGCTGATTTGATGTGCAGCGATGCATAAAAATGGGATCAACGTGACACAGTCATGTTGAATTTATTTCAAAATTTTTTATTAAAATAAAATATATATATATATATATATATATATATATATATATATATATATATATATATATATGGAGAGAGAGAATGAATGATGGAAAGTGTGGTATGCAAAGAAATCATATGACTGAGGGGTCGAACAAGGCATAAGCCACAAGCCCAAAGGGTGAGTGGCCTTTATGAGCTTGCTCAACTCCTCGTGTGACTGCCACTCCGTGTTGTAGTTTCAGAACAGTGACTTCTTCAGCTGCACCTGCCCCTTTCCCCCAGCCTGATTACCTACTTGGTTCAACTTTGAAGTCAGTAGGTACATTTTTGTTTTTTCCTTTTGCAACAAGACCAATATTTCGAGCGTTAAGTTTTTAAATGGGGCAGGGGGGTGTCTCTCTTTCTCTCTAGGTTAACGCATTGGTGGGTTTAGAGAAAGACCTGTTTTGTGTTACAGTTTCATGGACTGTATTGATCAGCTGGATGGCTTGGTACAGGTTATGTCTTATTATCTGTTACTGGATTATCTCAGGCACTGCTACATTTTAAGTTGCACTGGGTATACTAATACGTTATTCACTAATTCAGGACTGCCCTCCATGTTGGAACACTAAGGGAGGTGTATCTTTCATCCCATATTAATTTTTGGAGATGTGCTAATGTAGTTCTCCTCCTTCTACTCCCTGTACTCAAGAGACCCACACACATTCTCCCTTCCCAAGCCACACTCCTCAGCTGGGAAATCTGCTTTCTCATACTACCGTGCCTCCTTCTGGAACCAGCTACGCTCCTCCATATGTCTCTTCCCCTTCCCTCCCTTTCCTCCATCAGATGCCAGTTAAAACTCCTCCCCCTGCTCCTGCCAACCCTCTTTCTGAACCCTTCCTTATCTGTGCCTGGCTTTTGACCACCTCTTACCTCCCCCTAAACGTCATAGTTCTGGCATCCTTGTTGAAGTTTATCAACCTGTTTTGACTCCTACTTTCAGCACCAACTCAACCACCGCCCTTCACTCTGGCACTATGCACTTTGAATTTGCCCAAGTTGCACAGATGATTTGTTTGTCAATTCATTTGTCCTCCATATGCAGTGTTTTGCCATTTTGTCTGTACTCCTTATGTTATCCTTGTTGTAACCACAGCACCTGACTAGCTGCATTTTGTTTGAAATTGTGCTTCTTCCCTTCCACTTACCCTTGGGTCGCACCTGGAACCTGGTTACCAATTGTAAATAAATAAAAAGTACTGTTTGCCTTCTCTTGAATGCAGTTTTCCTAGCTGTAATATGCTTTATAAAATGCAATAAAAACAAAGTTTGTTCAACTCTGAGATGGTATCATTATTTCACGAGTATGCTGGACTTTGCCATCTTTTGTTTTATATAATGCATTAAGCTGGACAATTTTTGCTTTGTCTTATGCTTTAACATAATGCTAGGGATGGGGTAGGATGTTTGCTACACATTTGTTATTATTAAGGTGCTTGCTACATGTGGTATTAAGGGGCTTGTTACATGTGTTATAAAGGGGCTTGTTATTTGTGTTATAAAGGGGCTTGTTACTTGTGTTATTAGGGTGGCTTGTAGTATGTTGAGTAGTAATGGGATATTAAGGTGTTAATAACACATTAATATAGTGGTAGCATATATTATAGGGATGCGGTCGCACCCCTATAGTTAGGGTTGATTAGGCATTTCAATGTTAAACTCGAAATTTTGCACTTATAACTTTGCAACCGTTCAACAGATTTACATGGAAATTAGCTTGCACTATCACCCATGGTAGATCTCTGGATGTAGCTAGTTACGTTCCAGTTGAATGTGCGGTTTCCGAGTTCTGGATAGATAAAAAAACGCATTTTTTCACTCATTGACTTTGCTGGGATTTTTCTTTTTTTTTATTGTTTATTATAATATCATACAGATATGAACATGGAATAGTAAAATCATAATTCACATTATTCTTTGCAGTACAGTCAGGGTACCAAATTCGGTATATAAAATTAATACAGTGAAACTTTCTAAAATATGGCTGTTTCTATCAATATATTGGAGTATATAAAGGTACATTAAATAAATAAATTTTTAAACCAGAAAGCATAATTTGGCAAGTAAACCATTTTTACTATGAGTATCTCAGGGAACAAATGGTTCATCTTCATTAGATATATAAAACACCCGGGGGGACCATTTATTTTCAAATTGTGTAACTCTAACCAATTGGTATGGTATTAGGCATTCTGTATAGTATATCTCATTTACAGTGGTTTGCCATTGTATAGGTGTGGGGGTCACTGAGCTGTGCCAAAGACGAGTAATTTCTTTGCCGCTATTATAAATAAATATCATGTTTCGAGAAGGTGGCATTGTATCATCTGATTTTATGCATAGGAGGACCAGCTGTGGGGTCAGAAAGTTACCTGATCCTAATATTTGATTAATTGCCATGGTTAGGTCATGCCAGAATGATGCTAAATTTGGGCAACTCCAAAAAATATGGGTAAAGTTTGCTTGGGGCTCCCCACAACCCCTCCAACAGACCCCATACTTTAAGGGAAGATATTTAAGTAATTTTGTTCGGGTGTTAAAATATCTAATCCTGCACTTCCATATACACGATTTACAGTATGGAGCCTGTAAAATGCTCATTGAGGGTATGGTTGGTTGGTTCCAGCCAATGAGATTTTTCTTTGAACTTGTCTACAGCCCAGATGTTTTTTTTTTTTTTTTTTGGTCTGAAATTTTCAGGGCAGAAAGGGATTAGCCCACAGATGTGCCTTTTGCTAGTCTGGTAAAAAAAATAAGCTGTTTTTAAGTTATTGCAATTTAAAAATTTGAAAAAAACATTTCTGAGCATGCTCAGTAAGCACTAAAAGATAGCTGTATGAAACAAAAAAGGAATCCTGTTTTGTATGGGAAAATTTGTTTTTCATTTGTTGCCATCTTGTTACTGTTTTTTCTTAAAAATATTTTTTTTTTCAAAAGCCACAAAAATGACATCCTGGAGAGAGACCACCACACCTAGCTGGCTCATCGAGACCCCATTAGGTGCAATCTGCATTTCAAAGTTAGAGATATGCCCCTAAAATGTTTTTTTTTTTTTTAATATAGTGAATCCTTTTTCGTGACTGTGTGATATGAAAAAAGATCCTTTTTCGTGTCCCTGGACTTCTCTGGTGTCTAGTGGCACCCTCCCCCCCTCACCATCCTATCCCCACCCCTTAATCTTTTGTTTCCTGGTGTCTAGTGGCACCCCCACCTTCCGATCCCCATCCCCTGTATGATGCCCCTCCCTGTGCTGTCTACTTGCACCCCCACCCCGTTTTCATCCCCTTGTAAATTCATTTTCCTGGTGTCTGGTGGCACCCCCACACCCGCTAATTGCTCTCCCCTTCTGATTTAAAATTCCCTTGTGTCTAGTGGTACCCCCCAACCCCAATGCTGCCTAGTACCTGTAAAAAAGAAAACTGTCCTCGATGTTTGTTTTTTTATGTGTTGGTTTTAGAACTGCCCCTCACCAATCTGAACCCCCAATCCCACCTCCCACTCAACAACCACCACCCCCCCACAGCCCCCAATACACCCCCACACACCCTCACTCACCTGAACAGGTCTCAGGTTTGAGATCCACTCTCCAATTCATCTTATTGCTGGAACCGGCAACTGCAGTATGAGAAACTAAGGTAAATACAGTTTAATGTATTTCAGTGGGGGTCAACTTTTATACATACAGTATTTCAGCAGTTTTTTGACATTTTGACCCCAAATTTTCAATATAGCCGTTTGGGGACCCCACCTCATGAACAAGATGACTGTGGTTATGCAGCTCTGGCCCGAAAGATGATTTCACGGTCGCTTGGCAATTTCACCTTTCAGGCAGGATTTGTGTAATGATAGTCATATTGTTCATGAGGTGGGGTCATAAGAAAGCTATGTTGGAAATTTGGGGTCAAAATATGTAAAAACAGCAAAGTTATGCCCATTTGTTGCAATTTTGCTATGTACGCTCGTAACTTTAGAAATTTTAAATATTTTGACCCAAAATTTTCAACATAGACTTCGTATTACCCCTTCTCATGTATGGAACAGCTATCATTTTTCAAATCCTGGCCAAAATGTGTTTTCACATCTGTGGTGCAGAATGGTATTGTAGTTGCGCGAAATCATGTTTTGGCAAGGATTAGAAAATTTTCTGTACCAGGTACATGAGGTGGGGTAATAATATGGTTATGCTGCCAATCTGGTTACTGTTGTCCTATAAATGGAAGCACAGGGCCCTTCCACAGTGACAGACATATATGCATCTATGGAGGAATGGGAGCACAGGACCCGAAGGGCACTGTGCTCCCACAGGCAAATAAGGATACAATTACTCTATCTCAAAACCTATAGATGGGTGGGAGTGCAGGACAGGCAAATAACACTATGATTACACTCTCAAAAACTATGGAAATTCTTTGCAGAAACTACATTAATGCATCAGTTAGGGTTGATATCAAACCATGAAAAGGAGGGAAATACGATGTTAGGGTTTCTAGCCCCTAACACCCCACTCCAACCATACACACACCAACAGGCATCGGGGGTGTGCCTTGGGGTCGTCAGGCCTATTACCCCATTCTCCTATTCTATACCCATCTCAGCTTATTTACTTATGGAATGGGGTGAGCGTTAGGCCTGATGACCCCAAGGCACACCCCCGACACCTGTTGGTGTGTACAGGGTGGTGGTGGGGTGTTAGGGATTGGAAACCCTAACATTGTATTTCCCTCCTTTTTGAGGTTTGCTATCAACTGTAACTGATGCATTAATGTAGTTTTTTGCAAAGAATATATATATATATATATGCAGTATAGATATATATGTATAGTACTTGTTGGGTATTAATCTGTTATTAAGGTGTTAATAACACATTAATACAATGTAATTAGTGAATTGACATCATAATATGCTAATTGGCTATCATCATATATGGGGAAATATATGAGGGCAGTTTCTATGGGGACAAGGGCCCAACCATGCTATATGTATATACAGTATAACTGTATTGAGAATCCAGCCTTGTGATTACCTGGGACGTATGTGAATACCACACTGTATTCACATGTGTCATGCATGCTCTGATGCTGTTTGAAACAGTGGTGAGCAAACGGGAACAACAGGACATTTAAAAAAAAAATTAAAACAAAAAATGCCACCAGGTTGCTTTACCGCATTTCATAATAGTAGTAAGATGACTCCCGGGGATGGTTTAATGACTGGTAATTCCATCCCCATGGTGGCTTGTGTGGTTAGGGATGCAGGGGTGGGGTGAGATTACCTACCAGTAAACCAACACCTCATGCTTCATCACTTAATTAAATCCTTTGCCCAAATGGGTCCAAAGTTAGCCAATTCAGAATGGGCTAACTTCGGAAAAGAACTGAATTTTGTATTTTAAATGAAAGCTTGGCATCTTGTTGACATGGCTGTGACATGTCAGTGCAGAATTTAAGTAGTGATACTCTAAGATTTAAATGAGTATATTCTCTTTATATTGATAATGACAGCACATGTTTATAAGCAGTTTTCTTTTGAACCATTCACACCAGCGCATCATGCTATTCACTGTTGAAAAGGCCTAATCCACACCTTTTCAACAGGGTATAGCATTAGCGTGTAGTTTGTACAGTCACAGAGACATTGGCCTCTTTGTTAATGTTAAAACAACACATTAATATATACTGTACAGTACACTGATGTATTCAGTACATCAATAAACCAGTGGACTTGGGAGGCAGTACAGTTTAGTTTATTTTTGCCAGGAGGTGAACTGGGCACAGCCCTTTTTCAGTCACGCCTGACAGCATAGTGGTTAAGAGTGCTGAACTGTAAACCTGAAGAACTGGGTCTGAATCCCACAGTTTCCACTTGCGTGCTGTGTGACCATAAGCAAGTCACTTCTCTGTGCTCCCAGGGCATACCTGGAAACAACCTTTGGCTTAGTGTGCTTTTCCTGGCCAAAAATTGTAAAATGAAAAAAAAAAAATAATGTGGTTTAAAAAATTATTTTTCATCAGTTTCTCATTTTTGGTTCATATACATGAAACATAAGATGGCATCATTTTGGGCATGATAAAAGTATTTTCATAGAGGTCTAATTCTTCATTACATAAAATCTTAATTTTTCTCGCATAACCCTAAATCTTCCCATGCTTTTATAGGTGTCCACAGATAAGAGAAAAACAGCCTGGAACTGTGATTATGGTCTAAATAAAAATCACCACACATGGTGAATTATGTGGCACTCCAGCAACTGAGCTCTGTGGCCAGTTCCGTGGCTGTAGAACTGCAGACTTTCAAGGGTCTTGCCAGAGGAGATAGACTGCTAGCTAACCCATGGCTATAATGTAGCGGGCATCAGTGGGGAGGCAGGAAGCCCTCTGTCAGATCTCCCACTCAGCGCCCTTAAAACATTCATCACTTCGTAATCTCTGCCCCTACCACCCCACACTCAGTCCTTAATCTTACTCCCAGGGATCACCTTCTGATCAGGAAAGGGGGGGATTTCGGGTAGATTGCTCTTCCACATCCTCCATGTTGACTCTACCCACTCCCTTGGGGCACTCAGCCCCTTTCTAGCCAGATCTGTGTCCTGGGTAGCAGGCCAGAGGCCAGCCAGAGCTTACTGTTGGGGGGGGGTCCAAATAGTTAGAAGGAGGATGTCAACACCCCTCAGATGGTGGAGAATAGGGAGGTCTGTGCCTTTCTGATGGTAGCGAGGAGGGAGGTGGTTGCCTCTCAGATGGCAGAGAGGAGGGAGGTGGGAGATGGATGGCCTGGGATAGTAGAGAGGAAATAGGTGGGTGCTTCTTGGATGGCAGAGAGGAGGAATGCATGTGCCTCTTGGATAGCGGAGAGGAGGGATGTAGATTTCCTTTGAATGGCAGAAAGGAGGAAAGTGGATGCCCTTTCAGACTGTGAAAAGAAGGGAGGTGGGTGTCTCTCACATGGTGGAGAGGTTATCTTGGATAGTAAAGGTACTTGTTGGAGGCCAAAGGGAGATGAAGAAAGTTGAAAAACATGGGGATTTTCTTGCAGCCCCCACCCTCCACAAACCCACAACATCTCATAACTGACTGGATCCCTGCTTTCCTGTGAACTGATCATGCTCTGCCTGTATTTACTGAAGTTGACTGCCAGCTGTGGAACATTCTGGGTTATTTTTCTAAGCACAATTTTATTTGCATGAAATAGTTTGCATACTATGCACTTCACTGATCTCATCAGACTTGCTAGCAACAATGGAAACTCTTTGTTTTTCAAATAAATAACTTGTAAGAATGGTTTCACAATTTGGAAACAGTTTTTAGTGTTCTTCCCACTAGTGCACTGTTATTTATTTAGTTAGTTTTTGTTTACCGGGTAAGGTGCACTAGACAAGCAGTTGATTATTTTCAGGCATGAACCGAGAGAAGTACATACATAACATTTAAAATACAGTCCAAGTCAGTAGTGAGAATCTAGGTTTACAAACATACAGTAAACAGAGAGGCAGGTCATAACATTTCAGATGCAATCCAAGTCAGCAGTTAGAATCTAGATTTACAGACATACAGTAAGTAAGGAGGCAAGTCAAGACAGGGGTGCAAAGCAGAATACAGTTACTCATTCAGAACATTACATGGTGCTGTAAGTCCTCAGTAATGAGGCCTAGGTACAGGAACAAGCATATAATTGTATGAGGAAGGTTCAGAGCTGTTTCCAAAAGTGCCAGCAGTAGTGCATTGTCTGATGTTTGGGGGACAGTTTTGGGGTGGATATTGCAAAGCCTGTTGTTCCAAATTTGATTTTATTTAATATGTATGATGTAACATTGTGGTTATAAAATACTAAATCCATCTTCCAAGTAATATGCTAGGTTTTTTTCCAACCTACATTTTATTGCCTTGTCTCCCCTGGCAGCCCCCTTCTGTCCTGTCCCCTCTAGTCTCATCATCTGGCTTCTCTGGGACTTACTTTCCCCTCTGATGTACTCTTACTTGCAGGACTTTTAGGGGGTGTGCCCGGTCATTGATGCGGGACCCGCGAGGGATTGGACGTCATCCTGCGGCCTGAGGTGTTTTTCCACCTATTTTTCGCCACAGATCTGTGCACACTCAATGGGTGCGACGTGCAAGGTCTGCCTCCATGGAGAAACCCCCTGTGTACTGTGCATGGTCCTTCCCCTTTATTTTGCATGCTCAGACTGCGCTGCCTCCCGGACACCTCCAGGTGGCAGACAAACAGCGAGTCATGTTCACTCCTCCCCTCAAGGGAGGAGAGTAGTCCTAGGGAGACTCAATCCACCCTTCCCTGGCCAGCCCCCTGAGTGACCCACGTTTGTTCCTGAACCCAGATCGCCAGTGTGGCAGGAGGTAAGGCACTAGTGGCTCAGCACTCCACACCACTGGTCTGGTTAGAAAGTTTTAGGTTTTTAATGTTATCTGGGTTTTTCATATAGGTTTTTCTCACCAATCCCTCAGTCCTTCAGGATATACCCTGATTCCAGGAATGGACCCTGTCAGGTCTAGAACTTTTGGCTCTCCTGAAACCCCGTAACCCATTAGTTACTCCAGGGCTTGCACGTCGTGGCAGGGGCTTCATACATCATTGACACACAAGACTCAAAACCACAGGACATCTGATCTCAATTTACAAAGCACCACAAGCCTCACAAAAGGTAGACACGATATGTGTAGCTCAAAAGTGGAACGAGGAGGAGGAGGAGGGTGCCCCAACAATAAGAGAAGACTGCGAAAGGGGTTGCTATGAGGCAGGCAGAATCTCCTCTTCACACGTCTGACAGGAATATGCATGGAAACATCTTTATTCATTTTTTCCGCACCCTGATCATTTATCACCAGATATGTGATGAGAAGTAGTACAGCATGCTGAAAGAACTGTGAGGAGACCAGGGCAACACACCCCGATATAATGTGGGACTGCCCCCAGTTGCCACAGGGAACCGGAATGAGAATTTGTGAAAGGTCCTGCACACTCCGCTAACCATAACCCCTGCTATGTAGCTCTGTTATCAGTATCCCAAGAATCTGAAGGGAAGGCATACTAAATGCATATTGGAGATTATGATGTTAGCAGCCAAAAAGTGCATTACCAGGAAATGGTTAACTCCACAGCCAGCCGATATAGGTGAGTGGAGGTCCACTGTCAATGCTATGTATAAAATAGAATGAATCACAGCTGACCTTAAAGGGCAACTCGCTGTTAGAATGAAAAGCTTTAAAATTCTAGATTTACACCAATTATGTTTTCTAGTTATTGTTATTTTTTTTTTTTTAGTTTCCCCTGCTGTTGGTACTAAATATTATAGATAATGCTGCAATTATTTCACTGTATTTTGTTGACCGGGTAAGTGCACTAGACAAATCCTACCTATTTTCAGGCACAACCCAGGTGAGGGGGATACAGATGAATGCCAACTGACCTTGAACCAGATTAAGCTGTTGGTGGTATTTTTAGTGAATGAGGGAAATTTGGCCAGGACACCGGGGAAATTCCCCTAGTCTTTTTTTGACAAGTGCCATGAGATCCTTAATATCCACCTGAACTACCACCAGTCCAGGCAGGTGGGACCTCGGTTTTCACATCTCATTCAAAAGACAGCACCTCAGAAGTGCAGCACCCCTCTCATGCTGCACTACAGTGTCAGTACTGGGATATTAACCCAAGTGCCAGATGTGGGAACTGAACCCACAGCCCTCTGATCTCCTGGCCTCAGAGGCGAGTGTGCTACCTACTGAGCCACTGACACTGCTTATATTATGTCATAAACAAAAGCACTGTGAAGTTAACAGGGGTGAGGCAAATGTTTTCTATGCACGCTTTTTAGATGGACTACCAAGATGAACTGTATATCTTGGAAAAGAACATTGAAAATGAAAAAAGTATGCTCTAGTAAACTGCAATAGCGGAAACATCGTATGAAAGCACATGCTTAAGTGCAGAGCTGCTCTTTAACGAAAAGCTAGACACATTTACCTCACGCTGGAATTCTTGGGTTTTGTATGTTATGCAACATTTTTTTGTTGTTGTAGATTTTGTTTCTGTTCTGGACTCGAGGAACTATTTCCAGATGCCCTGCACACCAGCGACTCTACCTCCCATCTGAAGCCCTCTCCTACCAGGTATGCCCCAGCCCAGTGGATCCCCTGGCTCTAAACCCCCAAAGTGGGGCTGCCTTCGCCCTGGCACTCTATTGACACTCTAATGTGCTGGGCTGGAATCGGAGAGGGGCCCTGGTGGAGCAGGCCCGACTGTGGGAGTGTGGCCGTGGCACTGGAGGAGTCTTCGCCTATCCCCGAGACTGGGTTTTTTATTTGCTGTGTGTGGTTTCCCCCTGGGAGCGCGGGCGTGCAGTGACACAGTGACGCCGTAGGCGTCTGCCATGCTCCACATGGTAGCTGTTCCTCCAGTCTCATTGGGGGTTCCTACTGCACCGGAGATATCCTGGATCCCTCCCCAGGGAGAGGAGAGCAGTCCATTGGACACTCGATCCTCTCCTTCCCCTACTGACCCCCGGGGCCCAAGCTTGTTCCAGAACTCAGGTCGCTGGCGTGGCGAAAGGTGTGGCATCCAGTGCCTGAACCCTCCCCACCACCGGGCTGGCCTATTATGCAACATGACACAGGCTTTGTCCCTCGAATCCTGGGAATTAACTGGGGGTGAATGTAGTGACACTGCAGCTACAAAATATTCATGACAAAGGGGTTGCCCCCCCATCTGTTCCCTTCCTTCCAACCTCCCTGTGTAGTCCCCTAAGACAACAGAACTGACAAGGAACCAGGTTGCGTACCTGAGGGTTCTCTGCTCACAAAGCTGAATCAGTTATCAGTTACCCCATTACCTATACTGTAGCCTACCATATGTACTATTTTGTCAACCGTGTACGTTTGTAACAACTCTGCAAACTACTTCTGCAAAGATGCACACAAAGATCTTGTGAATAAAAACATGGTGGAGTCGTGGAACAGTCTGTCTGCTGAAGCAGTGAACGCTAATAGTGTTAGTGGGTTCAAGAATGGTTGGGGCAGAACGAAGGGTATAGTGGTTGCTTGGGGCAGCAGAAGCTGGGAGAGGAATGGGGGGAAGGATGGTGAGGGCTAAGGCCCTGGAGGGGCAGCAGGTCTGAGGCTAAATAGGGAACTCAGGCAGATTGGATGTACTGTTGACCTTTTTCTGCGATCATTGTCTATGTTTCTATAGTTACAAAAAAGAAATCGGAGTTACTCGGTGGCCCAGTGGTTGTATCGTTAGCCCTGGTTTGGGTGTGAACTGAGGCTGCCAGTGTGCCAGGAAACCTCCATAGTGCCTGGTATGTCTGCGACTGTAACTTTATCACTGTCCCATTGATTCCTTGATAAATTGCTAGTACAGGCTGAATGACAGCTGACCAACTGATACAGATGAAAAAAGAGTTGTTTAAGTGAAGTTTATTATGACTGTTTTTCCACTTTTCCTAAAGAGTTCTGCATTTATTAATGCTAGCAGCTGGTGAGCATTCCCCTCAGGATAAACCACATCAGAGGAACAATGTGTAGAACATCTGAATGAAGAATGTAAAAAGGTTTAAATAGCACCATCTCCTTCCTCACAAAACCACTTCTTACCATGGTGTACCTAATGTGCCATATGTAGGGAAATGTGAGATTTTCCTTTCCTGTGGTACATCTGATTTATTTGGGAAATCAAGAAAAAAGTCACTCAACCTGCTGATATTTTGGTTGCCATTTATTTTAGGTTAAACTTATAACCGGTCACTTGTTCAGCCAGCGCATTGCCCTGATGAGTTTTGTCAAGGCAGGTGGACCCAAGGGTTTTCTTATGATTCCATTTTAGTTCCTTTGATTGACTCAACTGTTTTCATGCTCCTTTTTTCAACAACGAGTACTATTCAGGTGCTCTCTGACACTTTACTCAAAGAACACAAAAAGGAATCATAGGAAAACTCACGGGCCCACTTGCCTTGATCAAGCTGATGAAAGCAAACCATTGTGTACAACCCTCCCAAAAGTATGGGACCTACTAAAAGATGACCTTGGCCTTAACACTTCTGGAGACTGCACTCTCTGAACCCCTATTCTGGAACTCATTATATCTGGAATCCCCGGTACACTGTGGTGCTAACTTCAACTCAGGCTATGATGTGTGAAAGGGCGCTGTTTACATTACAACTGTAAAAATCCACTCAGGTTCACCATTTCTGTGTGGGAGAGGAGCAGAGAATCCAAAATGATTTAATGTCTGGACAGTGTACATCCGTGTGGATCTCCAAATCACCCACACCATTGAAGAAAGGTGGAGTGTTAATGGGACTATAGTAGATTAAACACATCAAGCAACACATATTGTCAAATAAAGTATGGCATCATATAAAAGGACTTGGAAACAAAGCTGAACAGCTGGGATCAACAGTTGGGGTTATAAAGGAGTAATTACCAGGATCAATATTGGGTGTTGCAATGGAAGAACCGCAGAGATCAGTATTGGGTGTTGTAAAAGAGGAATCACCAGGATCAACAGAGGGTGTTGCAATGGAGGAACAGCAGGGATCAATATTGGGTGTTGTAAAAGAGGAATCGTCAGGATCAACATAGGATGTTGCAATGGAGGAGCCACAGGGATCAATATTGGGTGCTGTAAAAGAGGAATCAGTGGGATTAACATAGGGTGTTGCAATGGAGGAACCTCAGGGATTAATATTGGGTGCTGTAAAAGAGGAATCACCAGGATCAACATAAGGTGTTGCAATGGCCGCAGGGATCAATATTTGGTGTTGTAAAAGAGAAATCACCGGTATCATTGCAGTGGGCGTTGTGAAGGAGGAACCACAGGGATGAACTCTGGATGTTGCAAAGGAGGAACCACATGGATCAACATTGGGTGTTGCAAAGGAAGAACCACAGGGATCAACATTGGAGGAAGGGTTGCGAAGCATGAACTGCAGGGATCAACACTGGGTGCTGAAAGGGAGGGACCACAGGGATCAACAGTGGGTGTAGTGAAGGAGGAACCACAGGGATCAACATTGGGTGTTGCAAAGAAGAAACACCAGTGATTGACACAGGGGTTGCAAAGGAGGAACTGCAGAGATCAACACCGGGGGTTGCAAAGGAGGAGCCACACGGATCAACATTAGGGGGCTGAAAAGGAGAAACCGCAGGGATCAACATTGGAGTTTGCAAAGGAATAACACTGAGGGTTGAAACAGAGGAACTGCAGGGATCAACATTGGGGGTTGCAAAGGAGGAGCCACACGGATCAACATCAGAGATTGAAAAGGAAGAACTGCAGGGATCAATATTGAGGGTTGAAAAGGTGACACTGCAGGGATCAACTTGAGAGGGAGGAACCATAGGGACTGACATGGGGGGCCGGGTTCAAAAGAAGGAACTGTATGGATCGACATTTGTGGGGTTGAAAAGGAGAAATGGCTATAGTGGAGATTATCGGACCAGCGCTACGCAAGTAGCATAAATCTTTTGTGAATACAGCGCCTGCTTGTGTTTACTGTTAATGTTGGTTGTGTAAGTTTGTTTGAGTTGGGGGGCTTCACCCCCCCTCACACACCCTTTTTTTCTGAGGGTGTTGGGAGTGAAACCCACTAACTCAAACTACTAAAAAATAACCCAAAGACTGATTTGAGAAAGTAGCGTAATTTGATCCCATGCTAATGGTGTCGGCCCATTGGTGGTCCAATAATCTCCACTACCTCCAGAGAAACTGCATGGATCAACATCAAGGGTTGAAAATGAGAAACTGCAGGGATCAACATCAGAGGTTGAGAAGGAGTGGTGTAGATAAAAAAATCTGCTTTTGCTTTCTTTATTAAATTCTCTTGGAACTCCAAGTTTCCTTCAGGTCATCAAACTGAGCTCCAACTGCCCACTGAAGAAACTCCTGGCCACCAAGACATGCCACCAAGATCCCCAATGGGACTATGATCCCAAGGTCTGAGGTTTTCCCTTCAAAACTCAGGGAAGGGAAGCAAGCTCTGTACCAGGGACTGTGGTTGGAGGAGTGTATGTACCATTGTCTAATTGATTTCTTTGACTGGGTGACCGAAGCAGCAGACCAGGGAGGGGCTGTGGACATGGCCTACCTAGACTTTAGCAAGGCATTTGACACAGTCCTGTACAAAATATTAATATACAAGTTAGCCAGCCTGGGAGTGGGTCCCAGGGTGGTAGCCTGGGTAAAACACTGGTTGGACAACAGGACACAGCGGGTAATAGTAAATGGAGTCCCAGTGTGAAGAAAGGAGGGTTACTAGTGGGGTACATGGAGTTCTGAGTACTGGGCCGGTCCTTTTTAATGTCTTTATAAGAGACATTGCAGATGGACTGAAGGGAAAGTATGTCTCTTTGCAGATGACACAAAGATCTGCAACAGGGTTGATAACACAAGGTGGGGTGGAAAGGATGAAAAGGGACTTGGCAAGGTTGGAGGAATGGTCAAATGTATGGCAGCTTAGATTCAATGCAAAGAAGTGCAAAGTAATGCACCTGGGAAACAAAACCCAAGGGAAGAGTACACAATGGGGGGTGAGATACTGACAACAAAAATGGAAAGGGACCTGGGGGTAGTCATATCAGACGACCTAAAGGTGGGCCAGCAATGTGAGAGGGCAGTAAGGAGGGCTCGGGGAATACTGGGATGCACAGGGAGAGGCATCACCAGTAGCAAACAGGAAGTTGTTGGTCCTCTGTACAGACAGTTGGTAAGACCACATCTGGAGTACTGTGTACAGTTCTGGAGACCCCATCTCCGAAAAGACAGACAGAGTGGAGGCTGTCCAGAGGAGGGCAACCAAAATGATGCAGGGTCTGCATCAGAAGACATATGAAGAAAGACTAAAGGAAATAAAGATGCATAGCCTCGAGGAAAGGAGGGAGAGGGGGGACATGATAGAAACTTTCAAATACCTCAAGGGAATCAACAGAGTCCAAGAGGGTAGCATCTTTCAGAAAAAAAGATATGCAAAAACAAGGGGGTACAATTTGAAGATAGAGGGGGAGGGCTCGGAGGTAATGTGAGGAAGTATTTCTTCACAGAGAGGGTTGCGGATACATGGAACAGCCTTCCTGAGGCGGTCGTAGAGTCAAAAGCAGTGGGGGAATTCAAGAATGCATGGGACAGACATAAGGCAATTCCAGTGTGGGGTAGGAGGAAGTAGACTGTTGGTTAACTAGGATCTGCAGCTTTTCCGTTAGGTAGGGAAATGGGCAGACTAGGTGGGCCAAGCAGTCCTTATCTGCCATCAAATTCTATGTTTCTATGAGAGTTGAGTAGCACAGGATAGTACATGCAGTGGACATCATCTGGAAGGATCTGTATCAGCCTGTATTTCTGTTTTCTCCTTAATTCTCACACAGATGTGCACATTACAGCTGACCTGAGGGGGTGTCTGGTGGTGCTTGGTTGCCATTACTGCCAATGGATTCTCCACCACATCACCGCTTGGAGCCACTGCAAGAGTGTTGTGCCATCCTCTCGTCCCTCTGGGAGAGTGTAAAATGTAAATGCGAGAAGCTGGCCTGGTGGTGCAGAGGGCTGAGGCGCTAGACACCTTGCCTCACATCCCGCTTTTGACCTGGGTTCAGGAACAAGCTCGGATCATCGGAGAACTGGCACGGGGGGGAGGGAGCAGGAATAAGCAGCCGAAAGGTAGCCCTCCTCTCCCGGGGAGGTACCCTGTCACCCACCATAGTTCCACTGCCCCGGATAGAGGTCCAAGGGTAGTGGGTAGTATAGATGGGCAGGCGGCAAGTAGTAGGAGGGTGTCCCAGTACCACAGCATTCATGTGCCTCCACACGCGAGCGTGACTGGGACAAGGGTCGGGAGAAAAACGGGGGGAAAAAATGGATAAACTATATCTAGAAAGAAAAATGTAAATGCAGATGCTGTGTGCCTGCCATGGGTGCAGCGGTAGCACTACCACTCACGATGCTGGTGACCCAGGTTTGGTAGCGAGCCCGGGTCATCAGAGGCCAGCTGGGAGGGAAGGAGGATCAAGAATCCCAGAAGATGCTCTTTTCCTCCGGGGAGGGTGGGAGTCAACTGCCACTGTGCAACCACCACCTGAGTGACCAGAGGTGGTAGTGCAGGCGTGAACGCACACAAGGCTGGGGGAAACACTGATTGACTGGGAGGGGCTTCACGCGCTACATGCACACTCTAATCCTCAGTCGGTGTTTCCATGGGGAAGGGGAGAAAAAGAACAAAGACCCTCAGCAGAGCAATATGAAGGCCCTGCTCTCCCACAGACCCCAGATCCGCTGACCTGGCTGTCTTTTGGCGATGGCACCTTAAGTCTCAGAGGGACCTAGGCCAGCCTGAAGAGCCATCATGGGGTTAAGCCTTGAGGGACATGCAGGAGAGGTAAGAATGAAGGAGATTGTGGGGTGATGGGCTTGGGGGAGATGCAGGAGTCTGGTGATGGGGCAACAAGTCAGCTGAGAGAAGCGGCATGAAAAACAGAAAAAGCAGATACTATGAGCTCTCTCTCTACCAGTCTGCACTCATGATGTCATAGGCTTGTGGCATGAACCCATGCCAAGTGCATGCCCCCCTGCTTGGTGCCATGGAGCCGGCTGTAATATTTTTTCCATCTTCTTTCCGTCTTGCCATCCCCAGTCCTGGTGGCACCCCCCTTGCCATGTCACTAAACTTCTCATGGATTTACTGGTTAACCACAACTTGCACAGGTCCTCACAGATGGGTGGCCTGCCACATCAGTTGTGCAATGCCTGTGAGGGGATGCCAGAGCAGGCCAGGGAATTTTCTTCCTGAGGTTTATCTCCCCAGAGCATCGGCATACAGTGATGCGCATGCACATATCCATCAGCGCTTTCATGTCAGTATTCGCTGGCAGCGCCGTCTCGTTTTGCTGCTTTTGCTGGTGCTGCCACCTTCCCTCCATCAGGTGGCAATCAGGGGATGAGAATCAGGACCCTCCCCCCCCACAGAAGAAGGAATGTTGTCCCTGGGATGCTCAACCGCAGGGCTGGGTGAACCATTGGGCATAAGGGGCAGTTGTCCAGGGTCTCAAGTATGAGAGGAACCCCCTAGACAGTGATATATTTTTCTTTATATTTTTTAGTAGCTGTGCTGCTTCATTTTTTTGCAGGATGGGGGAGTTAGAAAAGCTGAGCCAGAGCTGCCAAGGAGCAACTGAACGTGAAAGTGCCACACTGCTTGAGTGAGATTTACCCTTGCACTTTTTAGACCTCTCCCCCTTAGCATGGTGAGATGGTGGTCCTGCTCCTCGCCACTCTGGCAGACCAATTTCATGATGCCGTGGCTGCATCCACACTCCAAATTTGCGCAGCTGTCTCTTATGTACCCTTTTCTGAATTCCATCCTGCTCCCCCTCTCCAGAACTTAAACAGACTGTGGCTGATTGACCCAGACTAGTCATCAAACCTGCCCCTGACCTGTGGTCACCTATCCAACGCAAGGCAGTGTACATGCAGTCTTACAGCATCATCAGGCAGCGCAAGGGGCTAAGTCAAGTGCTATGGCTGTAGCCTGCTGCTGCCTTGTTTGTCTGTGCACATTGCAAGTGAAAAAGGTCTGTCTCAACAACTGAGCTGAGCTGGAGTAGTCTTTCTTATTGTGCGGCTGCATTGTTATACCATCGTTAAGACAGGATCACACTGATACTATGGGCCTGATTTTCAAATGGTGAAATTTGGTGCAAGGTACTGACGCCAAAAAGAATTGACACAAGTGGCACCTTGTGCCAAATGTTGCAGCAGTCCCGATTTTCAAATGCAGGCTGTACTGAAGTAGGAAGCCATGTGCTGAACTCACCCTGTGTCACTCTTGCACCAGACGTGGTGGTGTGTCAGGTCATAAGGGAGTTTGCAGCATACCGGGGCTGCAGTATCCCCTTATTTGGGATTTTGGAAGCCCCACCATGGCTGCAAATTGGGGCTAAGGTTAGACCAGCCCTTGTGCTGAAGGTCCAGAGTGTGCCCCGTGGGGGGGTCCTGGGTGGTTCAGTGCAGACAGACCATTGGGGGTGCCAGTAGCAGATGACATGGGTATGGCAGGTTATGAGAGGGTACACTGGTGGCATAAGGGCAGTCATGCCCTGTACAGTGCCACAGAGTCACAGACTAGGTATTGGGACATATACTGGCACAGACTGTGCCCCAGACCCCTTGATGCTGCCAGCCCTACCAGTTGTCCTGCAACATGCAAACTCACTGACATACTGACTGCCATACCTCAGTATGGCACCTGCTAATTGGGGCGCCTTTCGCACTTGCTGCAACTATTACAGCACCTGTAGCAGTAGAATGGCAGCACACAGAGAGTTGTGCATTGGGGCAGGTGGCACTGCCTGGGGTACATCTGTCTTTAGCTACAGCACCTCATACCATGCTGCCATGGACTGTCACCCCCTGTCTGGGAGGTTGCATGATGCAGGACAACTGGCAGGGCTGGAGGCATCTCCAGTCCAGGACATGGTCCGTGCCAGCATACGTCCCATTACCTAGTCCGTGTCTCTGTGGCACTGTACAGGGCAGGACTGCCCCGCTGTCACCAATGTACCCTCCCACACCCTGCTGTGCTGATGCTGCCCACTACTAGCACCCCTACCGGTCAGTCTGCAGTTGCAGTACACCACCCAGGATTCCCCCCAACATCGTGGGTCTGGAACGGCATTGCGCAGGGCGGGGGGGGCGTGACAGTACCCTCAATCAAACCCCTCCAGTGCACTGAATGTTTGCTGTAACACTCCAACTGTGGCAACTCTGGGGATTTTGGCACAGGGACCCCCACTGTACTGAAATTGGGTGCAGGGTCCCTGACACACCTGGAGTTTGCTGTACCCATGGATCAGCAGAACGTGCGGTGATCTTGCTGCTGTCTGAAAATCAGGTCTTGTGTGTCTACCAACACATTACAAACATGAGAAGGAGGCCCAAGGCTGGGCTGAGCAGACTTTTTTTTTTTGGTCACAGTCAGGCACAACAGTTTGCCTGCAGAGTCTCCAGAGTCCTGACTCAGTCTTCATCTACCACCATTCAGACTGTCCATACACCACGACCTGGAGGGACCTGGCAAAGAGGCGTAGCACAGGCACTGACTGACATGGAGCAGAGGGCAGAGCAGAAGGCTACTAATCAAGTGGTGCTAACCTCTCTCCAGCTTACAACTCCATGCCCCCCATGGTGGGGCCCTGTTTTAGCATGACTTAAACTTCCCACTTCCTCATTCTAAGGTTCAAGATACCAGAACCCTGGGCATGGAGACAGCAGCCAATGGTAGGGGCCAGGGCCTGAGTACACCCAAGATGATTCCATGCAACCCACAGCTTTCCTCGTTCTGGTGTGCCCCACCCTTCAGGACATTGCCACATCTGGGGCTCCATGCTGGCACATGCAGTGTGTCCCCAAGCAAAGCCTGACCAATGTCACCCCTCTCCTCTGCAGCACAGCTACCCATGATCAGCCAGGTAGCACTGTTGTAGTGGAAGCAGCTACCTCTGTCTCACTGTAGGAAGAGCGCATCTGATGTGATGCTCCACCTTCCTTCCCCCGCCCAGCTTCTGGCACTCTCTAGGCTCACTTTCAAACCCCAATCACCAGCATCGTGAGCGGTAGAGCTACCGCTGCACCAATGGGCAGTTCTTACCATGGAGTTGATTGTGATGTCATAATCAGAGGATTATGACATCAGTGCCTGGACCATATCAGGACAAAGGGATCTGTAAAGGAATCATGAATCGCATCAGGACAGAGGGATATATAAAGGACAAGGATCACAAAATGCACTGGGACAAAGGGATCTGTAAAGGACAAGGATCATGAATCACATCAGCACAAAGGGATCTGTAAAGGACAAGGACCACAGTTTGAATCGGGACAAAAGGATCTGTAAAAGACAAGGATCACGTATTGCATTAGGACAAAGGGATCTGTAAAGGACAAAGGATCATGAATCACATCGGGACAAAGGGATCTGTAAAGGACAAGGATCATGAATCACATTGGGACAGGGGGATCTGTAAAGGACAAGGATTATGAATCGCATCAGGACAAAGGGATGTCTAAAGGACAAGGATCACGAATCGTATCGGGACAAGGATCGTGAATCGCATCAGGAAAAAGGGATCTGTAAAAGACAAGGATTATGAATCACATCAAGACAAAGGGATCTATAAAGGACAAGGATCACAAATTGCACTGGGACAAAGGGATCTGTGAAGGACAAGGATCACAGATCACATTGAGACAGGGATATGTAAAGGACAAGGATCACAGATCGCATTGGGACAAAGGGATCTGTAAAGAAGAAGGATAACAAATCATATCCGGACAAAGGAATCTGTAAGAAGAAGGATTATGAATCACATCAGGATAAAGGGATCTGTAAAGAAGAAGGAGAAGGAATTGTATTGGGAGAAAGGGGTCAATAAAGGACAAGGATCTTGATTTTCTGCACATCAGGTTTTAAATAAAATAATTACTTTATTGAATCACAGTTCAGAATGTTGTGTAACTGGGGTCTGCTGATGCCAACAGTAATGTTTTTACTGTTAACTTGAGCCCCTCGCTGGAATGTGAGGACTCCGTTTCCCTGCTTGGCTTTATGTGCTCTGTGGCTGTTTTGTGATACTCCCCATGGTTGCGGATTTATAACTTCATGGCCGAATCTCTGTAAAGCTTGTATTCTCGCCTCCCCTTCTTATCCCATCAGTGCCCCTACAGCCAAAAAATATTTTTTCTTGGTTGTGATCGGTTCAGGAACCGAACGGAGAAAACCATGTGGAACCGAGAACCAATAAAAAGTTGAACCGGGATTAGCAGTTCAGAACCGGAGTTATCAGTTCTAAAAAACTATATTAAAACACTCAAAATATACACAAATGAAGGGAAAAAAATAACTAGAAATACCTCGGTTCCTCAGAGGTTATTCAGAACCAAGAGGAACTGAGAAAACAATATAAAACTAACTAAATAAACTAACGGTTATTAAAAAAACACTGATAAGAGGCAGCAATTGAAAATAAACCTACTCATAGTCACAAATGACCTACTCATAGTAAATCACTGTATACTGTACAATAAATGTGCCTACCCTCAATTTGTTCCATTTTATATTATGTGTGTTACCCACTGCTGTTCTACTACTCCTTATGTATGTTGTTTTCTGACTATACCATGTTCCACTGTATTTGTTTTGTGCAGATTGTATCATGTCCCCACTGTAACCCCAAAACCCCAGGGCGCATCTGGAATCGAGCAGTACTCTGCTCAGCATGCCTTCCTGGTAAATCTCTTAAATAAATAAATAAATAAATAATGAACAAGAAATACTTAAGTATTTATGAATAATCAAGGCTTCTTTGACTAGATGTTGAGGAGGAAATCGCCATGTGTCTGGTCTTGACAGGCAGAGAGAGAAATCTGGGGGTTAGAATGTAGGCAGTTGATAGGTGGCAGCATTTGAAAAGTGGCTTATGCTAATGATTCCATCATTTGCATAGCATTCCATCTCTGGGCAGATCTGACCTTAAAGGTATACTGCAGAAGCGTTAGGAATATTGGAGTATTCCTGGGGTGAGAAATCAAAGATTGTCGTTCTGCTTCAGGGCCGGTATCACATACCCCTTTTCCTGGTCATACGTATCTTTTCTCCATTATCCAGGCACTTCAGTGCCTCCTCTGTCTACGTTGCACTGGAGACAGTGTGGTCAAGAGCTTAGGGCACCAAGCTAGAAATCGAAAGCCTGCAGGTTCAGACCCCACCAGAACCATATACTCACTGAGTGATCTTAACCCAGTCACTTAACTTCCCAGTGCTCTAGTCTGCCTAGCCGTGGAAATGGGTAGAACTTAAAGAGCAGCTGAAACCACTGGTAAAACTTTGGAAAACATAATATTTAGGCACAGTTCAGCTTGTATTTCATATGTCTTCTATATATTTCTTCTCTCTGTTATGTATTACTGAAGAAATCTCCACAAAAACAGGGTATTTATTTCTTAGAGTTCATCTGCTCCTATGCTTATTCCCTACTTGAAATTATAATGCTCTGCTGTGACATCACAGTCTGTTGCCATGAGAATAACTGTGATGTCACAAGCAGAGTACTATGACATCAGGTTGGGAAGAAACATAGAAAACATAGAATTTGCATTATTTTGGTTGCCCTCCTCTGGACAGCCTCCACCCTGTCTATGTCTTTGCGGAGATGGGGTGCCCAGAACTGTACACAGTACTCCAGATGTGGTCTTACCAACTGTCTGTACAGAGGGCAAACAACTTCCTGTTTTCTACTGGTGATGCCTCTCCCTATGCATCCCAGTATCCCCCCAGCCCTGCTTACTGCCTTCTGACATTGCTGGCCCACCTTTGGGTCATCTGCTAAGACTATCCTCAGGTCCCTTTCCATTTTTGTTGTTGTCACACCCCCCCCCCCATTGTGTACTCTTCCCCAGGGTTTTTGTTTTACCAGGTGCATTACTTTGCACTTTTTTGCATTGAATCTAAGCTGCCGTACATTTGACCATTCCTCCAACCTTGCCAAGTCCCGTTTCATCCTTTCCACCCCACCTTGTGTATCAACCCTGTTGCAGATCTTTGTGTCATCTGCAAAGAGATATACTTTCCCTTCCAGTCCCTCTGCAATGTCACTTATGAAGACATTGAAAAGGACCGGCCCAGTACTGAACCTGTGGTACCCACTAGTAACCCTCCTTTCTTCACTGTGGACTCATTTACTATTACCCACTGTGTCCTGTTGTCCAGCCAGTGTTTTCACCCAGGCTACCACCCTGAGACCCACTCCCAGGCTGGCTAATTTGTTTATTAATCTTTTGTGTGGGACTGTGTCAAATGCCTTGCTAAAGTCCAAGTAGGCCATGTCCACAGCCCCTCCCTGGTCTACTGCTTTGGTCACCCAGTCAAAGAAATCAATTAGATTTGTCTGACACGACCTTCCCACTGTGAATCCATGCTGCCTTGGGTCCTGTGCCCCACTGGCCTCTAGGTACTCAAAAGTTTCTTTCCTTCAGAAGTGATTCCATCATTTTCCCTACCACTGAGGTCAAACTGACAGGTCTGTAGTTTCCTGCCTCTGTCTAGCTCCCACTTTTGTGAAGGGGAATCACATTAGCCCTCCTCCAGTCCTCAGGTACCACCCCATCCTCCCGTGATTTATTAAAAAGGGTAGTCAGTGGTGTTACTAGTTCTTCCCTTAGTTCTTTTAAAATTCTGGGGTGAATCCCATTAGGCCCCATTGCTTTACCCACTTTCAGTTTTAAGAGTTCTTTCTGAACCCTTTCTTTTGTGAAAGGACTAATATTAATCCCCCTATCCAGAGTGCTTCTATTGACCGGATTAGGTATTTCCTCCTGCTTTTCCATTGTGAATACTGAGCAGAAGTATTCGTTCAGTAACCCTGCTTTTTCACTGTCGCTCTCTGCCCAACCACCTTCCTCTTTGTTCAGCCTCAGTATCCCTGCCTTAGTCTTTCTTTGCTCCCTATTGTACCTATAAAAGGTTTTATCCCCTTCTTAACCGGAGTTGGCTATCTTTTCCTCGGTTTGGGCCTTCTGTTCTGACTGCCTTACCCGCTTCCTTCTGCTTTAACTAGGACAGTTCTCTGTCCTGCTCCTTCTGTGTTTCCTTATACTTCCTGAATGCTATCTTTTTTCCCTTACCTTCCCCTGCTACCTCTTTTGAGAACCATAGTGGTTCTTTCTTTCATTTTGATTTGTTTATTTGCTTCACACAAAGACTTGTTGCCTCTGTGATGGTGGTTTTGATGTTTCCCCATTGTTGCTCCACCCCACCTTCTTGCCTATTTGCTAGTGCTTTTCTGAGACACTCTCCCATTTTGACAAAATCAGCCCTCCCCTTCACTTTTGTGTGGCTTGACTCTACATCTAAGTTTATCGTGAACCACACTGTTTGGTGGTCGCTTGTTCCCAGATGGCTACCCACTTCAAGATCAGAGATCCTCTCTCCATCCCCATTTGAGAGTACTAGGTCTAAGATTGCTCTCTCCCGAGTGGGTTCCAAAACTAGCTGTCTGAGGCATGCCCCCTGTAGGGTATCGAGAATGACCCTGCTCTTGGATGTGGCTGCAGCAAAGGTGCTGCAGTCAACATCTGGCATATTCAGGTCCCCCATCAGCAACATCTCCCCTTTCTCTGCCATCCTAAGGATGCCTTCTATCATTTCCTTGTCCATTTCCTCCCCCTGAGATGGGGGTCTGTATACAACTCCTGTGCGGATTGTGGAGCCATTTCCAGACTCCAGGGTGAACCACAGTGCCTCCTCTCCTCCCTGTTTACTCTTTAGTTTTGTGGCTTTTATCCCTTCACTTACATAGAGAGCTACTCCTCCTCCACCTCTTCTTCCCTTCCTGTCCCTCCTGTAGATTGTGTACCCTGGTATGCCGACATCCCAGTCATGGTTCTCTGTGTACCATGTTTCTGTGACTGCCACAATATCCAGGCATCCCTCTTCTATCAAGGTCACCATTTCAGGGAGTGTTTTACCTAGACTATGGGCATTGGTACTCGTTACCCTCCATTTTTATTGCTTTATTTCTTTTTGCCCCATCCCTGTCCCTATTGCCTTTGTCTTTTTCTCCATTTACCCCTGCCCTTCTCCCTATCGACTGCTCTATTTTGGTGTTTACCTCACTAATTACCCTGATTTTTGGGGCTAGGATTTTCTCCCTCTTCAGTGCCTCCCCTTGGTTAGTTTAAATGCTTGCCACTGAAGCATTTAAACCTATCACCTAGGATCCTGGTTCCCCTCAGGATAGATGCAGACCATCGTGCCTGCATCCCTCCAGGTGGAGCCCCAGTCCCCAATGAAGCCAAATCCCTGAGCTCTGCACCAGCTTTTCAATCAGTCATTGAATCCCTTGTTGCGGAGTGCTCTAGCCTCATCCATGCCATAGACAGGTAGCACTTCCGAGAAAGTCACCATGTGTGCTACTTGTCTAAGGCCCCTTCCCAATTCCACAAACTCCTGTTGCACTGCTCTGATCCAATTCTCAGCCAGGTCATTCGTCCCTATGTGGATAATGACATCCAGCTCCCTCCCCCTTGCTGCTGCTCCCACGATCCTGAGGATTCGTTTCCTGTCCCTCCAAGCCTTGGTGCCAGGCAGGCACCTTACCTCCCTTTCCCCTCCCTTCCCCAGTTCTACTCCCTAACAGCTGAGTCTCCCACCAGGAGTTGTTTCCTTCCCCGTGGGGTCCTGGGCAACCCTTCTGTGGGTCTCCATTGTGGAGGTTCCCAGCATCCTCCTTGGTCTCCACTGTGGGTGCCTCCATAGAGGAACCATGCTTCACCAGAGTGGCGAATGAATTGTGGAGAGGCACAACTGGAGGGATGCACCTCTGTTCCACCACCCTCACCCTCCCTGAGCCCACCGTGGTCCAACCACTCCTCTTTCTTGGCAACCTCTGAGGTAGTAGCGGTGGCCTGGGGAGTCCCTAGGTGGGGGAGCAGGTTTCCCGAATCCTTGCCACGTTAGCATGGAAATGAACAACCTCCTCCCTCAGACCAGAGAGGTGCCTGCAAATAGGGCCACAACGCAGTTTCCAGAATGTCTCCCAGAAGACTGCTGCTCCACAGCCAGTGCATTGCATCATTCCCCACATGTCTGTGTCCCTTCCTGTTACAGATGCTTTTTTGGTTTTTGTTCTTGTTTTAGTGTGTGCAAGCTTGTGAGTGTCTTTACCCCCTATTCAGTGTGCTGTGCCTTTAAGGATATGAACAGGTGTATGTTGTTAGCAGTTTTGAGGAAGTGTTGTCAGAGACCCTGCTATAAAGGAAGTTATGCGCTTGGGGTGGGTGGGGTGAGGGGAAGGGTGGGTCGAGATGAAACTTATGCTGTCCAGAAACAACCACCTACAACTCTTACCCTCCACCTCGGGGAGTGCCTTCCTTCCTTTCAGACACCTATTTCACAAAGGCTAAGTAACAAGTATAGTCACAACTGACTGCAAATATCTCCCAGCTACAGTTCCTCCCAGGCAAATTAAACTTAAAACTAAGAAAAGTCCACCCCAAAAACAGAATCAATACTAGTTACTTACACTGGTCCAAAAAGTAATAATTCAGTTCAGTGTAGTCTAGAAAATAACCTCCTTAATTCAAGGAAGCTGTGGCTGCTTTCTCACTCTCCCTGTCTTCAATGTGAGAAGGAGACTGCAACACTGCTGAGCAAAAAAACCTTTTCAGCAAAAAAGAATTAAATAAAATAGGGGAAACAGTAATTTTGTTTAGCCTAATGATAAAAAGTCACAAAAATGTAAGCACCACCTGTAATAATTTCAGAGAAGATATACCCTGTAAGAAACACTTTGCTACAGAAAAAAAAGCAGTAACAGAAGATATACCTTGCAAAAAACAATTTGAATCAGAAGATTACAGCAGTAATCTGTTAGCGCACACCTGTAGGCACACCTTGTAATAATGCAGCAGAAGGTATACCCAGCAACAGCAATTTGAATCAGAGAAAAATAAAGCAATAAAATGTTAGCAACAAACAGTAACAATCCCTGTGAGTACAAAATAAAAAGAACAACAGCACACAGTAAATCTGCCTGGCCAAAAGTCTTAATCCTTTCCCTTACTCTGGTAAGGTTCTTAGTTCTGTCCTTTCAAGCAAACTAGAAGGAAAGAGCTCAGGTGAAGCTAGGTGCCTTGGCCAGCAAACCTAGCCTTCCAAGAAGAAATAGGGAGCTGATGAACTCTCAAGGAACAGCTATCCTGTTCTCATGCATACAACCTCAGTAATAAATAGTGGGATAAGAAATGCAGAGCTAATGAGAAACAAGCTGTTTTATGTCCAAATATTATGTTTCTCAAAGTTCTTCTTGCAGCATCAGTGGCTCTGTAAGCAGAACCCCACTGTAAAGGAGAAGGTGCATATCAGCTGTACTATCCTGAGTAATAAAAAAAAAAATTGGTGTCTAAATGTGGAAGGGTTGGAGCCCCATGTCTGTTCACGCCCAATTGACACTTCTGATGGACTTCTCCAATCCTGATTAGACAGACAGGCTCCTAACTAATTAGCCATAACTATACCAGCCTATTGCTACAGCATTCCTGCTTCCTGCTATCGGCCTCTGCAGAAGAGCCAGCAGGGGACTTTATAAAGCCAAGAGCTTTTTTTTTTTTTTAACAACTTCTGAATGAAACACAGGGACCTACATGCTGTACTACTGCCCATGTTGCTTTGCATTTGGGTTTGGGACTCTTTTGTGTGCATGTGGTTGTGGCAGAAAAACATAAAAAATGAACAGATTGGAGCAGAGATGGCAACAGATCACAGCACTTTAGTACACAATGGCTCCAACTGTGATGGTTATGGGGTTAACGAGAGGAGCGCCAGGCCCCTGGGCTTACTTAGGCCAGTTCTCACAGTAGAAGCCTTTTAAAGGGAAAAATTAAAGGGGGCCGGCACTTGTTCAGGCTGTACTATGTCTCCTAATACACAAATTCAGTACTGAGTCCGTCTCACTTGGTAAACGTTAAGCTTTGCTGTCCACTGGGCTGACTTCTACCACCTTTTTCTTGAACAAGAGTGCCAACTACTCTTCACCTTTTGCACAGTATTGCAACTAGAGAAATAACCTTTATTTTGTTGCAAGAGTGAAAGCAGGCTGGTCTAGTGGTTCAAACACAGAGTCGTGAAACCAGAAGCTCTCAGCTTGGAAGCCCACCAGAGCTACAAGTCACTGTGTGACCATGAGCAAGTCAACTGACCTTACTCTGCTTTAGTCCCTCCCGCAAAGCTGGTTAGAGGAGGGGCCCCCCCACTGGAAATGTCACATTGCATCTCAGTTATAGCCCCTTTCCCTTCCCCTTCCCTTAGTCAACGCTTTTGACTGGGGGTTGGGGTGGAGGTGCTAGGTTCCTGCAGTTGGCATACTGAGGCCAAGGACTGTGACCAGTTTACATGACACTGGCCTAGCCTTGTGACTGGTGTTAGCTGAAAGTTTGGCATAATTGCAGGACAAGCATTCCTCTGCACATCGCTGTCTTCTGGCTTCCTCCCTGCACTTACACAGTAAAACAATCCACTGAATTCTCAGTAGATTGTGCACAGATGAGAAATGGTTGGTGCACCCCATCATAAGATGAGCACCACTGGGTCTAACCTGTTCCCCTCCCACACACACCCACACTGACTCATATTGGTTTATATATAGAATAAATAATGGGGAAATGTGGTATAGAAAGAAATAAACAAATCCAGTGGCTAATCAGATTATAACACCACGAGCTTGGTGCTGGCCTTGGTACAGTGGCAGTACTACTGCCCATGACACCATTGGCACCTACCCAGGTTTGGGAATGAGCCTTGGTCAGCGGAGAGCCAGCTAGGGGAAAGGAGGATCGAGCATCCCACAAGACCCTCTTCTCCTCTTGGGAGGGAGGGGGTGGTCTCTGCTGCACGACCGCCACCTTTGTGACCACGAGTGGCAGTGCAGACTGGACTGCATGCATCTGAGGGAAGGATGCCAGTTGGCTGGAGCAGGCTGATGCCTGCTCTCAGATGGCGTCCTGGGGGGAAGGGGAGAACATGGAAAATCCCTTGGCCTTAAGCAGCATGACTGCCCTACACAGTTCGCTAGCCCCACCCACCCACCCACCTGGGCACTCTGTTGCCATACAACCTGCCTGATTCTGAGAGCTCTGACCTAGAGTTTGAAGGCCTCCACTGTGGGGACTGGATACAATGAGTGCACCACCAGAACACATGGTAAGTCCTGAGAGAAGGCGGGCTGATAGGGTTGGAGCAATAAAGGGTACTGAGGTGGGGTCTGAAACCAGCTCAGAGAGCAGGTGGATAAACAAAAAGTTAAAAACAATAAAGCTTAGTGATTCTGTTTAGGCAGACCCTTCAAGAAGAATTGTTGGACTGTTTGGGCGAGTTAATGGACCTGGCAGCTGAAATGGTACTTTTATCTATTTATCCTAGGCGACACCCTCCTTGGACTAAAACATTGGTGCCGCTTTATCATTTCACTGCTAAGAAGGCTATTACTAGACGATGGATGTTGCCTAAAACCCCTATGATAGCCGAATGGCGGAAGAGCATGAGGGATGTTTATCATCTGGAAGAATTTACAGCTGCCCTGCATGATAAACTTAGCCTGTTTTCTACAAAATGGCAGTGTTTGGTGTGGGAAATGGCCCAGTCGGATCCAGAGTTTGTCCCTTGATGCTTCTATATTAGAAAACGGGGGGGATGCTGCAGGAGGGATATGAGGGGTTCTTTTGTTAGATATATACTGTTTGCCTTTACAGCAAAGGGAGCATGTTCTGTGGAAGTGTTTTGGATTCAATTGACTGTATTATCCTCTGTATGATCTAGAGAATTCTATACTTACGTTCTTTCTTTACTGTGATATGATACAAATGGTATTACAGCTATTAACTTATTGGACTGACCAGTGCAAAATGTATGCTTTCTTTTTTATCATGCTGTATATGCCTCATTAAATAAATACCCTTATTTAAATAAAATAAAGCTATGAATCTGATGGGCGAGTGGCCTTATGATCTGGCTAACCCTCTTGATGGGTTTAAATCTGAGTATAATGTAATACAAAATCACTCATGCCCCCACAATGAAAAGCATCATGGTCTGAATATGCAAATCACCACAGAATATTATGCTGGTTCATGGTTAATGTACTTCTCTTTTATTTTATTAATACCTTTGGATGGTTACTGCTAGTTTTGATTGCAGTTGTGTATACAGGGAAGTAACAGTTAACTATTTCTGTGAGGGAAAAGACCCATCCACGATTACACGCTAATTCAGCAGGGAGATTTCAAGATGGGGGGGGCACTGAAGTGCTGGGGGAGCTCTTACAGACGCTATAAAAGTAGTTGTTAAAATTTGTACCCCACCCCTTAGAATAAATGGGAAAGGAGGGATGAAGATTCAGTTGTTAAAGACAGAGTCAAGCCCACAGCAAATGCAGCACAGTTATATAATATTTTACATGACATTAAATTTCAAATCATTCCATTCTTCATTGCTGAAGGGTGTATTTTCTTTTATTATTCTTGTTTCTCTCCTCACATCCCCTAGTCCCAGCAGCATCCCTCCAGCCCCATCTTGTGGCCTCATGGGTTAACCACCACTTACATGGAGCCATGTTTGGTGGGTGGCCAGCCACGTAGGGTCATGTGGGGGATTTATTTATCCTTTG
This sequence comes from Neoceratodus forsteri, assembly GCA_016271365.2. Lineage (NCBI taxonomy): Eukaryota > Metazoa > Chordata > Ceratodontiformes > Ceratodontidae > Neoceratodus > Neoceratodus forsteri. The sequence continues at coordinate 309,122,643 of JADMNL010000027.1, read as the reverse complement.
GTGACCGGGTAAGGCCCACTAGTGCTTGTTTTCAGGGGCGACCCAGGAACACTGAGGAGATTAATTGACTTGCTCAGAATCACACAGTATACAAGTGGAGGTTGTGGGAATCAAACCCAGGTCTGCTGGACATACCAAGCTCATTCACAGCTTGTTACTCTAACCTCTAGGCTATATACTGCCTGGGGATGGTGTGGGAGCCAGGCAGTTTCTTCTATTTTAACCATCGGGAACTGTGTATAATACAACTGCATGCGTGCATCTTGATGCACATGGGGGTTGTGTCATCATGCCTCCCACCCACATCTGCTTGTCCCGTTGTGCTGCTGCCCCACCTCCTCTGGCTGCAGGCAAGTAGCGGGACTCAGTGTCCCCCCTTCCCGATGGAGAGCTGTCCTCAGGACACTCAAACATCCCTCCCTGGCCAGCCCCTGAGCAACCCTGCTCCATTCTTGAACCCAGGTCACTGTCATGGGTGGAGGTATGGCGTCCAGCGCCTCAGCCCTCCATGCCACTGCACCAGCAGTTCCTGATGGGTATTTCCATGAACCCTGGATCTTTGTCCCTTCATTTACAGCTCAGCCTGGAGATGGAGACAGAACTCCCTGCTTGTGATATCAGAGTCTGTTGCCATAGAAATAATATGATGTCACTGACAGAGCAGTATGAATCCAGCCCCTGAATAAGCCCTGGCTGGATTTGAACACAGAATCATAGAAATTTGTCAGCAGAAAAGTGCCCCATTGGCCCATCTAGTCTGCCCATGTTCCCTCCCCATAGTTAGCCCTGACTCTTCCACCCTACACCCCACTTCCGTTTCCTCTCCCTGCCCCCTCTGTTGATTCTTGGACCTTTTTTCACAGCCGGGTATGTATCCCTCCCTCTCTTGTTTAATCCCATGTAGCTATCCCATGCACTTTTGAATCCCCCAACTGTTAATGTCTCAACCACCCCCTCCGGTAACCCATTCCATGGGTCCACCACCCTCTCAGTGAAGTAGTGCCCTCTCTTATTACATCTGAACTGACCACCCTCCAGCTTCAAACTGTGCCCCCTAGTTCTTGGATTGTCTTTCATCTTGAAGATACTCCCTTTCCTTACCTTGTTAATCCCTCTAGGTATTTAAATGTTTCAATCATGTCCCCCCTCTCTCTCCTGGTTTCCAGTGGATATAGGTCAAGTTCATCCATCCTCTCCTCATATGTCCTCTGATGCATACCATTCACCATTTTGGTCACCCTCCTCTGGACCCTCTCTACCCGGTTCCACTATGCCACGGTGACAAGAAATTTGTTGACCGTCGGCACAGCAACAGTACAACACTGCCATCTGGTGTTGTGCCGTCACTTGGGGAACAAGTGTTTTCTATGGAGGGCTTTAATCCCCACACCCCGCTTCAGGGGGCTCTGCTCCCCACACCCCTGTACTTTAGATTACTAACTCCAGTCGGAGTTAGTTCGGGGAGGAGGGCAAACACCCCATCGGCAACAGTGTCGGGAACGTGGAGACCATCACAACGAACTGCCAAAAATGTCGCTGTGATGGTCTTCACGGTATTCCCGTTGCTGTGCAGTCAGTATACCTCTCCACCCTATCATTATCTCTCAGTAGGTGTGGTCTTCAGAGCTGAACCTCATACTCCAGGTGTGGACGGACCATTTTCTTGTATAGGGGCATTATCACCTCCCTTCTCCTGCTTGTGATACCCCTCCCTATGCATGCCAGCATACCGCTTGCCTTTACAACCGCTTTGTTGCACTGATTTGCCACCTTAAGCTTGTTCGAAATAATAATCCCCAGATCCCTCTCCAGCTCTGTTACCTCAACATCCTCTCCTCCTAGTGTATATGCGACTCTTGGTTTCTTGTACCCTATGTGCATTATTTTGCATTTTTTGGCATTAAATCTCAGTTGCCAAGTCTCTGACCACCCCTCCAGTTTTATCAGGTCCTCTCTCATGCTCTCCACCCCACCCCACCCCTGGTGTATCCACTTTATTGCAGATCTTTGTATCGTCTGCAAACAGACACGCCTTCCCACTTAGACCCTGCGCAATATCGCCAATGTAAATATCAACTAGTATCGGCCCCAGTGCTGATCCCTGAGGAACCCCACTTGTCACTGTTTCCTCCCTTGAATGAACCCCTTTTACAACCACCCTTTGACTCAACAGTCGGGGGGGGGGGGCAATTAAAGCTCCTGTTTACAAGTGAATACCTCCAGTTATTAAGAATAAAAGAGCCAAAAGATCAAAGGTTGTTGGAATGCAGAGAAACCAAGTTCTGCCAATACAAACTGGGATAGTTTACGAGTGACCTGATCCGGAACCCCTCTTTAAATCCCCAGGCTGAGTCCGTTGTTGGACATGTGGCATTGCCAGGGTTGGAGTGAGGTACAGGGGGCCACCTGGAAAGTCAGTAGGGGAGAGGCAATGGTGACACACTCAGCTCAGTATTCCACTTCAGTTTGATATACTAGCTCTGTGTTTGCATCTTACATTGACCTACACTACCTAGATTCCCTACTTAATCAGAGAAAAAAATAACTAGATATGCAAAGTTTACAAAGTGGCTAGGTACCCAACTGAGGGGCCTGACTGGAAGTTTCCAGGTACCCGGTGGGCGAGTCCAACTCTGGGCAGTATGTCAGTGGTAGGGAGTGTGTGAGAAGGTCACAGGTGTGCAACACCATCCCTCTGTGGAGGTGGGGTGGGGGCAGGAAACACTACCTTATAACTGGAAGCCTTTCAGATAAGCACAGGAACCCTGTAGCTCTGGCCAGACCTGAGCGATGATTCCTGGCATGTCAGTGGTGAGAATCCCCCTCCCCCCTCTTGACTTCAGCTCTGGTTTCAATTTCATCCTCCTAGTTTTCTACCTTGACAAGCAATTTCAGGCAGTGTAAATAAACAACAAAACGTGAGCCAACCCCTCCCCCCAACTGGTTACTTCCCTTCTCTTTGTAACAAACCTGTCCGTGTAATAAGGAGCACGCTTCTCCCCAAATTCAAACCAGACCTTTGAGCACAGTTCACCCAGCCTCCTCTTCATTAAAAAAGGCAGGGGTTGAAATGCTTTCTGTAAGGATGTCATTACTTATCCCTCGGCTTTCATCCTGGAATTAAATGTTGTAAACACCAGCCGCAAGGAATTTATTAAGTTCAGCAGTAATTCAAGGATACAAGAGAAACTCTGGGGTGAAACTGAATTCAAAACTCAAATAAACACAAGGGGAAAAAGAAAAAAAATTATTTTTGCTCCACTGCCCTTTGCGAGCAATGTTAGTGGCTCAAGAGGTTGCACACTTGCCTCTGAGGCTGACACATCAGAATGTTGTAGGTTCTAGCCCCACACCAGGCACTTGAGGTAAATCCCAATACTGACACTGTAGTGCAGCATGAAGGGGGGTGCTGCACTCCTGAGGTGCCGCCTTTCAGATGAGACGTTAAACCAAGGTCCCGTCTCCCCGTTCTGGTGGTTGTTCAAGTGGACATTAAAGATCCTGAGGCACTACTTGAAAAGAGTACAGTAGTGGAATTTCCCAGGTGTCTTGGCCAAATGTCCCCGTTTGCTAAAATATATGGCACAACAGCCTAATCTGGTTCATACAGGACCTTATGTGCATCAATTTTCTTGGTAGAATGCTGTATAGTGTGAGAAGTCAATGACATCTGTCACAATTTTTACTAACAACCGTCACACTGATACTTTAATGATTCTAATCTATACGCTTTGTGGGGATCCTGTTTCTGTGTTTGTTCATGTACGTTTGTGTACGTGTGATTACAAAATCAATAAAGTATACTAATGATTCAATTTCAGTTGGTTTCTGTCTGTATTTCTCCCTTTATCCCACTCCACCCAAAGAGGCTGAAAATAGGCAGAATCACCTAGTTCTTCTTTCCTGGTCAACTAAAACTGAAAAAAAAAAAAAACTAGTTTATTAGTTAGGGCTGCTGATTGGCACTATTAATCCTTTATCGTATTTAGGGATCTGATAAAAACTGGAATGGTTCCAGAACTGGTATACACCTGGAATGGGAATCTACCAAGAACCAGAGGATCTGGAACTGGGATGGTTCTAGAACTTCAATGCTGGTACTAATCAGAATACAGCCAGCTGGGTGGTCCTGCAACCATTTGGTTCTGGATCTGGAACAAGGGTTCAGAACCCAGAATTTGGCCTGAACCAGCATGCACCCAGAATCACCAGAACCAAACTCTGCAATTTCCAGCAATGATCCATCTCTTGAAGAAACAAAACTTGCTTTTTTTTTTTCTTTTCAGAGAGTCTACAAGTCCTTCGACAAATCCAGAAGTCGAAAGCAAGTGAGACGAGGCTCTGTCTCAGTATGCCAGTTTCTAAGGCCTCAAGAAGAGTGCAGCTAGTAAGAAATTGATGGGCTGGCTCGCCGGCGCAGGGGTGGCGCTACCACTTGTGGTGCTGATGACCTGGGTTCGGGAGTAAGCTTGGAACACTGGACGGTTGGCCAAGGGGAGGGGGATTGAGCATCCAAGGGCTTGCTCTCCTCCTAGTGGGAGGGAGTTGCATGGCACCCAGGGCTTGACTGTCCTCTAGTGGAGGTTAGGGAACAGTACAGCGGAAGGTGGAGGAGCAGAAGGCGTCTGGCATGCCATGCATGGGGATGTGCGTAATACCGCCATTAATGCCACTGCATGCATACTCCTCCATGCCATGGGGGGAGACAAGAAAAGTGGAAAAAGGCTTCTGGAATGGCAGGATGACTGCCACCCTCACAGGCCCCACACCCAACAACTCAGGCTTGGCTCCTCTGGAACCTTGACCTGGTGGGTCGAAAGCACTCCCTGCCGCTCCACTGCAGGGGGAATGCTGCAGGAGACTGGGGCCCAGTAAGTCCTGAGATAAGCCGGTATGACGGGGCTGTGAGGGGTCGGCAGGACGGGCACCATCCCATAGAGGAGAAACAATATCAACTAAAAAAAAAAAAAAATCAACAAAGCCTTACAGTCAACACATGGCAAGTGTGTTGTAGTCATCAAATCCTCACATGATTACAAGTATACAGGACTCAATATGGCAAACTGACATATTTAGCCAGGACTGTCTCATGAGTAAGCTGCAACACAGAGAAGCGTTGAGCTGGGCAGCAAAGTGAATAGTAAAACAACTGCTGTACTGCAATCAAGTCTTGCCTCACTTTCTTTGTGCATCTTAGGCCCTATGCCATGTCGTCACTACTGTTGGGACCTACTTCATGACACCCCACTCTTAGGCCCTGTGTCATGTCAGCACCACTGTTGGGCCGTACTTCATGGGGGCGTCACTCTTAGGCCTAGTCAGTGAAATGAACAAAGAACAATGTTGTGTGGTTTCTTCCAAAATGGCTGCCACCGTCAGCGCACAGTGCAGAAATGACCAGTGAATTACTGAAAAACCATCAGTGATGGAAGACGTAGAAAATGTGTGCAGCTCTGGGTCGGAACAACAGCAGTTTCTTCCAAGCCCCCAAAAAAAAACTTTTATGTTTGAATAAAGACATTCTTACACATTGAACATCTACGTCTCTTACATTACCGCCATAGCTCAGTATGGATTACCCTCCTGCCTTGTAACGTAAACAAGGTGTGTGGTAAGTACTTATTTACCTCACACTGTGCCATAATTTGTTCCCTACGTGTAACGCACAAAAGGCGTGCGGTAAGAGCTGTCATGATTTATGCCTTGTTGGACTGAAGTCAAGGCATACAGTTGTTTTTCTGGGGGGGGGGTGGGCTTGTGAGGTAGTAGTGCTGTTCTGAAAAGAAGCCATACACTTTCAATTAGTTAAGAAAAATACTTTAGTGATTTTATTTATCAGTCATGATAACTACAGATACTGTATAGTAGGAACACGCTGGTGGAGCTGATTTATTTGTAAAAAAAAACAAAAAAACATGTTGTGTAGTGGATGCACATTTGCTTGTTTGGACATTTGTGTATATATAAGGGCAGCAGTGGGGAACTATGGACCAGTGTAACAATGGCATAGTGGTACGTTACTCTATCTGCACCTCTTAGGTGGTATGGTTGTGACGTTTCTTTTATTGATTCGAGTTGGGTGGCTTTGTCCCCGACACCCCCTGTTTCAAACATAAAAGAAATCAAGTGTGTAGGGGTTTTGCTCCCTGAACTCTAACAAATTGATAAAAAACATGACAACTACTACACCCTAACCCTAAGTAGAGTAACTAGCATAGCATATTGGCAATGCTATATACGGTGGTCTGTAGTCCTCCACCAATGAGCTTAGTGTACTGGCTACTCCACCTATAGTGGTCTGTAGTCCTCCACCAATGAGATTAGTGTGCTGGCTACTTCGCCTATAGTGGTCTGTAGTCCTCCACCAATGAGATTAGTGTACTGGCTACTCCACCTATAGTGGTCTGTAGTCCTCTACCAATGAGATTAGTGTACTGGCTACTCCGCCTATAGTGGTCTGTAGTCCTCCACCAATGAGATTAGTGTACTGGCTACTTCGCCTATAGTGGTCTGTAGTCCTGTAGTGGTCTGTAGTCCTCCACCAATGAGATTAGTGTACTGGCTACTTCGCCTATAGTGGTCTGTAGTCCTCCACCAATGAGATTAGTGTGCTGGGTACTTCACCTATAGTGGTCTGTAGTCCTCCACCAACGAGATTAGTGTACTGGCTACTTCACCTATAGTGGTCTGTAGTCCTCCACCAATGAGATAGTGTACTGGTTACTCCACCTATAGTGGTCTGTAGTCCTCCACCAATGAGATTAGTGTACTGGCTACTCCATCTATAGTGGTCTGTAGTCCTCCACCAATGAGATTAGTTTACTGGCTACTCCGCCTATAGTGGTCTGTAGTCCTCCACCAATGAGATTAGTGTACTGGCTACTTCGCCTATAGTGGTCTGTAGTCCTCCACCAATGAGATTAGTGTACTGGCTACTTCGCCTATAGTGGTCTGTAGTCCTCCACCAATGAGATTAGTGTGCTGGCTACTTCACCTATAGTGGTCTGTAGTCCTCCACCAACGAGATTAGTGTACTGGCTACTCCACCTATAGTGGTCTGTAGTCTTCCACCAATGAGATTAGTGTACTGGCTACTTCGCCTATAGTGGTCTGTAGTCCTCCACCAATGAGATTAGTGTACTGGCTACGCCACCTATAGTGGTCTGTAGTCCTCCACCAAAGAGATTAGTGTACTGGCTACTCCACCTATAGTGGTCTGTAGTCCTCCACCAATGAGATAGTGTACTGGCTACTCCACCTATAGTGGTCTGTAGTCCTCCACCAATGAGATTAGTGTACTGGCTACTCCACCTATAGTGGTCTGTAGTCCTCCACCAATGAGATAGTGTACTGGCTACTCCACCTATAGTGGTCTGTAGTCCTCCACCAATGAGATAGTGTACTGGCTACTCCACCTATAGTGGTCTGTAGTCCTCCACCAATGAGATAGTGTACTGGCTACTCCACCTATAGTGGTCTGTAGTCCTCCACCAATGAGATTAGTGTACTGGCTACTCCGTCTATATTGGTCTGTAGTCCTCCACCAATGAGATTAGTGTACTGGCTACTCCGCCTATAGTGGTCTGTAGTCCTCCACCAATGAGATTAGTGTACTGGCTACTTCGCCTATAGTGGTCTGTAGTCCTCCACCAATGAGATAGTGTACTGGCTACTCCACCTATAGTGGTCTGTAGTCCTCCACCAATGAGATTAGTGTACTGGCTACTCCACCTATAGTGGTCTGTAGTCCTCCACCAATGAGATAGTGTACTGGCTACTCCACCTATAGTGGTCTGTAGTCCTCCACCAATGAGATTAGTGTACTGGCTACTCCACCTGTAGTGGTCTGTAGTCCTCCACGAACGCCTACATGAGGACCTTTTGGCATTGAAGAAGTAGGCCTCTTGGACAGTTATTGAAAATAGTTAATACTATGTTTCTGTGCTGCAGAACCAGCATAAAACTAATGCAGCATGGCATTACACTACCTGCACTATCTCATGTTAGTTGTATTGTTGTGATTTTCTTTTTGTTAGTTTGTCTGAGTAGGAGAGCTTCACTGCCCACATCTCCCACAATTTAAATTAAAAAAAAAACATGGGGATGTGGGGGATGGAGCACCCAAACTGAAATAAATTGATAAAAAACATGACAATCATACCCTAACCCTAAAGTACCCTAACTAGCGTAGTGTACTGGCTACGTTAGTTACAGTGCTCCATAGTCCACCACCAATGCTCTTGTGCCATGTTGCAATGCAGTCTATTTTGTTTTTGTTTATGTTTTTTAAATGTAGCATTTTTCAAGCCTCTCACACGCTGAAACAACGGTGTACAGTAGTTGCAATCGAAGCTACTTTAGCTGATGGTGTTCTGCGCCATCCATCCACCCAGCCACCCACCCTCTTCTTACCCCCTTTACAACTCTGTCTCTCGTTCTCTCACACTCTCCTAAAGGTAATCTACTGCTGGTCATGGCACCTTCTCCTTCCATTTCCCCAAACTACGGGGTTCCCTTCCCCTTATCATCCACTCTGCCTATTCGTACTACTCACTCTCCTCCCTCCCTCCTGCATAGCTTCACTACTCATTCTCCTCCCTCCTGCATGGCTTCACTACTCACTCCTGCAGTTGCTTTTGATACTGGTCCCTGGGCTACTGCTCATCACCCTCCTTCCTCTGCTCCCCCTTTACCCCACACTTACACTGGTGTAGTCCCCTTTTCGACTCCGTAGTTGACAACTTTTTCTCCCACCCTGGACTCAGTATTGCCACTGCACATTGCAAATATTGTTACCCTTCGGCACCTCATTGTACTGTAACTGCAGATATTGTTACCCTCTGGTGCTTCATTGTACTGTAACTACAAATGTTGTTACCCTCCTGCGCTTCATTGTACTGTAACTGCAAATGTTGTTACCCTCCGGCACTTCATTGTACTGTAACTGCAAATGTTGTTACCCTCCAGTAGTTCATTGTACTGTAACTGCAAATGTTGTTACCCTTGGCACTTCATTGTACTGTAACTGCAAATGTTGTTACCCTCCGGCACTTTATTGTACTGTAACTGCAAATGTTGTTACCCTCTGGTGCTTCATTGTACTATAACTGCAAATGTTGTTACCCTCCAGCGCTTCATTGTACTGTAACTGCAAATGTTGTTGCCCTCCGGCGCTTCATTGTACTGTAACTGCAAATGTTGCTACCCTCTGGCACTTCATTGTACTGTAACTGCAAATGTTGTTACCCTCCGGCGCTTCATTGTACTGTAACTGCAAATGCTGTTACTTACTAAAGTGAGTGAGTGAATGAATGAATGACTGGGGGAAAGTCATACTTTTCAATAACCCTTCTGATGAGAACAAATTGCTTTTGAAGCTCAAAAATGACAGAGAGCGGACCCAGACAAAGAACCAGCCGAGTCAGAACACAAAGGAATATGGTATTCTCTAATGCTTGATCACCACTGAATTTGGACACCCACCCCCTTCCCTAGCTAGCTGCAGGGTGCCTGACAGACCAGATTCTTTACTGCAGCCTTTACAAGCTAAGGGTTTCCAATAATTACACTGTCACTGCTGATTACGTTCCACATGGCAGACTTCAGATGACCCCAGAAGGAGCAGGGCTTACCTTGAGGAGAAGTAGAGGGTGGGGGTGGGGGATGGAGCAGCAGCAAATTCCCGTGGGCAGTTTAATGGTTGCGAACTGTTTTGAGGCATACTGAACTAAGAGGATGTGACTTCCACGTTTGTTTCTTGTTTTGTTTTTGTTGACCCGGTAAGCCCACTGGGCCTAGAAGTCCAATTTTCATGGGCGACCGGGGGGAGGGGGGATACAGATAGTAAGCAACTGAAATTGAACCAGATTAAGCTGTTGGTGGTATTTTTAGTGAATGAGGGAAATTTGGCCAGGACACCGGGGGAATTCTCCTACTCTTCGGTAGGGGGCGCTGCGTCTGTGTGGTGTGTCATTCGGTGGCTGACTCTGGTGGAGAACGGATGGTGTCTGCCTTGCCAGTGGCTATGGAAGTGCTTATGCAGGAATGGGAGTATCTGGAACCGCTGTAGAGGTGGCTGGGTGGCCAGCATATCGCCCAAAGTGGCGGTTCCATCCCCACTGTGATGGACGCCTTAAGTCTGGAGCAAAAAGAGTTGTGCCTCAAGGAGGAATTGAAGAAAATCACAGCCCAGTTGCATACTGATGCCTCACAGAAGGAGGAGGATCGGAAACGGGAAGCGCTCAGTTGTCTCTCCCTTACCTGATGGTGCCTTGGGTCCCGCTAAACTTCTGGCTGCTTTGGTCAGCCTGGATGTGCCTGATGAGCAGGATGGAAGGACCCCACATTGAGACTGGAGTGCAGGGGATGACGCGGTGTGGTCGCCTGAATGCGCATTGTCTTCAGCTGGCTGGATTTCGTCGCCAACTGGCGTCTGGTTACCGGACCCTCAGCTTCCACTCCCTGGTTCAAATTTGGCTTTGCCGGTCGTTTCTACATCTCCCTCAGTTTCTATGGAGAATTCCAGAGCTCTGCCTGGGCCTACAGGTACTGTTTTACTTTCTGGGATTCCTGTTGTTGCAACGAGTGAGATTGGGCTGCAGCCTGCAATTCAGTCAGAAGGTCCCCCCTTCCCATGCTGGTACTTCCATGGCCCTTGACCCCCCGACCTATGCTAGCCATTTCCACAAGCCTGTGGAGTTGGCAAAGAGACGGAATGCCGTCTGTCTTCGTTTCATGGGCAGTCAGGATTTGGTCCCTGACTGTTTTCATGTGGACAAGGTTTTATTGAAGCAATCCTTAGGCTTTTCCTCATTGGAGGTTTATGCCCTGATGCATGCGCAGGGGGAGTGTACTTTTGATGTCAGCTTTAGGACCCCCGCATTGTTGGAACATTTTTGGTGTCGCTATACTACTTTAAAAATGAATCCTCTTTGGATGGACTTTGTTGTGATTCCCTTAACAAAACAGCCTTTCCGAGTTATCACTGTCCTTTTTCGGAATGAGGGAGTGAATATTACTGACATAGTGTATTGGCTGGAGAAGAGACGTGCTATTCAGGGTAATCCAGCTCCCATCATGGACCATGAGGGTTTTTGGACTGGGGGCTGGAAATTCAAAGTTAAACTGCAACACTCTGAGCAAGATATTGTGCATTTACCTAATTGTTTCTTTATAGGCTGGGATAAAGGCTTTTTGTTTTACCCAGGTCAGCCCAGAATGTGTTTCAAGTATGGCTCTCGTAGGCACATTAGCCCGGCTTGTGAGGTTCTTAAGTGTACTCATTGTGGGGACGTGGGTCATTCCAGTGCGCACTGTTTCCAGGATCCTAAATGTAATCTCTGTGACGATCTTGGTCATGTTTTCACTGATTGCCCATGGGCTGCAAAGAATACAGAGAATGCAGATTTTGGTGTGCAAGATTATTACATTACCGAAGCTACTGCTCCCTCCATGCCTCCTGGTCTTAAACCCTCGTCTGGTCTTCATGATCCAGGGTTCTTGGATCTTTGCCCTCCCTCTGCCCCCCCCTCCCGGTGGTGTTAGACATGGCCCCAGTTCCAGAACCTAGCTCGACTCCCTCCCGGGTGGTTTCACCCCCCTACCTCTCCTGCCTGCGCAACCACCTTCTGCCCCAGAGTTCTCAGTGGTTCGAGGCCGGAGGGGTCAGACTACTAAGTTTAAGCACCCAAAATTGTCAGTTGCCCCTTTGGCAGATTCTAACCCATATGACGTCCTCAAAGATGTGTCTTCTGACATGGAAGGGGACTTTTCGGCCTCTTTGGCCTGCCCGCCTAGTGTTGCTCCATTATCTGATTCTGGGGGTTGATGGATTGTAGTCCAGCTCCCATATCCAGTGGCAGGGTTACCCGGGCCTCGAGTAAAGTTAAATGACGACTTTTTTTTATTCATGGCTTCTCCTTTGTATCATTTCAGGCTAGCTTCCTTGAATGTTAATAGTATTCAGTCTGAATTCAAGAGATTGGCTACCTATGGGCTTTTTTTTAAATCTGATTTAGACTGTTTATTTCTCCAGGATGTTTGCCTTCACTCTCTAGTTCTCCTGGAGGCAGCCTCTGCCGGCTGGATATGGGGTGCTAGCTACTGGTCTCAGGGTGCAGATGTTTGTTCTGGCATTGGGATTTGCTTTTTCTCACCGGTTACAGTCCTCCGACATTTAGACATCTTGGAGGGCCGTGCCTTGTTACTGGATGTTTTGTGGAAAGGCTTGCCTTTTTGATTTGTGAATGTTTATGCCCCTCAGCTGAAGCATGACAGGGCTCGGCTCTTTCAGGCCATTCAACCTTTTTTATTTACTACCATGCATGTGGTTTTGGGGGGGTGATTTTAATTGTGCACTTCAGTTGCCTGGTTTGGGCCCGCAGCCAAAAAAGCAATACTGTGATGTCTCCTGTTTACTAGATGTCATTTCTGATGTGGGTTTGATTGATGTATTTGGTTCACATTTTCCAGTAGCCCCTCATACATATTTTTGTGGGCCTCGTTCGTCAAGGATAGATTATTTTTTTGTTTCCCCTTCCCTTCAGATACAAGATGCTCAGCTGGTGGATGTGGCCACCTCTGATCACAGGATGTTGGTTTTTCTGGTAGGTAGCCATCCGGAGCAAAGACATGGCCCAGGTATTTGGAAATTGAATATGTCTTTGCTGGACCTCCCCCCTGTTCAGGAAGGTTTTCGTCACCTTTTGGAAGCAAGGAAGTCTTTCTTTTTCTGTATGAAGATACTAATGCCTGGTGGGAGGATTCGAAGTTTGAGTTTCGTTCTTATTTTAGGACTGTGGGATGGCTTAACGGACAGTATAAACGTGACACATTGCATTGTTTGTGGTCTGACTTGCATACTTTGACGGCCAGGTATTCTGTTGGGTACTTGGATTGTCTTGGTGCCCTTAAGGCCCTTAGGGATAGAGTGGCTGGCATGCAACGAGATATGATGCGGGGTGTTGTGAGACAACAACGCTTCCAGCTATTTGGCAAGAGGCATGATACAGTCCCTTTTGATACCTGTGCTCAGGTTCGTGAGAAGCGTACCATGCTTTCTTTACGTGACACTACTGGTGCCTCGGTTTCTGAGAATTCTGCCATTTTGGCTGAAATTCAGCATTTTTTCCTGGCTGCATTTACCAGTGAGTCCCTGTCACAAGACGACATGACACATTGGTTGCATGCATGCTCTTTGCCCAGTCTTTTTGAGGATCTGGGTAAGATTTTGATTACCCCGCTTTCACTTGCAGAGGTGAGACAAGTTATTTGGTCTCTTCCTACTGGTACATCCCCTGGTTCCCAGCTTAACGAGATGGAATTATCACCGAGATTTTCACAGGCTCCTGTGTGTTGTTATATTTTATTTATTTATATATTTATATAACATGGTAAAGAACTGGGGTTGTATTTCTGTAGCTTTTCCATGTGGGAATGTGTCTGGGAGTGTTAACTGAGTGTCCATGAGCTGACCTCTTGTGATAGGTGTGTGTAGTTGTGTGGTTGTTTTGTAAGTGCTGTTAACTGCTGCAAGCAGTGGGTAATGGAGTCTTTGTTTACATCTTGAGATATATTTCACACTCCATTATTCACACCCCATTATTTGCTGCTAGCAGTGCATAATAAAGTTCTTCACACTCTGTTATTCATACTCTGTAATTCACTGCTTACAGCGAATAACAACATTTCTCAGCTACTGAAAATCAGTGTGTGATGGGGTGAAGCATCTAACATAATGCTATACTCTCCATTGCTAGAGGGGAGCTGTGAGAGAGAAAACTCATGTTTAGTTGGAGGCAATATAATGTAGTGGTTAGGGGCACTAAGCTGCAAACCTAGAGCCCCTGGTCTGAATCCCGTCAGCCCCTACTTGCATACCGTGTGACTCTGAGCAAGTCGCTTAACTTCCTTGTACTCCCAGGTTGCACCTGGAAACAAGCTCTGGGTTAGTATGCCTTTCCTAGTTAAACAATTTCCCCTTACATGCAAATGTTTCAATAACTGCCATTGATTGGCAGGGGAATGAAGTAAAGTAAATTGTTTTTTGTAATTATTTAAAATGTTCTTTAATTTTTTTTTTAAGTTTGCCTTTGAGTGCTGACAGGTTAGTGGTAAGATCCTGGTGTCTCATTTGCCTATGAGAATTCTTTGGCCTGTTTGAAAAAATTACTCACCGCAGTAATCTTCCTTCTTCCATGGGGTCCTTTAGCATCAGTAACTTTTTTGCACTTAGCTGGCTAGGTGCAATTGCCCCGGAGGTGTGCCTTTAAGAGATATTTAATGAGCGTAGGGCCAAGCCAATCAAAAGACAGGAGGGGGTGTGAACTGAGTGAGAGCTGTTGACTGCTTCAGAATTTTTTCGAGGAAAAACGAGGGCAAATGCCCAGAAAAAGAATGAACAGGATTAAAAAAACATGCAAATGTCCAAAAGTGGAAACAGAAACAACAGCAACACGAGGTAAAAACTCATCAATAAGAAACGCCAAATTTGGTAAAAGGCAACGTAAGAGCCCTTTCCTGACAGGTGAACCGGAGAGGAAGGGTGGGAGCTTACTGATGCTAAAGGACCCCATGGAAGAAAGAAGATTACTGCGGTGAGTAATTTTTTCTTCTTACCCCAGGAGTCCTTTAGTATCAGTAACTTTTTTGCAGACTGCCAAGCAGTACCAAGTGGGAGGCGGGCATACAACCTACTTAGGAAAGAGGCTCTGCAGAACTGCCCTGCCAAATTTGGCATCAGATCTGGTCTGCACATCCAAACTGTAGTGTTTCACAAAGGTGTGCACAGAATTTCAGGTAGCTGCTTTGCAGACATCCAGTAGGGGAATGTCCCTTGCTGCTGCAAGCGAGGCTGCAGTGCCCCTGGTGGAATGGGCCCTGAGCCCCACTGGAGGTTGTTGACCAGCTTTCTCATAGCAGAATCTAATACAAGAGACCAGACCAACCAATGAGAAATAGTTCTCTTGGTAGCTGGTCTTCCTCTGCCTACATCCCCATAGGTGAGGAACAACTGAGTGGAAGAGTCTCTGGACTGTCCAGTATGCTCTAGGTAGTGAAAGATGGCTCTTTTGACAGCCAAGCTGTGGCGCTTTTGCTCGCCAGGAGTGGATGGCTCAGTAAAGAAGACAGGCAGAGTAATGGACTGGTTCAAGTGAAACTCTGAAACCACCTTTGGCAGAAATTTCCTATTTGTCCTGAGTTCAACTTTATTGTTGTGAGGGATGATGTAATCTGGCTCAGAGCACAGGGCCTGTAGCTCTGAAATCCTCCTGGCAGACATAATGGCTACCAGGAAGATGGTCTTCCAAGTTACAAACTTGATGTGGGCCGTGGACATAGGCTCGAAGGGTGGATTCATGAGCCCATCTATGCAAAGGTTCAGGCTCCTAGGAGGAACATACTCCCTGGTTGGAGGCTGGAGGTGCAAGAGGCCTTTGAAAAACTGTTTAAAAATGTTGTGGGAAAAAAATGATTTCTTCTTTTCCACCGGAAGGTAGGCTGAAATTGCCGCCAGGTGTTGCTTCAATGAAGATGGTTTCAAGCCTGACATCTGTAGGTGTACCAGGTAGTCTAGCAGCTGAGGGTCTGAAGCTGATAGGGGTTCGACCTTTTCGCTTCTGCACCAGAGGGAAAACCTTTTCCATTTGACTGCATAAGTCTTCTTAGCGTTCAGTTTTTTAGCCATCCTCAGTATCTTAAGGACCTGTTCAGAGTACTGTGAGGATGGAAACTCTAACTCCAAAAGAACCAGGCTTTGAGGTGAAGAGAGTGTATGTCTGGGTACTGCACTCCCGTCTGCGGAAGGGTCAGCAGGGAGCGAGTCGGGGACAGGTGAATGGGCCTGTTGCAGGACATTGAGAGAAGGAGAGGGTACCAGGATTGCCTGGGCCAGTCTGGAGACACTAGGATCAATGGATGCAGGCTGCTGCCTGAGTTTCAGCAAAACCCTGAATATCAAGGGAAAGGGAGAAAATGCGTATAGGAACCTCCCTGACCAGTCCAGGATCAGGGTATCCAGAGGAAATGTTCCTGGAACTGGGGGCCCACAACAGTACTGAGGGCATTGAAAATTGAGAGGTGAGGCAAACAGATCCACGTCTGGTGTGACCCACTGCCTGAACACTGTGGCTAGTACTTGCTTGCTCAGTGTCCATTCTCTCTGACCTTGACTGATGCGGCTTAGAGCATCTGCCAGAGTATTGGGTTTGCCTGGGAGGTGAATAGTTGAGAGGCTGACTCACAGAGAGAATACTAGAGACCAGAGCTTCAAAGCTTCCAAACAGAGTATTCCTGATCTGGTACCACCCTGCTTGTTTATGTAGAACATTGCAGTGGTGCTGTCCATTCGAATTTGAACTGCCTGCCCTTCTATGCTGGGAGCGAAAGGTTTGAGAGCTAGTAAGACTGCTCTGAGTTCCAAATGATTTATGTGCAACTGTGACTCTTCGGGAGTCCAGTTGCCACTTACTGAGGCACTGTCTAGATGAGCGCCCCAGTCCAACAGGGAGGCATCTGTGGTGATCACCTTTGTGGGAAGAGAGCTTGAAAGGGAACCCCTGCCTGCAAATTTGCAGGGCCTTCCACCACAAGCAAGTTTTGGAGGAACTGCTCCACACGGTATTAACTGAAGCGTGTTGCTTCTCTGAGACCAGTGAGCTCTGAGGTAGGCTTGCAGGAGTCTCATCCTGTACCTGACCCCTGGGACTACTGCAGTCATAGAGGCCATATGTCCCAGAAGTTTGAGGAAATGTCTGGCTGGCCTTGGCTGGCCCTGGGAGAAAGAATCTGCCACTGAAAAGAAACTCTGAATTCTTTCCTGTGGGAGGAAAGCATATCCCTTCTGAGTGTCCAGCTGCGCCCCTATGAAGGTGAGCAGCTGGGTGGGTTCCAAATGAGATTTCTGGAGATTTACAAGGAAACCCAGAGACTCCAGAGTGTGTTCTGTGAGGGAAAGGGATTCCTTGACTTGGCTAGGAGACTTTGCTACTATGAGCCAGTCGTCCAGATAGGGGTAGAGAGCGACATTCAGTCTCCTGAGATGTGCTGCTACCAATGCGAGACACTTTGTAAAGACTCTTGGGGCCGGGGACAGGCTGAAGGGCATTGCGGTGAACTGATAGTGACCTGAAGGAAGTTTAAACCTGAGAAACTTCCTGTGAGATCTCCTTATGGGTATGTGGAAGTAGGCATCCTTTAAGTCGAGGGAGGCTAGCAAATCATAATAATCAAAGGTTTGTCTACTGTGTTTGCCAATTTAAGCAAAGCAAACCAGTTCTGGACCTGTGAACTGAGTGCAGGTTTCTGTGAAAATGCCACCGGCCAGTCCTGCTCTAGTTAATAAACTCTATTACTAGTGCTTTTTTTTCTTTTTTTGGTTGTAAAACTGGGATCTATACCAGTGCCAATCTTAATAGAAACCCAGTAATACTCAACTGCATACAGGTGGCTACTGGGCCCTTATGGACAGTCCTGACACAGATGATACCAAGGTCCGGTAATATAACAAAAAAGGTTTCCTCGTAATTGCCAATCTAAAGAGAAAACCCCCAGGCACTGTTTAAATTTGAAATCTACTGCAGATGCCTCAACGTAAACCCCGCGTGGTCTGAGGTAAAAAACAAGGCAACTGTCCCTAATTCGACGGTTCCCACAAGAATTTGCCCCAGAAATGAAGGAAACTGTTGAAAATAAGCACCCGCAATAAAATTAGGCTTTAAACTAAATAGCCGCGGTAAAAATAAAGTCAAAATAGTGCCGTTGCGCTAAAAATAAAATATTTGCGCAGTGCTAATGAAAAAGTAAAACTTTTACTCAGCACACTAAGGGAAATAATTTATGAGGAAAACTTTACCCAGATCAGCACTTGGAGGCTGTCAACAAGAAAAGCTGGGAGACACCTCAGAGGCAATATTGTTCGGTCCAGCGGAGAAAAAATTCTGAAACATTCAACAGCTCTCACTCAGCTCACATCCCCTCCTGTCTTTTGATTGGCTTGGCCCTATGCTCATTTAATTATCTCTTAAAGGCACACCTCCGCAGCAGTTGCACCTAGCCAGCCAAGTGCAAATAAGTTACTGATGCTAAAGGAGTCCTGGGGTAAGAATGCACTTATGTTGATTCCCTGGTTGAGATGTCCTGTGGAGCCACTGACCATAGCCGCACTGCCACACTAATGGACTGAGACCCCGAAGTTAAGTTGGACTGGCTGATATGATCTGGAAACAACAGTTTTCCATCATACTTGCTTATGTCTTGAAATGTAAATATACTGGATGTGACAAACATATGAACGTGCTGACTATTCAGGATTGCCAATCTATGTTCCCACTAATGTAACCAGGCTGGATATCTCCGCCTGAATTGTTCAGTTTCCGACAAGCCAGGCAATCCCTGCTCCACTGCCAAAAGCAGGGTAACCCCTGCACTGCTGCCAAAAGTCAAAAGTTGTTGTTGTTGTTGTTACTTTGTCTTCTAAGTTAATCCTTTCCCCTTCAAAAATCAAAGTCGGCCAACGCCACCGACTACAATGTCCACCAGACCTACAACCATCCAGGAGTTTGGTAACTGGGTACCCAGGGTAACGTGTGAGACTGAGGGGTTTCATGCAAGTCTGGGAACTGGTACCAGAGGTGGGGAAATGAACGTGTAACATCTGATTATCAGTATGCAGCTAGATAGCCAGGGCTCTGGGTATCATTCCCATTGGTCTAATGGGATTTCTTTATTTCTGCTTAATCTGGTATTTACCCAGCTGGAGGGTTTCACCAGCACATACCAAATCAAGTTATACATTTTGTAAATGATAATCACTGCATAACCTCTATTCCTTCTGTTTCCTCATCCTAACTCCTATGTCCCCCCAAATAAATATTATTGTTACTTTTTTTTTGAAAATGGTTATCGTGAGCAGATTATTAGAGAAAGTCTTTAATTACCAAATGTCTGAAATGTGGGGAACTGTACACTGGGTCATGCGTCGGGGTGGCAAATGGTAATTGTGAGTGGTATAACATCTCAGGGGGTTGTACCAGGTGACAGCTAGCCCACTGTAAAGTATACCCTGAGTGGAGGCACTGCGCATTACAGAACCTAATGGAAAGCATCAGTCTAATGTAAGTTTGGGAACCCAAACCCCTCAGCCTACATGCTAAGTAGCAGGCAGGGTGTAAGTCTAGGAGTAGCACCGCCTAGGTGTTACGGTAGTTTCTGCGATGTGGCCATTAGGCTGCCAGGAACTGGATGGAGACCACCACAGTTCATTTCATGTAGACCACTGAACAGCTCTTAGGTAGGTGATAATGGTTTTCAGCCGTTGCCGAGAAGTGCTGGATTTGAACCAGCAGTAACCTGAAAGGCTATCAGCCTGCAGCCAATGCCATGAGCCTCCCTGCCCCCTGATACACACAACCTGGCCATCACACAACCAGAAGGCTGAAGATATTTCTGCAAACAGATCAATCTGGAATGTGTATGCTGCAGTCCCTGTGTTTTACATAATGACCTGAAATAATGCAGAGCCCACAGCTGAATGGACTCTATAGATATATTTAGATTCGTAAATATTCTCGTTGTGCACTGCGCAGTAATAACCTGAGGGTGGGGTGGGGGGATTACATTTTGGAAAAGGCCCATGTTGTTTAAATGGCCTCAGTCTACTACTCAACTCATTTAAGAAAAACAGAGGAACATAATCGAACATAATCAAAATAATTCCTTTCAATTTACATTTCAGATGGTGCACTGCAAATCTAAAAAACACATTCAAAGAGCCCACAAATGATGGATTGCTAAGAAAGTTCAAACTCCATGCCTCCAGTTGCACCAGGCTCCAACACAAATGTTATCCAAATACCTTCCATAATAGTAGAGTAGCCTCCAATTAAAGTCGCAAGCCAGCTTTAATGGTTTTTTAAACAAAGCCAGGCTGCAGTACAGACGAATGCAAATATTAGCATACCTGCTGATTTGTTTCTTTAAGTACTCCACGTGCTGTACAGCATATATTTCCTTTATATTGTTAACCCCGTTGCTTTACCATGCCTGACGCTACGGCAGTTCCCCTACAGGTTTTTGTCCTGTATGGCTGTTCTACCATTGCAGCTATAGTCAGAGACCTCCCTGCCACAACAGCCACAGCACAGCTATACTTGTGGCCAGTCTTGACAATCACGACACAGCTAAACTTGTGATGAGCTCCGACAACCGCATCACAGCTATATTTCTGACCAGCCCCGACAACCACGTCATAGCTATACTTGTGGCCAGCCTTGACAACCACACCACAGCTAAACTTGTGGCATGCCCTGGCAGCTGCACCATAGCTGAATTTCTGGCCAGCCCCAACAACCACGTCATAGCTATACTTGTGGCCAGCCTTGACAACTATGCCACAGCTATACCTGTGGTGAGTAATGGCCCCAGACCCTACTGGTTACTAGGGCAAAGTGGGTGGGGGGGGGCATGACAGCTGACAGCCAGGGCATCTGTATATTGTTCTATGGCAATAGCTCTGCACTGTATCGGGTATAGAATTTATTTTACAAGGGCACGTGCCCTGATGTGCCTTGATACTGATCTGCCTCTTCTTGTGGTGTTGAGCCCTAGTGTTGCAGCAGTCATCACTCTCACTGTTAAGGATCGTAGTTTTGACCTGTTTTTTTCCCCTTCATATCTTATCTCCCCCCAATAATGCCAGATTCTACAGTGATACTGTGGAGATAGTAGGATGCTATCTCCATAACCTACTGCAGGGCCGCTGCAGGAGCAGCACTGGGGCATGACCCTCACATGGGTCAGGAAGCACCACAATCCAGGGATGACATGCTAAGAACATTTCTGGAGGGGGGCACGTAATTAAAAAATAATTTAAAATGACGGCTGCCCCAATGGCCCAGCGGTAACATGCGGAAGCGAGTTTTGGGCACATCAGGATTCAAGTCGAACCCAGGCAGCTGTCACTTGGCAGTATGCCTCAGCTGGGTGGGGTTAGCGTCACGTGTCAGTGCCACGGCACCCCCTGTGGCAGGATCAGGGAGCTTGCTCCCACCACAGGGTTAGCTGGGAGTAGCTGAAGCCTAGAAGGCACATGTCAGGGGAGGTGTGAGGGAACCAAGGCAAAGGGGGGATCTCAGCTTTTGTCTAAATGACGGACTGGGGCCAGTTCTCTCATCAGTTGTTTAGAAGGGTCAAAGCATTACAAACATGGCTGCTCCCAGTCAGTGTTATACAGCAGTCCTCACAGTTCCCACTTCTAAGTCCTGGTCCAGCCAAGATAAGTACTTTTAATATATAATCTCACAGCATTGTAGCCCCGACTGTGCCCTTTTAAACCATGTTTGCACAGCCGCAGTGGTTTCTTTTCTTTGCCGTTCCTTTCCCGCTGCACTGTGTGCTGCACTGACGTTTTCAGTTTACACTGCTGGCTCTTACAGCACTGCAGGTCACACTGCGGAGGAGGGGCTGGACATTCCGTGGAATGGATTTGGACGGCGGGGAGACAGCTTTGTAGCAGATCAAGCGCAGAAGAGAGTTTACAGTGCAGCTTGATGCGCTCAGTCCGCTACATGTACCCACTCCTGAGTCGGAGCCAAAAATGGATCCGGAGCGCTCTTAATGCACTCTGGTAAGTGTCCACACCATACTGTTTGCAGTGCATCAACCGATGCACACAGATTGATGCGCTGCAAACACAACAGTGTAAACGAGGCTCTAAACAATCCCACACTTGGTCATATACCTTCAGTAGTTTTGCTGTCGCTGCTGCTGAAACACAGACCCCTCAGGCAGCAGACAGCACCCTCATTAATATTAATGCAGGGCTCATTCATATGTATGAGCCCCACTAAGTGCCCCGTTTCAAACTTTTTTTTATGTAAACATTACTGCGGCTTCTGCCCAGTCTCCCCATTTAGCAGAACAGGGCGACCAGGACCACTGACACACTCCCCGATGGACCACTAGAATGGCGGTCGAAACATGAATGGCGCCACTGTGCACACGCGCGATCCCCACTTGCTCCTAGGAGAAAAACAAACAGTGAGGATCGTGACCATGGATCTAAGCCTGAACTGGGCTGAAATAAAGTACAGGCTGGTTTAGGGAAAGCTGGGAACGGCGGGCAGCATGGAGGCATGGGGGAAAATGAGGGGCAATCAAGGTAAGCCCCAAGAGGGGGGTTACAGATACAATTTTAGTTCAGCCCTTCCAATTGTAGCAACTACCATGAGATGCTCTTTCTACTGTATAAACATGGGAATATAATGTTCCCTTCTTATACGTGTGCATTAGGCCATTTCCAGGATGAGATATGTGTTCTGTAAGTTTTCATATGAAAATTAATAAAACTTGATAAAAAGAATGTGGACTCCAGGGGCCCCCCATACCTCCTCAAACCTTTGAAGTATAATTCCAACACTGATGCCAGCCCTCATCTCCCAGGTGGCAGAAGAGAGGGACTCGGTGAAAACCGGACCAGATTAGTAAAATCCAGACTGGCTGGTTCGGCTGGAGCAGACAGAGCGGACACAAATGGTACAAATATTGCTGGCCCACCCACTCTGGCAGGAAAGACTAGCCAGCGTTTGCCTATGTAGTCCAGTTTGTTCCCAGTGGCCTAGTTTTTCACCCATAACTTAGAGGAGAGCCTGATTGTCAGGGTGTAGAACAGGACTACTGGGGTAAAAATAATGATAAAAATGCACTAGTACCCCTCCATGGCAAAAGCCTGGATAAAGAGGAGTGATAGTAAGGGTGTTTAAAATTTCTGATACTTTGAACTGAAAACTGAATACAGATACTGTATTTAACCCCCACCCCAACACACAAAACAACTCTTTGCTGTGTCTTTATGTTTTGTTGAGTTATGGTCACATTACTTTCTTCTATATTCTGTCAGTAAGGGAGTAACAGCACAACAAACATAAACTGGAGATCTCGCTTGCTTTGCTGCACACGAGTACTAGCTGACTTTGATCAAGTTTCAGAGGTCAGAGGGCAGCACGGGGTGGGGCTGGGGGTGAGGGTGGAACTTGGTTTAAAGCAGAAACTATTATTTGAAGAGGGACTGCAGCAGCTACCAGGAAGCAAACGAGTGGCAGTTGGCATTTTGCCTACTGACCTACTCTGCATATATAACTTGTCGCACTATTCTTTGCTATTACCTGTTAACTGGTTCTAGGAATTGTGATTTTTCACAGTTAAGACTGTTTTGCACTTTGCTTATTTCTGTTTTGTAACAGTAACAGTTTTACTGCTTCAGTCTATTATTTTATTTATTTATTTAATTATTTAATGTTTGGTAGCGGATTAGCTCCATGAGATATATGTCTTTTTAAACGGAACGGCATGTGGCCTTCTGTTCTACAACATACCCAAGGTATGATGTTATCCCAGCACGACACACACCCTGGCTTATTTCTTAAACATCCACTGAGTTAGTAAAAGGCCAGTAAAGATGCAAAAAGAATAGAATTGCAACCCATAGTTAGAATCAGCTTCTACAGGAAAAAAATATTTATTGGTTCAGCACACCCGTGGCTCCCCCTGCCACCCAAGGTGTGGGATCTGCTACAAGGCTAGTGGGGGGGGGGGGATATGAGGTACTGGGGAGAGGCAAAAAAATAATTAATGGCAACCCGGTGGCCTAAGGGTAAGCAGTGTGGTTACCAGAGTGATGAGTCAGGTTCAAGTCCTGGACCCAGGATGTCACACATTAGGTAGTCAAGGCAGTGCTGAGAGTCCATTATGAATGCCGCCTGCCTCAGGAAGGCTGAGTAGCACCTGCCTTTACACATCGTCTGCCTTGTGGACTGATGGGAGAGATTCACAGGAGCAGGAATACGTGGCTCCAGAAGGTGTGTGTGAAATCCTTCCGTTGGCATGATGCAGCTGTTGACCTACGATGCAGTGGTGTGACCCCACCAGCTATGTGCTGGTGTGTGATAGAGTGTGGGTCTGTAGGGGAGCCAGGTTCCAGCCCATTTCCGATGCTCCAGAAGTGCCTCCTATCTTGTGCTCCGCCCCAGTGGGATATGCATTGGACATGGGAGGGGGCGGGGTGATACAACAATGCTGCTTAGACAGAAGATGCCACTACACATTCCATCCCCAGATCTCTCAGCCCCCTGTCCTCCCAAAGTGTCAGGAAAGTTGCAGCCCGGGACAGTAAATGGTGTGACATGTCATGGGTATCTGAGGGTCAGTGGTGACCACTCCAGTAGGTGTAGGATTAGGGATGTCATGATAACACGATATAATAATGTATCATGAGAAATCTCAATGATGACAGTTTATTGTTGCAAAAAAGCAATATCGGGATTATCATGCAGCACAATATACCACGATATATCATGATAGACTGTCTTGACTTTATCATATCAGCTGGTCCGACAGCCTGTCTCTCTCAAGGTATGACTAAGATTCCTCCCCTTCTCCAATCAGATTTGCATTGTTTCCAAATATGAGAAATGCTACAAATCATCGCGATAATTGATCTATTGTGATTTTTTTCTTCAGAAATA
Organism: Neoceratodus forsteri; assembly: GCA_016271365.2. NCBI lineage: Eukaryota > Metazoa > Chordata > Ceratodontiformes > Ceratodontidae > Neoceratodus > Neoceratodus forsteri. The sequence continues at coordinate 309,098,125 of JADMNL010000027.1, read as the reverse complement.
TCACAATAGTCAAAATGTGATATTGTGACACCTCTATGTGGGATCAGCTTGTAGAGGGGTTGAAGGAGAGTGTAGCCCACTGGGTAAGGAGGGACAAACAAAGTGAAAAACAAAAGTTGCACAGTTGCTTAGCTGCATATGGCAAGTGCTTCCTGCTGACACCTGGGAGCCGGATCTGTGTTTGACCCTCAAAATCCCACACAGGAAGGTGCTGGCCCAATAGTGTGAAGGGCTGAGGTACTGGCATCTTACCTGCTGCCATGCCGTTGACCTGGGTTTGGGAATGGACTCAGGTCACTGGGTGAGGGAGGATTGAGCATCGTGAGGAATGATCTCCTCCCTCGGGAAGGGGGGAACTGTGTCCCGCTAACTGACTGCCACTTGGCAGAGGCTGTCTGGCAGCACAGGTGGGAGCGGTAGAACATGAGGGGCCGTCAGCACATGCGTGGCATCACTGCACACTGATGTTTCAGGTGAAAACCAAAGAGGAAAGCACCCCTGCCTGCTTAACTTTCCCTGCAGGCCCCGCACAACCCCAGGTGGCAGGCCACCCTCCAAGGTGGATAACCTGCAAGGCCACCAGACAGGTCATGGCAGGACTGGGGATGTGACATATGGGGGACACCAGGTGGGAGAATTATAGAAGAAAAAAAAAATCCCACCCAGGAGCCAGCTGGGGTTTAACGCACTCAGGGATGGCCTTGGCTCCAAAGTAGGTACAGTGTAGGGTGTCCAGTATTCACACACTTCCTGCCGACTAGGCGTGGAGCGGCACTGGCCTTGGCAGTGAAGGCTGCTGCCCACCCTCCCAACCAGAGGAAATGTGCTGCTACCACAGCCCCAAACACTGAGGTGGGGGACAGGGGGAAGTTGGGGGCATTCAAAAAAATATTAACAAAAAGCTGTTTTCCCTCTGTGTCATCCAGGTCTGCTGTGCCAGAAATCCCAGAATGATTGCATTGTTTCACTCAGCAGCCCTCGCTGGCACAAAATAATTACACACAGCAGTTACAGATAGAAAAGGTATTTTAATTATTCTTTTTGAATTCATGAAACATAAATACAGCAAGCTTGTTTTCTGAAGAAAAAATTTGAAGCGTCTCTGTCTCCTCTCCTAAGTAGATCCAAGGACTTTTGTTGACTACTCCTCTGATCACGCTATGTCTTTTTCTGGGGAAGAACAGTGCAACAGACCCGCACGCCAGCAATTCGGTTTGCAGACTCCAGAATTTCCTCTCTGCCTTGCTCTGGGGGCACCTGATTTTCCTTTTTGTGAGCAAAACCACAGGAGATTATGTGGGACAAAGAATGCATGCAGGGGGTCTGTGTGCAGGGGGCTGGGTTGTTTTCCTCACAGAGGGTGGGATGGTTTTTAACTGTAAGTCCCTCCCCAAGCAAGGTTTACTAGCAGTAACTCATGCACAGATGTGCTAGACAGCCTATAAAAAAATGCAGGTGCCAAAAAAAGTGCAAATAGGCAGGAAACTAATTGATAGATGGGAAACTAATCACTTAGAGGTTTTAGTGGAGAAGGCTGTTATGGGGTGGGGAGGGGCTTTTCTTCCTCCATGTGAGAAAGTCTGGCCTAGTTTTTAGAATGTAGAGTTGTGACCATTGAGACACAGCACTGGATTCCACTGCTGCCATAAGTGTAACCCTTTATCCCCTGGAAACTGGGGGTGGGGTGGGGTGGGCAACAATTTCAGAGGGGCAAGCAAAAATACAGAATGCTGACCTGACCTCCGTCGTCAGGTGACCTCTGGACATCCCATGGCACAGGCAGACAGACAAGGCTGCAGATTTAAACTGGTTAAGCATAACTTTAAGCGATGCAATAAACATTTCAATAAACCAATGTCCAAACGGAAAAGTGAAAGTTAAAACATCCAAAACAGGGTCTTTTTATTTTAACACAGTTTCTCCACAGAGGCAGATGTTACATTCCAACTGGCCAGGACAGACCACAGGGTGGTCAATCAGTTCTAATCCCACAGGGGGACAGTTCAGTTATTCACTACATTACCGGCTTATCACCCTCAGGGGCCTGGTGTTACACCCCAGGGATTTACTTAACTTGACTTTCTGCCTTCAGGGAACACACATAGCAGGCTCTTTACTTTTCTTTATTTCCAGTCCCAGAATTTAAACAGCAGGGAGAGGCTGCGGTCCCCTGGAAGTCCAAGATGCCATGGACCAAGCTTCCCACTCTTCCCTCAAGCACTGACCCCCGGGAGAGAAGAGTTCAAGTTCACATTTGAGTACAACCCCACGAGGCTTTAATGTTAGGGGCAAGGAGAACAGAGCACCCCCTGGGGGTCTGAGGTGCCACTGGATCTCTACCTCCACCCTCACTCAAGTGCAGACCCCCATGATGAGAGGGTCCCAAAAGTCCAACTCAGTAGGCAGCATTCACTAACACATTTCTGGGCACTTTCACATACTAGCCACAGGGCTAGCAAACAGTCTCTAATTTTGTGTGACCGGGCAGAGTCACACACAGGCTTTTGTAAACCATCACATTTTACTGTCAGAGGCAGACAGCATTAACTTGACACTCCTTATCAGAACATCTTCAGTGTGGAAGTACCCACAGTCTTTTTTGTGCCCAAGAGGGACATAACTAGTGCCTTTTCTAGCACTCTACCCTATTTTCAAAAAGAGACATGACAGCGCCCTTTACTCAGAGACAGTCACCCTCTGGCAGAAATCTTTCCTTTTCGGACAGGTAACTTTTGTTCAAAACCCAGAAAGCAGCACTGGGCATTTAAAACTCAGAAGCTTTGTCATTTCACCCTCTTAGAATAAGGCAAAATATCACCTCAGTCTTTCAGCAGTTCTCAGCTACAGTTCATCCCCACAGAAGCTCCTCACTGAACTCCACAACTGGTATTCCTCCTTCTGGAGAGGGGCACCCCCCTTTTAGGGATCTCGGGCAACGGCAGCCGCCACGTACAAACTGTTTATACCAACGCCAACTCCGTGAAAAAAGAGGATTTAAACAGAAGGAGCCAGACACTACATGCCAGACTGAAGGCTCCTTCCAACTGACTAGGATGCGCAGTTCTTTCAAAACTGAGTGCTCCAGCCCCTCCCCTTTGGAATGTTCAGGCAGTGCTGCTGCCAGGTCAAACCAAAGGCACAGATTGGCATCAAGAAGAAAGCAAAACCCTTCTTAAAGGAACACACACACTTGGGGGTTACATAAGATTACCTGATGAAGGGCTGTCTCTGTCTGTGTAGCCTGAAAGCACGTGTTTTGTAAATCTCATGTTGGTCCAGTAAAAGGTATCAAAAAGGTATCAGATCACCCGCGTTGTTCTTTTTGCACAAGGACTAATACGGCTACATACAATTATTTACTTATATACTATGTGACTGTGAGCAAGTCTAATCCCTGTAATCTGTATCTAATTTAGAGTCTGAATGACATGACAGCACCATTCTCTCTCTTTCTCTTTCTTCTCCTGGACTCTATAAAGCATTTTGAGATACAGTTTGTATGATGGCACAGTATAAAAGCAAATTATATTCTACAGTCCCTGCTCTAGTAGTATCCAACTCACTGATTTGTACAGCACTTTTGAATAAAGCATTTTCCAATTCAGTTTCACAAAGTAAAACATAGATACATAGACTTTGATGGCACATAAGGACCATGTGGCCAACCTAGTCTGCCCCTTTTCTCTTCCTAATGCATTACCGCAGACCCTAGTTGATCTGCGGCTAACCCTCTCTTCCCTATTGTGAGAGTACTCTTATGTCTATCCCATGCATTCTTGAATTCCCCGACCATTTTTGCTCCCACCACCTCCGCAGGGAGGCTGTTTCAAGCATCCATTGCTCTTTCTGTGAAAAAGTACTTCCTCACGTTGCCCCTGAGCCTACTCCCTTCTAGCCTCATATCATGCCCCCTTTGTTCTTGTGCACCTTCTTTTCTGAAATATGCTACTCTCCTGTACCATGTTTATTCCCCTTGATGTATTTGAATGTCTCTATCATATCGTCCTCTCTCTTCTCTCCTCCAGGGAATACATAGTGAGGTCCTCTAGTCTTTCCTCATATGACTTTTGGTGCAGTCCTTGTACCATTTTTATTGCCCTTCTCTGGACTGTGTCTATTTTGTCTCTGTCCTTCCAGAAATATGGCCTCCAGAACCACAGTACTCCAGATGAGGTCTTACTAGTGATCTGTACAGTGGCACAGACACCTCCTTTTTTTGTGCTGGTGATACCTCTCCCTATGCAGCCTAGCATCCTACTGGCTCTTCCCATAGCCATGTCACATTGTTTGGTTACTTTTAGGGCATCAGATATGATTATCCCCAGGTCCCTTTCTTGATTGGTGGCTGTCAGTACCTCCCACCCATCTTGCATTCCTCCCTTTGATTTCTGTGCCCCAAATGCATGATTTTGCACTTATTTGCATTGAATCTTAGCTGCCACACTCTCCACCACTCCTCAAGCATGTTTAGATCTTTCTCATTTTTTCCATCCCCCCTGGAGTGTCGACCCTGTTGCAGACCTTAGTGTATTTTGCAAAGAGGCATACTTTCTCTTCCAGCCCTTCTGCAGTGTCGCTTATGAAGATTAAAGAGGGCTGGCCCAGCCTCGGATCCTGTGAGTGCGTCACTGGTCCCCCTTGGAATGGCGCCATTTACCACCACTGTCTGTGTCCTGTCACTCAATCAGTTTCTGACCCAGTTTACCACGTTGGAGCCCACTCCCAGACTGCCCAACTTATTTACCAACCTATGTGGGACGGTGTTGAAGGCCTTGCTGAAATCTAGGTTGGCCATATCCACTGCCCCACCCTGATCTACCTCCCTGGTCACCAAGTCAAAGAAATCTATCAGATTTGTTTGACAAGACCTTCCCTCTGTGAATCCATGATGCCGTGGATCCTGTGCTCTGCTGGATTCAAGAAATATCACAATCCTTTCCTTTAGCAGTGACTCCATTAATTTCCCCACCATCAAGATCAGGCTGACATAGATACATACATAGATACATAGACAATTTCAGCAGATCAGGGCCTACGGCCCACCCAGTCTGCCCATCTGAGCTTGTAATTTCACTTTATGTTTTCCTAGAAGTCTGTTGCCCCTTACCCCGACCTCCAGAATTCCTTTATGTCTATCCCATGCATTCTTAAATCCTGTGATTGTTTCAGCCCCCACCACTTCCTCTGGTAGGGTGTTCCACTTGTCCACCACCCACTCTGTGAAGAAATTCTTCCTCACGTTTCCTCTGAATTGTCCTCCCTCCTACTTCATCCCATGCCCTCTAGTCCTGGAACATCTTTTTCGCTTAAAAATAATGACTGGCCTGTAGTTACCAGCCTCCTCCATGTTCCCACTTTTGTGGAGAGGGGTTACATTCACCCTCCTTCAGTCCCCTGGAATCACCCCTGTCTCTATTGATTTGTTGAACAGGGCTGTTAGCTGCACCACAGCACCTTTCTAAGTTCTTTGAATATTCTGGGATGTATCCCATCTGGCCCCATTACCTTGTCCCCTTTCAAATTCTTGAATTCCTTTAGAACTCTTTCCTCCATAAATGCGCTGGTGTCCACCTCTCTCCCACTGGTGCTCCTATCACAAAATAGTGGTCCTTCTCCTTCCCTTTCTTCTGTGAATACTGAACAAAAATATTTGATCAGGATTGTTGCTTTTTCTAGGTCCCCCTCTGCACACTCCCCTCCCTCCCCTTTTAATGTCACAATCCCAACCCTAGTCTTTTTTCTTTCACTAATATACCTGTAAAAGGTCTTGTTTCCTTTTTTTAATTGCCTGGGCTATTTTTTCCTCCATTTGCGCCTTTGCACTCCTGACTGCTTTCCCTGCCCTCCCTCTGCTTTATTCAGATACAGTTCCCTGTCTTCCCCCCTCAATATTTCCTTGTACCTCCTGAAAGCTAGCCTTTTCTCTTTTACCTTCCCGGCCACTTCCTTTGAGAACCACAGTGGTTTTTTCTTTCTCTTTGTTTTGCTTAGTTGCCTAGCACAAAGGTTTGCTGCCTCTGCTATGGCTCCCTTAAGGTTAGCCCATTATTTCTCTACGTCTTCCCCTTCTTCGTCCCCTGTCAGTGCTTCCTTGAGACATTCCCCGGTTTAGCAAAGTCAACCCGTCTGAAAATCCAGGACCCTTGGTTTCGTGTGGTTTGACTCCTCCACTGTTCTCACATTGAACCGCACCGTACAGTGATCACTGGACCCCAGGTGGCTACTCACCATTACGTCGGTGACTCTGTCCCCACTGGTGAGTACCAGGTCCAGTACTGCCGCAAGCTGCTTGAGGCACGCCCCCTGCAGGGCATCCAGGGTACCGCTGCTCCTGGCTGTGGCTGCTGCCCGGGTGCTGCACTCCACATCAGGCAAACTGAAGTCTCCCACCAGCAGCACTTCACCTTTGGCTGTCATTTTGTGGATGGCTTCCACTAGTACCCATCCATCTCCTTCCCTTGTGCTGGAGATCTGTAGATCACATCATTAATTTTTTTTTTTAATTTACAGAAAAGCGGAACAAAATTGCGGGGAGGGGGGTGGTTACATCAAGAGAGTTCACACAAAAAGCACACACACCACTGTGGCTCACAGAGTGCAACTCAGGTTAGCAACCTGTGGCAGCCCATCAGTGGAGGGACTGTTTAACATAAAACTATTAATATTTAAACATTTTTACATTTTTATTTTGAATTTCTCACTTCCTAACTCAAAACCTACTTTATAAGTGCAACAAGACACCCTGTGGTGTTGGTTGTGCTGCCACAACCATACTTTCAGGGGCTGATACCCTCGGCCTGCGGCCTCATGCTTTACACCACCTCTGGGTCCATGGTTGTGGCAGTACAACCAACACCCCCCATCATGTCTTGCTGTTTATTTACTGACTCAAGTCAAGTAATATGGCCTCAGCCACCTGCAGCTTTTACCACTCTCTTCCTCAAAGGTTACTCTTCACACCAGATCTATGCGGCAGATGTGTCAGGATGGAGCTAACACATATTTCTGATGACAAACAACACAGAATCAAAATGCTTAGTTTTATCATGGTGGGGGAGGGGCAAAGAGAACAGGAGCTTTCCAAAAGTTCAAAACCATGTATCTTGCTTCAGAGACGAAAGAAAATGGAAAGAAGAATGGGGAAAACTGGGTCTGTTGATGTTTTTGTTTGAGCTAGCTGCTGACAGGATTATCCAAAAATCTTCAGAATAAGTATGTACCACGTGGAACAGTGATGGCACTGACATGTGGAACTTGCTGCACAGTGTGGAGCCCTTGACAGGTCTCCTTCCACCCATCTGCTTGACCAACAGAACAAAAGAAGACCTGAAAAATGAAAACATGGAATTGCTGCATGTTTCATTGCTGCAGTCATCGCTGATAACTGACTGGAAACAACAGGATGACATGAGAGCGATTAGCCAGCCCCTGGGTGCTTATCTCCCATCAGCTTGCAGAAATTGTAGCAGATGCTATCTGATGGCTCTGTATGCTATAACCATCTGCATCTGCAACCTACAGACAAATATTTACATTCCTGAGAGCAGATCCCTTCAAATTCCAGATTTTGGGGCCCCAAACTAGACTCCCTACTGTGTATGTTGCTCATATTGTTTTCCATTTGTTGTTTAAGCTACATTTATTTATTTTTTATTTATTGAAGATATCGGATAACATACCTTTGAGTCAAAGACTCCTTTACAAAGGTTCCACGTCATTATATACAGAAACATCAGATACAATGGCAACAAATAAGACATAATAGTTACAAAGAAGCTTGTACATTAGCAAAAATGGTTACAGAAAGTTGCAAAAACAGTTACAGAGTAAAGACAGTAATCAGTTAACAGGGTACATACACTGCAGGACGGTGGCACCAGCCATGCCCTGGTCATTATTTAGTAGTCTAGGCTGGACTGGGGGTGGCCATTGTCCAGGTATAAGCACTCCCTGGGGTGGCAGGACCAGGGCGAGGTCCAAATACGTGGGGGGGCATGGGTAGAGCAAAAAATCAAATGCATCCCCCCAAAGAAATATGTGCTACTTTACTTTTTTCCCCACTTCTTGCCAGCTTTCTGCCTCGATCCCTGCTTACCAGCCCAGGTCCTCACACGATGTTCAGGCAAAGCTCCAGGCCTGCCAAAAGAAGCACTCATGCTGTATGGGGTGATTGTAGCCCTCTCCTGGGGTCTGAGTGTTCTGACTCTACAGTACCCATGAAATTCGTGCTGCCAGGGGCTGGGAGTCAGGATTGCACTGTGAATGTGGGTTTCCCATATGGTACTGCAATGTGCTACTTTCAATGTCACCAGGCCACGCCCCTCAGAAACCTCGCTGGAAAATTTGAAAACACATTTCATCTTTCATATATTTTCTGTATTTAGCTTCCTGTTTTTCATATTATAAATCACTTATGTGAATTCAGCCAATCGGCACACAGAGCCACTGTTTCTGCTATCCTTTTTTTTTTGTGTGTGTTAAATTTATGCTTTTTCCTCCTACATCCCTGATTGGCCCCCCTTCCTGCCGATTCTCCCAGAACTGTCACCCAGCTTCTTCCTGGTCTTACCTCTCCCTGAGTCCCCCACAGCTTGTGCTCTGTGGCAGGGTGCTGGGGAGTTCCTTGACTTGCTGAACAATGGATCCCAATCTGAGAGGTGCCTGGGTTATGGGTGCGGGGCCTGTGGAGGTCGACGATCATCCTGCCAGCCAGGGTGTCTTCCATCTTCCTTGTTTCCCCCTCAGTTGTGTTATTCTGCCTCTCCCCATAGGGACGTCAGCATGGGGACTACATCCCCAACATGAGAGTCCATAGGCACAGTCACGCAATACGCAGCATGGCGCATCTCTCCCGCAATGTGTCCTGCACACCCTATAACCCTCACACCTGTAGGTGGCAGTGCTGCAGCCTCCTGGAAGGAGGACAGCTTCCTCTGGGGTGCTCGATCCTCCTCCCTCGGCCAGCCCACAATGATCCAGGCTCATTCCTGAGCCCAGGTCATTGACGCTGTGAGCTGTAGCACTACTGCTGCAGTGACAGACTGGTAGTGTGCTTCTTATCCTGCGCACAGTGACCTCTCATGCAGGAACGTTAGTTGTTGAGGGTTCCACTTAACAGCTAGGGTGAGAACAGCCTCATTTAACTTTTGGAATTAAAAACAAAATACTTAAAACTTATTATAAATCACTCTAGCCAACTTGAATGCTTTATAATAAGATACTAGGCCCCCTACAGGGTGCCTCATATGGCATAAGAGACTCCTCTCATGAGGTTAGGGCAGTCAGAACTGCTTAGCTTGACTTTGCAGTCCTCTCGCCCAAAACTCACGTGTGGAGACTCTTGTACCATAACAGACACCCTGTGGATGCCCTATTAACCCTTGCTGTGCCGTGGACTGATATATCAGTCCAGAATTCCTATATGTTCTAATTCTGTTGGCAGTTTAAGGGTTGACATATGACAACTGATAGCGATCCAGTTTGCATGCTAATGTGCTTGATATTAGAAAGATCACCTGCTAATGTGCTGTTTTCAGCTCTGAGATTGGGCATCAGCCAGATTCAATCCCAGGAGCAGTTGTTCTCTGTTTTTAAATCCCTCCTCCCCCATTTTCCCCCATTCCCTGCCTAGTCCATGGAGTTGTCACAGATGCACCCGCCTCTGGCTGGAGGGCTGTGAGTGGCTGCCATCACGGCTTCTGTCAACAGTGCTTCGTCATCAATGTGCCAATGCTGGGTGGCATCCTGCACTCCATAGGAGCCAGGTGCTCCTACCCACAACAAGCTTGTCCCCACGTTGGGCCCAGTGTCGAATTTTAGGGCTCACACATGACCTGCAGTCTCCCAGGAAGCCGTGCAGTGTGTTGCCACTCTGCCACTCGACTGACATGGTTCTGCCTAAATCAGTGAATCTGCACGACTTAGACACTCAATCCACTGCTTTGTTTGAGGATTAGTTTGGGTTAATGATGCAGTATGAAACTAGGGGTGGGACTAGATGGGAGTTAATGGCTTGGGGGGGTCTGCATCAGAAGTGATGCTTGTGGTTCAGCAGCTCACATGAGGACACGGAAAATGCACCTTCCCCCAATGACAGATGACTGACTATTCCATCCACACCAGCGGGTCTGCTGTGTGGTGGGACCCTCTTCCTCCAATGTCCTGCTCCAGCTAAAGGCCAAACTGGGTTTACTGCTCTCCTCCCATGGCTTCTTGCTTTGAGTGTTGGGGACTCCATGTGCAGATCAGAAATAAGAGCTGGAGGCTACTCAAACCTCTTGGAGACCAAAGGAAGTACATAGGCCCCCCCACCTTCCTGAAGCAGTACCCAAGGCAGGAGTTTGAGGCTTGGTGGACCTGCAGGAGAGACAAAGTGATAAGTTTGGGGATAATGACACCCCCCCAAATAAATCGATAATGGAGGCGGAGGTAAGGAGGGCGATAAAGAACTACAGCAAAAAATTTGAGACACCAAATCCGAACTCCAAAAGATTACTGACCTCAAAACACAGCAAACTCTAATATATCTACAGCAAACCAACTATGAAGGAGGAACTAGGGGTGCATACACACACACTGGCATGAAAAATAAGGGTGCGAAAAAGGGATTCACTATACTAAAAGTCAAACATCCAGTCACTGGGTGAACCATATATCGTGAAGATCAGTTTTGATTGGCCTTTGCCTCCTATTACCAAACACTATACCAAGCAGACTCCCCCACAACAGATACTAGAAACACTTTTTTAGCTCGTTTTCGGCTACCGAAACTTACGGAGGAACAACATAAAGTCCTTGAGGCACCTACAGGGGCACAAGAGGTGGTACAACATATCAAAGCTGCTAGGGTAGAAAAGTGCCCAGGACCAGACGACTTTGTAGCTGAATGGTACAAAAAATTCTCAAGATTATTACTACCTGCTGTGTTGGTGATGTGTAGGGCAGTGGCCAAAGGGGAGTCTCCCCTCCCTTCTGGGCCTACGCAGTTATAGTAGCCATTCCTAAACCAGACAAAGATATAACCGAGATGGCATCGTACAGGCCGATTTCCATTTTAAATGTGGATTACAAAATTTACATGGGGATCTGGGCCTCCCGAATGGAACGTTCGCTGCCCTTCCTTATACCCTCAGACCAAGCGGGCTTCATTAAACACAGAAGCACTACAGATAATATCCAGTGCACACTTCTGCAGACTAGGCCTGGCGTAGTTGCTTGGAGTTCCTCACGAGGTGCGACCTCTATGGAGGGAGACGAAGAACTGGCGGGAGGGTGGGGTCGACGACAACTAACAGCCAACCCACGAGCGACTCCGCCCACCTTCCCAAAAAAAAGGATCTCCCGCAGGGTTGTGGCCTCTGGCCACATACCCAAATGTGATGAATGGTGAAGATTGACACAGATAAGATCGAGTGAGGGCCAGGGAGGCGACCCAGTGGAGAGTGAGTTGGCAGCCAGAAGAGACTGCAGAAAATGGGCAGAGGTAGGAGAAGCTGGGAGTGAGGAAGAGCGGCACCTCCGGCCGCAACGAAAGAAACGATCCTGGACTAGCCAGGAGGCATGTCCTTTTAAGGCCTGATGGGGGAGTGGTTTGTTACTCTGCCCATTGAACTACAGGCGTAGCCTTGCAAGTGGACGAGATTTGTCATAAAATCTTGCCTGCCATATCTGTAGTACTCCACTTTCTCAATGTTTTAAATAAACTGCCCTTGAACCCCCCCACTGTAAACCACGTTTATGTCCGACGTGTACACTTAAAATCCTAATCATACAACCACAAAAAATGCACATTATGTGAAATCCCTGGGGCCATTTTGAATGTCAGGTAAGTTGGATACTCCAATCTACCCTTTTAAAATCAATATTATTAAAATGCATCAAATCTTAACAAAATAGGGGGTGGTATATTTCTGTCACATTGGAGCATGTCCCCTGACGAAGGTAACAGTGTCAGTGGCTCAGTAGGTAGCACACTCGCTTCTGAGGCTGGGAGATCAGAGGGCTGTGGGTTCAGTTCCCACATCTGGCACTTGGGTTAATATCCCAGTACTGACACTGTAGTGCAGCATGAGAGGGTGCTGCACTTCTGAGGTGCCGTCTTTTCGGACGAGATGTTAAACCGAGGTCCCATCTGCCTGGATTGGTGGTAGTTCAGGTGGATGTTAAAGATCCCATGGCACTTATTGCAAAGAGTAGGGAAATTTCCCCGGTGTCCTGGCTAAATTTCCCTCATTCACTAAAAATACCACCAACAGCTTAATCTGGTTCAAGGTCAGTTGGCATTCATCTGTATTCTCCTCCCCCGGGTCGTGCCTGAAAATAGGCAGAATTTGTCTAGTGCACTTGCCCGGTCAACAAAAATAAAATAAGTAAATAAAGTAGCAAATAAAGTAGCCCCACACTGGCTGAGCTGCTGGTGCAGTGGTGCTGATGAACCAGATTCAGAAGTAAACTCAGTGTGTTGGAGCCGGGGTGGGGGGGGTAGGAGGATTGAGCATCTGAAGGACTGCTTGTCCAGGGGGCTCGTAGAGCCAGGTAATTGCCTGGCTCCTGGTGGAAGCTGGAGGAAAGGCACCCATGATTGCCTAGAAGACATGGAAAGCATGGCTGATGTTGACGTGAGGTGCATGGGTGCATGTGGCACATGTCATGGTGTCATGGCACATCATGCCTCTTGGGGGGCGCCACAGGGAGGAAAATGCTATGGTCAGTAGGATGAGCTAGACACCCACAGGTCCTGCACCTGACCAGCTGGGCTTGTCGGCCAGGAACTGGATATTTCTCTGGCGGGGGGTTGGGGGACCTTGTCACCCCCACCGTTGGGGCAAGCCCTGGGGGAAGACTGGCTGACAGGTAAGTCCTGGTGGGCACTGGAGTGATGGATTGGGGGTGTCTGGCAGATGGGACTGTCCAGTAAGGGGCACAAAAGGATTAAGGAAAAAAAACAGCACCACATTGCTGGTATGAAATGCTGGGGCCTTGGTGTGGTGACCACTCACCACTCTACCAATAAACTACACACACACTTTTAAACTCTACATGTACTTTTAAATACTTCGGTGGCTGAACCTCTTCATTAGTGGTTTGCAAGAGAGAAAGTAACACATTACAATATAAACATAATGAGCATTTGGCTTAGTGGTAAGTGTTTACACCCACCAGCTGGTAAGCCTGAATTCGATTCTCCATCCTAGGGTCCTAGTGAGCTAACAGGGGCTCCCAGTTCAGTGCCCCGGGGGCGAGGGGTCACATTAGATTTCTGGGGAGGGAGGATGACTTGATGCCAATATGTGTCATTTTCAATTCCTCAGTGATGCAGGAGGAGAGAGATACACGTGCACTGAAGTTCAGCATTCCCCAACCCCAGTGGCTGATGTGGTATGTGTTCTGTTGTCCCAGCCAATCACCATCCACTGCAAGGGCAGTTGCTGTGGGGGAGGCCCAGCATTGTCCTCACCATGGGAGGCCATGCCTTGAAAGTGAACACCGTCCTCAAATGGGTGTTAACTGTATAGGGGGTAAGCTGTAAGTTCCGTGGTGATCCATGAGGAGGACTCCCGCTCCCCAACAGGGTGCTGGATTAGAATAAAAATATGGCTGGGTTGGGACCTTAGCATGATCTGGAAGATCTACTTACACTAGTACATACTTTTGGCATCTCTTGCCTTCACTACTACTGCAATGCACTCTACTAGGGCCTTCCTGCAAGCCTGATCCACCATCTACAGGTAGTGCAGTATGCAGCAGCTAGGCTCGCTACTTACACAAGGAGGCGTTACATACATTTCCCCTGTGCTGTGCTCACTGCAATAGCTGCCTGTTAGACACAGAAACAGAAATACAGATAATGGCAGCAAAAAAAGACCAGTGGTCCACCCAGTCTGCCCAAGTTCCCCATCTAACCTTGGGATCTACTGTCTATCCAGGGTCCTCGCCCTTCCCCTCCTCCCCCCATTCTATGTCCCGATTCTGTGACCACTATACCTTTCACTCTGTCCCAACCATGCTTGCAACCATCAACTGTTTTAGCGCCCACCACCTCTGCTGGTAGACTGTTCCACAGCTCCACCACCCTTTCTGTAAAATAATTCTTCCCCATGTCCCTCCTGAACCTCCCTCCTGCCAGTTTCCACTCATGCCCTCAAACTGGTATTGCAACTAAATAGTTCCTTGTAGTTTACCTTGTTTATTCCTTTTAGGATCTTGAAGGTCTCTGTCACATCTCCCCCCTCCCTCCTGGTCTCCATTTAGTGCCTTGAGGCGCTCCTTGTAAGACCCGCCCTGTTGGTCCTGAATCATTTTTGTTACACTGCATTGCACTGTCTCCAGCCTGTCCCCATCTTTACTGAGTGAAGGGCTCCTGAACTGGGTGAGGTACTCCAAGTCGGGCCTCACTAAAGATCTATAAAGGGGTAGAATTCCTTCCTTCCTTCCTCCTGCTGTAAGTACTCCTCCCTATACACCCCAGCATTCAACTTGTCTTACCATAGGCCTTGTTGCACTGGCTCGATTGCTTGAGGGTGACACTGATGATACCTCCCAGGTCACGTTCCTCAGCCATAGTGCTAAGTCTCACCCTACCCATCCCGTACTCTGTCCTAGATTCTTATTCTCTAGGTGCATTACTTTGCACTTGTCGGTGCTGAACTTCCGCTAACAAACTTTGGATCACCACTCTAGCTTTTGCAAGTCACTCTGCATTTCCCTGATTCCCTCATCACTATCCACCCTCCCACAGAGCTTAGCGTCATCTGGGAAGAGACACAACCTGCCCGGATACCTTCTCCAATGTCGCTGATGAACATATTGAAGAGGAAGGGGCCCAGGACAGATCCCTGTGGCACCCCACTCACAATCCCCCTCTCTTCTAATTTAACCCTGCCATTGACTATAACCCTCTGCTGCCTACCCTTTAGCCAGTTTTCTTAGATGGTGGAGCAGTTTTAACCTTTTACTGTTGAGCTGTAAAGCCTTTAATGGACTAGGGTCCCTTTACCTTATGCAGCTTCCTGTAACCCACACCAATACCTGCCGGGTGCTAAGAGCTTCAGGTATGGGACTGTTGGCTGTTCCTAAATCAAGATTAAGATCTGTTGGGGATGAAACATTTTCTGTTGCTGCCCCTACTATGGAACAGCCTCTCCATGGATATAAGGTCTGCCCAGGAGTCTTTTTTTAAAAATAAGCTGAAAACTTGGCATTTCAGGGTTTTATATTGAGTTTCATTACTTTTTTGCACAGTCTGCTTTTTATCCAATTTATTTATTATAATAATTATATTGTGAATTGATTTTTTTTCTTGCAAATACATTTATAGTTTGTTATTTAATGTATCTGGTTGCTGTATTATAGAATTATAGTTTACATACTGTGTCTTGGTTTTTAGAATGGTGTATTTAAATAAATATCTGTCTTTTCATCTTAGAGCCTGCAGGGGCTCCAGCGAGGGGTAGCTGAGCAATAATGAGAGTAACATTAATGGCCTAGAGGTGGATGTCTGTACTCACCACGAGGGTCCGGGCTTTCATTCTCATGTCCCAGTAACCATTTGTCCAACAGCACCTTCAGAAATAGTCCCCCGCAGATAAAGGACGGCTGGATGTCACTGCGTCTCTTCTCCTTGGTAGCCTAGGAGGGGGTGGACCACCAGCACTAGAGATCAGTACCCCCCAAAGTTGTTTACATTTAATTGTTGTGTTTCCAGTAATGGCTACGGTGTAGGGTCTCTGCTATTCCACCCCCCTGGAGCCCTGTAAATAGACCTCTTTGTGCTATTTCTTTGCATACACTGCTCATATCCACTGTACATGTAGACTCTGTATATACTTGTCTCTGTAGTTATTGCTTACCCCATATTATTGGTGTTTCTTTTTGCTTGACACTCCCTGGACCCCCTTCCCCCAGGTTGCAACTGGAAACCACTAGCCTGTTGGGACTCTGATTATCTGGTACAGTATGTTTCAAATCAGTCAGTCAGTCAATAAATGAATAAAGTCTGATGCGGTGCATCTGCTGTTGTAGAGCTGGGCACCATCCACAATGCTGGGGAAAGGATGGAGGGACAGGAGAGGGTGATCACAGCATTGCTTCAGTACTGGAAGACCACACCCTGAAAGTCAGCAGCCCCCAAGTGCAGATGCCCTGCTGTAAGCTCTGTGGCACTGGAGGAAGGGAAAGGGCAGGAAACCTTCCTGGCACTGAACACTGAATCTAAGCCTCTGGCAGCTCTGGAAGGGGCTGGCAGTATAGCCTAGAGGTTAGAGTAACAAGCTGTGAATGAGCTTGGTATATCTAGCAGAAAGACCTGGGTTTTATTCCCACAACCTCCACTTGCATACTGTGTGACTCTGAGCAAGTCACTTAACCTCCCCAGGGTGCTGGGTTAACCCTTGAAAACAGGTACCTGTGCCTAGTGGGCCTTACCTGGTTACCAATGAATAATGTAAAATAAAGAGGGTATATGGTGCTCAGTAGTAAGGGGGGGAATAACACTTTTCCTAGACTCCCTCCACTGACCACCAGGGTCCTCCTCTCACCCCAGACCCTGTGGCTTGTCCTCCGTAGCAGGAGTGCCCTCTCAAGGGGTAATGGAAAACCTTAACATGGAGGGAGGTAGAACCGTAGGCCTTCATTCATCCATGAGCTTCCGATTACCGATTTTTCTCCCTTTTTCGTGAAGCCCAACTCCCTTCCATTCAGAGGAGCCAGGCTTCTGGCTCTGTAGACAAGCATGTAATGGCAGGTATAGTGCACCTACCCCTCACCCCCCCCAGATGTTGTGCTGTTGCTTCTTGGGCCACCAGGAGACAATCCGATGCCGACTCTGCTCACTTATCCTCCCTCCCCTGAGGAGAACAGCATCCGTGGGACATGGAACAATATCATACGGTGCAGGTCCCAGGGCTCAGATCTTGAAACCAGGCCTCCTGTACTGCTACAATGTGACACAAAATGGAACCATGGCGCCATGCAACAAAATTGCGAATGTACATGGCGCCGTAGGTGGCATCTAGTTTTGAAGGCATGAAAGTCAAAAATAGTTGACTATTCTGGAAAAAGGGTATTTATTATTCTAGTAATATTTTATATGAACTTCAAGAGACTGGTATCTTAACAAGTTTGACTTCAAAAATGTAGGTCCAGGAAAATAGTCTGAGATTTAAAAAAAATGCAGTTGCTTTCAGACTTGGACGTGTGAAAATTTTTGAATTCCACAAGAAGAATTGACTTCACCTGTGCTGATAAGGTAACCTCTGCCAGTCTCAATGCAGGGACAAGACATGGGAACGAAGGCGTGAATACAGTGACATGCAAGGGCATGGCACCATCTTGTGGAAATACTTTGTAACTGCACATAACAATCTGATTCATAACTGCGGCAGTTACTTTTGTTGACCAGGAAAGTGCACTACTGGGCAAACTGATGGCTGTTTTCAAGCATGTCCCAGGAGGTTACATACAAGAATGTGTTATAGAGAATTATACAACACATTCATTTACAGGGGTGTGCTGGGTCCCACATAATCAAGATTGTGAAATGAGCAAGACACTGTGCATAGTAGAGATCAGCAGTCTGTGGATATCTATGCCTAAGTCTGCTCCATATTGTTGTAAAATAGATAAATGTTTTTGTAAATAAATATTTCTATAGTTCAAAGTCTAATTGCAGTGTTGTATTTGAAGGGTTTCAGCTGTTGACCTAACCCTTTTTAAATCCAATCAGCCAATCAGAACGTCCCATTTGCAGTTGTTGTTTTATAATGGTATAACAGTGTTGCAGTCGGCTGCGTGATGACCAAGTGAGTAGTGCATTGCACTCCCATGCTGGTAACTTGGGTTTGTGCGAGAGCTGTCTGGGCCATTCCAAGGGAGCTGGGATGGTTCCGCCACATGGCAGTGCTCCCAGCTGGTGAGGGATTGGTGCCGAGTACTGAGCAAACCCTTGGTGTCCTCCACCGGGTCATCGCCTCATGCGTGCATGCCCTGTTGGGGAATGCTCAGTGCCATGGAGTGGGAGCATAACAGGCGGTGGAAGAATGGTGGCCGTACAATTTATTTGTGTAACTTTTGTTAACCAGGTAAGTGCAATGAGCAAAGGCCCCTTTTCATGCATGACCCAGGGCCATAAAAAGCAGCCAGGTTGTTACAACAGAGTACAATACAAGTATGACAATGTGATACAAAAACAGTAATGTTTTGTTATAGACAACAGGAATTCATAAGGAATAGTTACAATACAGTTGGCAACAGTGTTATAAAAAACAATCAGATTTCAGTAGACTTTGAAAATGTCCAAATGATGCAGAAGGCAGTTGCCGGCCACTGAACTCACCACTTCCCTGCTCCTAACTGGATCTGTGCTTCAGGACTGAAGGCGGGATGCCCACTTTCTTTCTTGGGGTAATCCACAATGGACTCAGAGCAGGGGAGTTGTCCGGCTGCAGGATAGCAGCGCTGCCAGCCTGACATGTGGAAATGCGTGCAACGTCTGACTCAGGAGGTGGTCAACATTTGTTTAGTCTATATTTAAAAGCAAGATTCAACATCTTTCAGCTGTTATAATGCACATGGGGAATACATTATTTAATTCTCACTTTTTCTTTCCAGGGTTTATAAGACATTGTGGTAGTCTGTCCAAAATGTCTGTGTAAAACGCATTTAACTGACCCCTGCTGGCCATATAGTCCTACTGTTTCATCATAATGCTTACCTTGGCAACACGCTGTGATGTCACAAACACAGCACTTGTGAGGTCAGTGGGGGACAGTCAGATACTTATTGAAAGACACAGAGAAATGAGCACAGCATCTCTGAAACATGTACTAGACACTTCATGATTTTATCTTTGTCTAAGAGTATTTATGGTACATGTTGTTTTGTACTTTGAAACGAATGCATGGAATACCATAGCAAATTATCCTTGCCTCGGCTGTCTTTACATCTTCCTCTTTATTCCTGAAATAAGCAAAATTATTATTAGTGATGCTAGAAGTAGCAGTAATAAAAGACTAAAAGCAGGAGAAAGTAAAACAACAGATGGTAAAAAAGTACCTTAATGTTTTTTAATAATAATGTATTGCTTTCACAAAAAGCATCAATATATCTAGTTTTCTTATTATTTTGTCTAATTCCTAAACTAAGACATGGGGTGTTGCCGTTTTTGACAGTTCCTGGTATCTGGCCAAACCAACTATGAATAAATTAAGCATCGTGGTGTGGTGCTGTGCCATTTACCATGAGAAACGTGTACTTGCACCCTCATAATACTTAAGCAATAAGGTATAACAGGGTGCGTGTGTGCTATGGTGAGATAATGGACCCCCCTCAGGTGGGCTGAAGCACGAGGTGAAGCCGAGTGCTTCCATCACCCAAGAAAGGCTGTTAGTCCACCATAACGCACCCCCTGGAATTCCCTATTGCGATTATGAAATGAATCCTTTTTAGCAAATTGGATGTATTTTTCAAACATATTTTTGTTGAGCTACTTTCAACTGGGCTGTTGCGTTGGTATTATGGCCCGGCTGAAAGTACCTACTGGCCAGTCAGGAGCCAGGATTCTTTCTACCTATTTCATGATTTAACCCCTAGGTGGCGCTATCCCAAGGGCTACTACCCCTGCCTGCTTGACTAGTAGCAGGTTAAGGGGCCTGAGCTCTGAAACTGGTGCCTCCACCCGGAGGTCAGGGTTGGTAGTGGTCAAGCTAACCTTGGCACAGCCCTCCGGGACACTGTAACCCCCCTCTTTCCCCTCTAGTGGCCTGAACACTGTACAATAATCACTTTCACAATACCCCTGGTACACCACACAAGTACCCACACTGTTTGCACTTACCACCAGGACTGGTTTCTCTGGCTCAACCCTGGGGACCCCCTGTAAAACAAGATTAAGCACAGAAAATAGCAACAGTACAGTACTTTGAGCACAAACTGGAACCACAGTTAGATTACATGCAGAAAAAGTTAGATCTGATTTATTCAGGGGGCTTGAACAAGGGAGGGGCAAAATCAGGTTAATTAGCTTAAAGGTTATATCAATCAAGCAGTTATGCATGCGCTTTGAGTCCCCCTCACACAGTCCACCTCTGCGTACCCAGGTAGAGAAGAGATGGGCTAGCCAGGACAGTTGCCTGGGGTTGCAGTTGGTTGGGGCCCTGTGATGGAAAACACAACATGTACAGTACACAATATTTGTAATTCGGAGCCAGAGGGCTCAGTTAGTTAAAAAGGAAACAAAACAACAAGACAATCAGATGACACACTCAGATTAAGCTATTGTTGTAGGGAGCTACCCTGGTATTTACTCACGATACCCAAGACTGGACACAGGCTGGATGAAAATCGAGACTGCAGGTGGTTGATCTGGAATGCCAGGAGAAACAGGGCCCACACAAGTCACAGAGGTGTCATTCCTGTTCAAGCGTGGAGCAGGGGGCTGATCCCCAGGCAGGTCTCTCATCGATGGCTTCTCTGTGCAGTGGGTAGTCCGGCTGGGCCAGTCTGTCTGGCAAAGCCCAGACCACATGGAGGCAAGTTCAGAAGCAGTCCGTTTTGGGATGGATACAGCTTCCAGCAAGCAGAACACAGTTCACACAGTGGGAACTAACTCACAACGCACTAGCAGCTCATAGCACATTTACATGTATGGGAATTCTACTGTACCAGGCAAAGCGCTCTCCGGGCACAATCGCAAAGTCTCTGCACACACCGGGAGCTTAGGGTAGCTGGAACTCCTGACAGGCCGATCGCATTCAGCAAAAATATTCGGTCTTTTTCAGGTTGAGCCTGGCCCACTTCAGTAGCTTACTTAAGTCACACAAACTTGGATTTAGTCCAAAATAATTCTCTTCTCTTCCTCTCAGGAGCAGCACACCGGCATGCAGGCCAAAAACTTAGCCTTTTCAGAGTTTTCCCATGCAAATCCACTCAGTATAGCTGCTCAGAAACACTTCGGCTCCTTCTTGCTCAGCTTCCAGCTTAGTTCTAACTGAAAACTGCAAGCAGCCCGGGACTTCCCCAAGATCCAAAAGATTTGGTTGGCTGATTTGGCTGTCAGTAAAAGCAAGAGCTCCCCCCTTCAGTTGCAAAAAAGGCGCAAAAACTCAAACCACAGTTCCTATAGGTTTTGAATTCAGATGGCTCTTGTAGTCTGGCTACATTTTAGGTCCCACCAGAACTGATTAGTCCAATTTGCAGTCCAGGACCAAGATAGTGGAGACAAACAAAACAGTCCTTACTACAAAGAAAGCAGGTTAAACAAACTACATTATCATTATCACTCTAACTGGTTTTCAACAAATAGTTACATCTTTCAACAGAGCTCCATCTCAGATTATTTATGCTGCAATCAAGCAGCTCTTAAAGAGACAGTACACAGAGGCTATACAGATTCTGGTAATCACATTTAAACTGCTAAAATGCAGGACACTAGCCTGGCAGTGAGCATTTAGGCAAGCTCAAGGAAGACTTTTTGGGAACCCCTATTTGTAGGGGGGTTACAATACTGTACATTAACACCATGAGGTCCAGATATTCAAAACTTTGCCCTGAGACCAAAGTAGCACTGCCCAGTGTGCAAAAATTGTCCGGACCAAATAGTCCATCATATTCAAAAGGAATAGCGCAGTGCTAAACCTGCTGAATATAGCATGCTAAGCAAGCCAGGCAAACTGGGCTGGCAGTGCAGTGCAAACATAGCCTGGGATTAAGACAGCACTGAATACAGCAAATAAGACAGCGCTGAATATAGTACCCAGGCAGTGCAAACACCCACAGGAACACAGTGCAGACAGAGCCGCCATGCCCTGGACCACAGGCAAAGGAGCACAGGCTGGAAAGGGATCCCAGGAGCAGACAGCAGTGCAGAACCCAGACACTGATACACACCCAGCCAGGGGAATGGCCAGAGGGCACCAGGACCCAGGGGTTGAACCAAAGAACAGAACAACCCTGTTGTAAAAGCCATGCACCCAATAATGACACAGGACACAGTGCAAATATGTGAAAGATATATGTAATGTAACAAATGCACAGTAAAGGAAAACACAAAACATAAACAGCAAAATAATGAAAACACAAAATGCAAACGCTAAAAGGAAACTTACAGCAAACACCACTACAATGACAACCACAACATACAACAGGTACTACTACTACTACCATTACTACTACTAACGCTAACACTACCACTACAAAAAACGCCACAAAAATGACTATACTACATCAAACGACTTATGACAACTACAGCAACTAAGGAATGAAAAATGAAAAACACAGATACAGGGGCAGAAAATAAACTGAAAAGCAATGTAACAGGAGGAGACAGGGATGTGGACACAAACAATGGGTAAAAGGCCAGCAACAGAAAATACAGTCCAGTAAAGGGGGGACATGGTAAACAAAGTCCTTAGGAAGGCATCATGGCTGGGATCCTGCAGGTTCTGGCAGACGTGCCTCCAGTACAGCAGCCACCCTCCTCATTTCTGATATGAGCACCGCCTGCTGCTCTATGAAGGTGCGCTGCTGGCGCATGAGCCATCTCAGGAGGTCCTCAGTGCCTTCTGACTCCTCCGGCCACGTTGCCCCCAAAAAGGATAATGGAAAGTTAGAGACGGAAAAGCTACAGGACCAACTTGATAAGGACAAAGTCCTATCAAGTAGTTTACATTGGGCAATATACATTACTGTATAATACTTCGATTCACTTGTAAACATAATGTGATGGTTAAAAATGTACTGACATATATAGACATATACTGAAGTATATGAATGCACGGAAACTGCTTATCTGTAATTATTCTGACCAGGAAAGGCACACTCAGATGTGACGGCTTGTTTCTGGGTGTGTTGAAGAGAACATGTTAACGGAAACTGTTTCAGTGATGGGGGAACATTGGCCAGGACATCAGGAAAACTACCCTACTCTTCCGGGGGGTGGGGTGGGGAGGGAGGTGCTGACTTCTGTGGGAAAGTATGGCAAATCCTGGAGTGTAGCTGGGAAGTGGTGGTGAGTAAGGGACAGGGGAGTCTGATCATTCTGAACAGATGGAAATATCAGATTCTGCTTTGCTGCCCGAGCCTGATGAGCAGGAGAAATGCCTGCATGAGAAGATGCAAGACAAAAAAAAGAGACTTTTGTTGAATATGGTGGAGGAGGAGGAAGCAATATGCTTTGGAGAAAGCTAAGCTGGAGGAGGAGAAAAAGAGAAAGTGTCTCTGCTGGCTCACAGGGTGCCTCAGGAAAAAAGTTTCAGACTGATACTGCAGGACATCCATCCCCTTCCACAACTGAGCCAATTTCATGTACTCCTTCTGGTCCTGACAGCACTTCTGCACATACCTCATTACAAGACAGTCAAAGCTGCAGGTCTCCAGAGAAGCCTTTAATAGGAGCTGGCTGGGAAAAATGTCCCAAGACTGGGAAATGGATTCCATTTTCTACAGAATATGTCCAGTGGTACTAGTTATGTGACTATGACTGAGAAATCTATGGCTGCCTGTAAGAGTGCTGACAAGTTGTCAGCTGGATCTGTTTCTGTTCCTTACACAGACAGCAGGGGGGACGAGTGAAGTCAGTACGACTTCAATAGCATCTGATGATGCACCCAGGGCAGCTTCAATGAATGCCGGGGATCAGGAAGATGCATCCTCCAGAGTAAAGGGGGGGGCTGTGCTATGATGGATTCTGCCACTCAGCAAGGTATTCTGTTGCTTATCTGGTCTGGAGGCGGTGGGGGGCAGGTCGAAAAGAATGTGGCTGACAGTGGGCAGGAACAGCAAACTGCAACTATTCATGACAGTTCTCAGGAACGGACTGAACCAGGGGCAAATAATATTAATTCAAATGCCCTGAGCCTAGAGGCTGCGGGAGAGGGCAGTTTGGAAAGGTATCAAGCCAGTGGGATACCGAAACATCTGCAGGTCCCTCCTGCCCATGGATAAGAAGGGACCCCAAAATATCTGAAGGTTTTCATGCCCAGGGATAAGAAGGGACCCCGAAATATCTGAAGGTTCTTCATACCCAGGGATAAGAAGGGACCCCAAAATATCTGAAGGTCCTTCATGCCAAGGGACTAGTAGGCCACAGAATGAGACTAAGTGGGAACAAAGAAAGAGTTCCAACACAAGATTACAGATGGCAGACTTATTTTCTAACAGTAACTCCCCAAAGTGTACCTGTGCTCCTCAGATAGGGGGGTGCTAAACATAGCGAGGCTATCCCCAAGAAATGTACCAGTCTCGAAGTTGTTAGCACTCCAGCGAAACACACAAAAAGGTATCAGGTACCCCCTGACGAAGGCCTTTTTGGAAGGTGAAGCGCTGGGGTAGCGTCCATATAATGACTGGCTGAGGCTCGAAACATTTTGTAAGCCTATAAGCTACAATAAAAGTTAAATGAATTCTGCATAAAGAAAAGGAGCCTCTTTGTGTGTTTCGCTGGAGTGCTAACAACCTCGAGACTTATTTTCTAGCAGGTCTGAACCAACAAAATGACGTAATGCAGTGAGACTGCTGTATAAGGGCAGTCTTGAGGTGTTACCCAACCGTACTTATATAGCCCATACCCTTTTGAAAGATTCATTTACATTTTTCACTTATGAAATATATGCATTAATACATACATCAAGAAAAAGCACTTTTGATGTAAGTTTTAAAACCATGGTTTGTCTTGATAGAGTCTGGAAAAATATGGTGAACTTAAAAATACACCTTTGTGGCTGCCTTTTGTGGCCATACCTTTGACCAAATCTCCTTGTAGGACTATAACTGTGCTCTTTAGAAATAAGGGGGTATGTGTTGCAGATATCCAATTCTGGTTGCAGCAGAAATTTGAAGTACAGGGTAGGTTGGAGCCCATTTTCAATGATGAAGAAATATGGATGGGGGTTGGAAATTTCAAGTAAAATTATACCAGACTGATACAGGGGTTTGTCATCTGCCTGATAACTTTTTAATGGCGGGGGGGGGGGGGGAGAGGCATTTTGTTTTACCCTGGCAAACCTAAAGCTTGCTACGAATATGGATCACAGACACATTTTAGTAGCACCTGTGACCAAGTATGGCATGGTATTTGTTCCATGAGTGGGCATGACAGCAGGCAATGCCAAAATATCCAAAAAAATGTAATCTGTATGATGAGAGGGGTTTCCTTTCAGTCCTGTCCCTGGGCAGCCCATAATCGTGAAGATGCCATGAATCAGCATACTGTCTTAGCCCATACACAGAAGACAAGATTAGCGAAGAAACAGATTTCCTCTTTTCCTCTGACTCTTTACAAGCCCATGCTGACAGGTTGGCAAACAAATCAGTTTCTGGTGATCCTTAGCCCAGTAGCAGGGCTGCTAAGCCTGTGGAACAACAAACCCCTATGGAGATGTCTTACCCCCGTTATACAGGAGGCTCCATCTGAAGGAGCCCACATGACTGCAGATCTGGCTGCCTCTGAGAGTATTACTTCTCCTATGTTGTACGACGATGGGGATCCTGAGGTTATGCCTCCCCCTGAAGCCCGTGAGCCTTTTTCTAAACCAAAGCCTCATAGACCGAGATTGGGTAGTGGTCGCTTAAAGGGTGAATGACCTCATACAGATATTATTCCATTTCACAATATCTATGAATTTTTAGACAAATTAAGGAACTGGTGAGGGGGGGGTGGCAAGATGAGGAAACTTCGGATGCTCCATCAGACCCTTCTTCACAAATGTCCTCAGAAAACGAGGATACTGTTCCCGGATCCTCCAGGGGATAAGAAAGAAGACCATCCCAGATGTGTACTCGGAGCAAAGCAGCCTCCAAGATCACGTAATTACAATTTATTTGTGCTGATTTTCTTCAAGGGGGTTTGATTGTCTCCTTTTTGTATACATCCTGATGAATCTGGGTTTGGAACTCAATTCTGCCACTATTAATACTAATAGTATGAAGAATTCAAAGAGCCATCTCCCCACTTTTTTTCTGGTACAGTCTACTTCTTATAACATTTTCCTTTTCCAAGACACAAGGTTACACATTACAACAGACAACAGGCCAGCTCAGAAACTATGGGGGGAAATTTTGTTCTTATTGGTTAATTGGAGAAGACTACTGTTCCAGAGCCAGTACTGGTTTCCAGGGTGTCTCATATAATTCATACAAGCATATAGATAATTGTTCTGGGTAGATTACTGATTCTGGACCTTGAAATAGGGAACCATTTGATTTGGCTTATAAATATTTACGCACTACAGGGTAAGGGTAACAGGAAATAATTTTTCAAAATAGTGCAACCTTTTTTATACACATAACCAGGATAGTAATCAAGGGGGGAGAGCTTAATTGTTCTCTGGACCAATAAGGAGCAGGATCACCAGGAGAGAAAGATTATTGTAATTTGCATTTCTTAAAAGGATAGGATCACAATAGCAGGTTTAGTGGATGTGTGTGTAGGTGCTGCCATGGGACAGGGGAAACATTTTTAAGGGACATCTGGCTACCCATATTGATATTTTTTATTTCAAAAATCTTAGACATTAAATCCATTATTACAGTAGCGTCAGAAGTCTTGGCTGATATCATCCTTGGGGGACGGTTTCAATCCTCTGCCACATGGAGCAATGGGACAGGCATGTGAAAAGTGACTTCCAGTTTACTGGAATCAGGGCAAATTAAAGAAGAACTGGTGGACTTACTTTTGTCAAGAAAATCTGTACAGTGCATATATGAGACACATAGAACATGGGAAGATACAAAAATTGATATTAAGAAATTCTTTCAGGACAAGGGAAAAGAATTGGAAAGAGGAAAATACCACCCATACTTCACTCTGAGGGTTCAGTTACGTAAATTATTGATGGCAGCACACCAGAGCAGTGGGGGGAATGTTACACCAAATAAATAATATCAAAAACCAAATGAAAATCTTGCAGTATAATAGGCTGGCTTCTTTATTAGCTGAACAAAGGTTAGGGACACAAGGCAGGTTACCAACCAGAAACCTTTTTGAAAGCTGTGAAGGGAGAGTTAAGGAAAGAATAATAATTACAGGATGTTAGTGGCGCAATTAGTTCTAAAAAACACGATATTTTAAATGTTATTTGTGCCCAAGTTTCTAGGGATGTAAATGATCTGGGTTTGGTTAGGATGGAGTGGGATAGTTTCTGGAAAGGAGTACGTTGTTCCCAGCTGTTGAAGGAATTGGGAGCTTTCTCTATAAGGCCCATTAATATAGTAGCGGTTCAGAGGACAATTTCCTCAATTAAACAAGTACTGCACCGAGTAGTGACGGTTTGACACCTGAATTTTACAAGGCAGTCTCAGATTTTTTAAGCCCACAACTATCAGTTGAATATAATGAATGCTTACAGGATCTGGTTATTTCTGAAAGTATGTCAGAAGCCATTATAGTTTTCCTCTATAAGAAAGGAGAGCATGAAGATTTAAAGAACTGGAGAAAGACTGGTCTCCTAAATGTAGATTTTAAGATTTTAGCAAAAATCCTGAGTATGAGACTTACTACTGTACTTCCGGAAATCATTAATGCATCACAAGTCTGTGCAGCATGTGGTCAGAAAGTCCAAGATCATTTATTATTATTAAGGGAAATTTTTGAAAAGGCACAGGAAGGGGATTTAGAGGGCTTTGTACTCTCTCTGGACAAAGAGAGGCCCTTCCATTCCATATGTCATTCTCATTTATTTTTTTGCAACAGAGAAATATGGGTTTCTGCATAAGTTTATAAAAGGGATCAGAGCATGCTAAGTTAATGCAACTGCCTGTCCTAATGTAAACAGCTGGAGGGGTACTATTCCAGTTAAATGTGGGGTTCGTGAAGGGTGCCCTCTAAGTCCCCTTCTATATGTTTTGTACATTGATCCATTGATATGGAAATTGCATACTACAGTTCAGCTTCTAGGGGTCTTAACTGTTCATGCATATGCATTAGCATGTGCAGACGATCTCTGTTTGTTATTACATGATGTTCAAGAAGGAATACAGGCTGTAAAGGTTTTGAACAGGTTCCCTGAATCAGCTGGTTCACATATAAATATGGGAAAATGTTATGGGCTGGCATTATAGAAAGAATCGATACATGCTTCAGTAGCGGGGATTCCTCTTGTAACAGGACCACTTTGAATTTTGTGGAATTTTGTCTGGAAACTTAGATATGGCTATGTACAACTGGAATTTAAAATTAGAGGTGGGTAACAGAAAGTGGATAGGTGGAAAAAATGGCAAGCCTCTAAGAAAAAAGTGTACACGTGTAAGACTTTTTGTTGCCTATTTTTTTTTCTAAGTTATGTGTTTCCTCCTCCTGAGGCCAGTGAAACAAAATTGTATAGTTTGTTTTTTCAGCTTTTTGGGGGGAGTCGTCTAAACTCCATAAAAAGAAATAATATGTATTTGGCTATTAAAGAGGGAGACAAAACCATGATCAATCCAATAGTTTTTTTATTAGTATTTTTTTTCACAGTAATGTATGTCCCCTTTTGCAAGGTACTGATCAGCTGTGGATAAAATGGGCAGATGTATGGTTTCAGCCATGGCCAGGGGGAGGGAGGATTGACCGTCTCAGGGACAGCTCTCCTCCCTTTGGGGAAGGGGGGGTTCCGCAATCCACTGCAATACTGCCACCTAGAGATGTCTGGGTTGCAGTACAGGTCTGAGTGCATCTGTACATAAGGCCGTGGCTAGACGTGATAGGACATCTCCGTGGAGGTGGAGCTCACCTGCCCACGCACTGCACAGTCTGGGCCTTACCAAGGTGGACCCCCCCTTGGCAGCAGGTTGAAGTCCGGTCCCTCGCAGACCCCGCACCTGCGATCAGGCACCTCACCACAGTCCAGAACGCCAGACGTCGGTGTGAAGGTAAGTCCCGGAGAAGCTGGGTGATGGGGTTGGGGGGACCGGATGGAAGTGGGTGAGCAAAGGCTGATCAGGGAGCAAAAATGTATATACATATATAAAACATCTGAGAGGTGATGAAGCTTAAGAAATTAAACTGAGGAATTATATATCCAAAATGTTCTTAGGAAATTAAAATCATGGAATAGGGGTCGCTGTCCTCCTGCACAAACATTTGCCACTCCAAGTTAAGAGAGTGGTTAGGGATTCAGTGGATAGAAGATATGTCTTTATTACAGGAGAGCTTTGGGAGGAACAAATCACATTTGTCAGTATCTCTGCACTGGTGGTATTTGATCAAGCCTTCTATGGCCACCCCTTGCCTTGTTGGTTAGGGAACAATTCCTGGGACTGATATTGGGGGGAATATGAACTGCACTTTGGTCCCTGCCTGTGATCACTTTCAGAGCAAAGGTAGGAAGAGTGGAGCAATAGTACAATGGAGGAGGGGGATGGTAGACTTGGGTTTGATAGATGGGTGGCGGGAGGCGAACCCGGAGGTAAAAGAATTTGCATTCTATTCTAACCCACATGGTACGTGGTCACATATAGACTACTTGTTTATGCTGCAGGAGTGGTATGGGAGAATTCAGAAGGTCTGGCATGACCCTTTCCATGTCTCGGACCATGCGATGGTGATCCTGGCTCTGAGTATGAATGAGCCAAGGGATGGGCCCCCTCCCTGGAAATTCCCAACATATCTTCTGGGGGATAAGGAGTTCAAAGAATATCTGGAGGAACAATGGAAGGATTATATGGCAGCAAATAAGGATTCCCCCACCTCTAAGGCTGTTATCTAGGATGCAGGGAAAGCTTTTATGAGGGGAATTATAATTAAGTATGTGTCTGGCATAAAGAAAAGAAAACAAGAGAAAAGGCTGGAACTGGAACCTAAGGTAAGGGAGTTAGAAAGGCGGGCAGCAGGGGGAGAGGGGGAAGGGGTAAGGGACTGCTTGAAGCTAACCAGATAGGCCTTGAATGCCTTACTAAGTGGGGAGGTGAGGAAATCCTGGACATTTTGCAAGAAGCAGCTGTATGAGTGGGGCAATAAGCTGGGACCCATGTTGGTCAGATCAATGAAGGGTGGTAAATGCCCCACGCATATTGCTACCATTAAGGACCAAAATGGAAAGGTGCATAAACAGCCACAATGGATAAGGGAATGTTTTAAGGAATTTTTTAGGCATTTGTACCAGGCAGAAGGGGGACAGAGGGAGATAATGTGAGAGTTCTTGAGAAAGGTTAACATGCCTCAAGTATCAGAAGTGCAGCAAGAAATGTTAAATGGCCCTATTACAAAAGCAGAAGTGCTGCAGGCAATACAGAGACTGAGGAGTGGGAAGGCGAGTGGCCCAGTCGGCTACCTGGTGGAATACTGTAAGTATATGGTGGCTCATTTGGCTGGTCCACTGGCTGAAACTTTTCAGCAGCAGGAAGGAGAACCCCTGCAACTCCCTGCTACTTTTTCAGATGCTGTAATTTGTCTGATCCGAAAAGCTGAAAAAGACCTTATGGAGTGTGCAGCCTATAGGCCGATATCACTTTTAAACTGTGATATGAAAATATTGGCTAAGGTTTTGGAGGAGGGATTGGAGTTGGTGTTGCTGGACATTGTCCACCCAGACCAGACCAGGTTTGTTAAGGGGCACCTGTCTTACCATAATGTAAGGAGATTACTAAATGTGATTTGGAGGGCAAATAAAGGGAAGAAGGATACGTGCATTATCTCTATGGATGCAGAAAAGGCATTTGACAGGGTGGAGTGGGAATATCTGTTTGAGGTGTTGACAGGTCTGGTCTGGGAGACATGTTTGTGGGGTGGGTAAAGGCAATGTACCACTTGCCTCGAGCAAGGGTTTTGGTAAATGGTACTCTCTCTGAAGGGTTTGGGTTAGGCTGGGGTACAAGACAGGGATGCCCATTTTCCCTGTTATTGTTCGCCATGGCGGTGGAACCTCTTGCTATTGCCATTAGGCAAAGTGGGAATATTCAAGGAGTGCAAGATGTATCAGGTAATCAACATAAAATAACAATGTATGCATACGATATGTTGCTGTTTGTAACAGACCCTATGACCTCTGTGGCTGCACTATTAGAGGTGGTGGGAGAATTTGCGCGGTTCTTGGGATACAGAATTAATATTGATGAATCGGAAATAATGAGACTACCAAAGGGACCAGATTTAGAGCGGACATTGGACCTTGAGCGGGTGAGGAACAGTTTTACATATTTGGGTAAAAAATAGGGTGGAATTTGGGATCTTTATATGATTTGAACTATGTGCCTTTGCTTAAAACTACTGAAACAGATCTTAGGAGGTGGGCAGCCCTTCCAATTTCTTGATTAGGAAGGATGAACCTGGTTAAGATGAATATACTTCCTTGGCTGGTATACATTATGCAGATGGTGCACGTGGGTTTAATGAAGCGGGATACTAAGAAGATAGAAAAAATGTTCTCTGTGTTCATATCGCAGGGAAAAAGGCCCAGGGTAAGCCTGCAAAGACTTAAAGCAGACACGGGGAAGGATGGGTTCAATTTCCCAGACCTAGGTAATTACCATCTGGCAGACAACAGAAATATGTTAGTGACTGGGTGCATGTGCCTAGGGTGGCTAGCTGGGTGGACCTCGAACAATGGGGGTGCTGAGCCAGATTATCAGCCTACTTAGATAGACAGGGTGTTAGAGTTATAAGATTACAGGATGGGGGGAACCCACTGGTTGTTGCCGCACTGCAGAGTTGGGGTAAACTCTTAAAACAGCAGAAGATTAAAAATGCAGATACCTACCTGGTTCCTGTGGTGGGGAATCCTTATTTTCTCCCAGGATAGGAAGACACGGAATTTAAGATCTGGGAAAAGAATGGAATAGGATCCATATGAGATTTGTGTATGGGGGTGCTCAGCTCCTTTACAGGGTTGTGTCAGAGGCTAAACTTAGGGCCGGGCAACCTTTTTAGTTTTTTTCAGGTTAGAGCCTATGTTGCAGGACTGGCTAGAGAAGAACTGGGACTGGCTGAAATGGTGAAGATAGAATCACTGATCCAGACTGCGAAGCAGGATTCTAAGGGGTTTATAGGACGAGCAGTGAAAGAGACTAGACAGTGCTTTCCAGATCTCTCTCAAAGGGTGAGAAGATTATGGGAGAGAGATCTAAATATACAGATTCGAGATCAAGATTGGACCTTATTGCCTTTTTTGCATATGGGTCTTTTAATTTGCAACAAGTATAAAGAGGCTTGCTACAAATTTATACATAGGGTCTACAGCCCACCTGCCTTAGTGCATAAATACCATTCCACCATATCCCCACAATGTGGACAGTGTAGATTGGAGGAAGGAAATTATTTTCATTGCTTCTGGGCATGCCCTATCCTTCAGGGATTCTGGGGAGGGGTGGTTCAGGAAGTTGGGCATATGTGGGGGAAGGTATTGCAGTTAGACCCCAAAATATGCTTATTTGGGGTAGAGATTGATGAGGAAGGGGAATGGGAGCACCTTCCAAGATGGGTTAGGATTCTTCTTGGTACAGCTAGACACTGTACTCAAAATACGTGGGTTTCGAATGTAACACCCACAATACAATGCTGGCGTACCCTGGCCTTGCGGATACTGGCACTGGAAAGGCTGACTCTCTTAGTTAAAAATAAAATTGAGAGCTTCACCAAAGAGTGGGCTCCCTTCCTGACAGATCTTAATCAGCCTGAAAATATACTATTGTGGGAGGGAATGGTTGATTAAGAATACATGAAGTGATGTACTGATCCTGAGAAATGTATTTGATACAGGGAAAGTGATGATTAATTATGTAAAAGGAAAAAATATTTACTACTATAGATATATGTAACTGCAATTATGGATGTGAACTACTATGTGTTTGTACATAATAAACTCTTTTATACAAAAAAAAAAAAAAACATGGAATATCCTGCCAGACCAGATTAAGTTGTCTACAAGGAAGAATTTCCTATTTTTCTCTTTTAAGTATTATTTGCCCTCTGCATCCATTGTTTGGACATTATAAATGTATTCATTCGGATTACCTTAAGTATGATAAATGACAGTCGTTATCCCCCAGTACATGGGATGTGTTAGCTAGACATGGAAAATTAAATGTAACAGACAATAATAAGCATAAGTCTGTCAACAAAAGGGATCGTCCCAGGGAAGGATGTGAGAATCAAAGTGAAACTCAGGAACATTTTTTTTTTATGTATCCATTTATTATTAATTTTTGGAATAGAGTAGCCAAAGTTTCAAAAGTACTAACATTTAAAGCTTTCACTTACGAAACCATTGTATGGGGTAGCTATGGGCCTGAATGGGGGTTGGGGGCTTCAGTATTAGCTCATTACATACATGGTTTGTGGCTTGCAAATTTTATGTTTAGCAAATAAGATGTCAGTAAGTTTTACAACAAAAAGAGGTGTCTGACTGTCAGTTACTAAACATGATTCTAGGTTCAGTGCAACGTACATATTCTTAGAAGGAAAAGTGCACTCTGGTTCTGAAACGCATAAACTGTGGAAGAATATGTCTTGGATTTTCCTGAGGTTAAAGGCTTTTTAATTTCTGTTGATAATGTATTTTCTAACAGTGGAACATATATACTTTCAGATAATTTGCTGTATTATTATTTTTTTTTTATTTTTATTTTACGTGATTTCCTCCTTGATGATTTTGTGATTTGCATTATTTATTTGGTGTGAATTTCATATTGTTGGTTTATACAATATAAAAAAATTCCCCCTACTCCCCAGTAGCATTTAAACTGGGGGTGGTGCTCCTTTTCTTGCTGAGTTTTATGGCTATTTAGGTTGATAAAGCAACTCTTAACATCAGTAGTATTCAGAATCAGAACAGGAGGACTACCACATTTTCTTTTTTATGGGATCTGCCATTTGACATTATTTTTCTTACAGGATACCCGTCTGCACATGACGACAGAAACTGCAAAAGCCTCAGCAGACTGGTACAAAGGACCTTTATTTTGATCCTTAGGGGATAATGCATGCTCAGGAGTGGGCATTCTGTTTACATCTGACAATTTTTCTGTCTCTTGTTTGGTGGAGTTGGTTCCTGGGAGGGCATTGGTATTGGATGTCAATACTGAGAGTCAAGAATTCAGACTCATTAACATTTATGTACCCCAGATTAAATTTGGTTAGGTAGAAATCTTTAAATCAATTCAACCTTACTTGTGTATGGCACGAGGCATGATCCTGGCTGGAGATTTTATCTGTGGACTCTCCTTTTGGGATAAAAATGGGAAGTCTGAGAAACTGTACAGTGGTGTAAATTTTTTGAATACAATGTACAGTACATCTGGTTTTAGAGACAGCATGGCAAACCTCTGGGCATATCTGGAACATACATTTTTTAAGGGACACCTCTCTTCAGAATGGCTACCCTATAACAATGGATTAACTGTCCCTACTGAAACTTCTGATCATAAATTAGTGAGAATACAGATAGGCATTCCCCCCAATCCACCAAAAAGGGCAGGAGTTTGGCACTCGAATACTTCTTTATTGCAGGATTGGAAGATTCTTAAAGCTTTACAAATTTGGTACAAGCTAGGAGATCCGTGCATATTTTATGTGACAACCCTGTGGAATGGTAGAAGGACACAAAACAAGATCCAAAGCTTTTTTTCCAGCAGATAAGGAAAATAATCAAAAATGATTCTTACTTAAAATACTTAGATCTCTGGAGTCATTTACAAAAAATCTAAGCTTGCATCTTATATGATTTAAGAACATGAAACAACAATTTTAGACATGTATTGCTTTTTATGCAATGAGGTGGAGATAAACAGAGTGTGGTAAATCCATTTATCTGAGTAACTGTGTACATAAATTTCATTTATGTATACAGTGCTTATGTCATCAGCCGTTTATCCACACAGTGCTTACGTCATCATCAGCTATTTATCTATACAGTGCTTATGTCATTTAGAATGTTCAGACTCAGTAGCAGTATTAACCATATTCAAATGCAAATAACTTTAAAACATAAAATGATAGCGTCATACTGTGAGCATGAAAGTTGTTCAGCAAAGAAATATCTACAAAATAAGTGGTGTTTCATTTATTGGTACCTTTTAGATTTTTTGATAATTAGCAAAAAAACAGCAGAAAATTCTTTTTTTTTCATTGTGTCAGCAAACAAATGTAAATAACTTAAAAATGAAAAAAATGATAGCATGGCACTGTGAACACAAAGTTTATTCAGTACAGAAATGTCTACAAAATGAGTGGTGTTTCATTTATAGATACATTTTAGTTTTTTCATGATTAGCAAAAAACAGCAGAAAATTCCATGTTTGTGCACTTTTTCATCAAACAAATGCAAATAACTTAAAAACCAAAAAAATATAGTATGGTACTTTGAGCATAAAAGTTGTTCAGTAGAAATATATCTACAAAATGAGGTGTTTCATTTCTAGATTGCTTTTAGATTTTCTATAATCAGCAAAAAATGGCAGAAAATTCCATTTTTATTCAAATTTTTGACTAAAAAATACCCACCACCAAAGCAAAAACAAAAGAACTGCATAAATGGAACATGCAATGGAAAACTCGTGTAATAAATTATTTATCTGCACTCAAGCAGTTTGACCTCGGACACCTCACTCGTGGCTTATGCCACTCGTAGAAGTGCCGGCGATCAAACGCTCTGTCTCGAATAAATCATTTATTACACTTGCTTCCATTGCATATCCCTTATATAGTGTATGGTGGAATGCGGTAATACAACAGACTCCATCAGCAGCTGTGATTCATCTGCTGCTGTGTGAGAGTTGTGTGCGTGTGCTGGCCTGCAGCAGTTGCTGATCCAGCGTGGTCGGCAGGATGGACCAAAAATGTGAAAAAGTGAGTGATTTTTTTTTATTTTACTTGCCAGCCGAAGACTTCGGGACCCACCATACACTATACAGAACAGTGTATGGGTAAACGTACACTACTCAGCTATTTTTCCTCCTTGTGGATAAAATGCCGACTTAGGGACACTCTCTCGCTTTGTTCTCAAGGTCACCAGTCGGCATTGTATCCACTCAGTGAAAGAATAGCCTTGTAATGTATGGTTACCCATACACTATATTATATATATTAACAGTGAAGATAAACATATTGACAGAAAGAGGAGAGGCATGGAAAATGCAGAAATGCTGTGTAATCAGCCTTGCCAGAAGTACTGGTAAATGTTAACTTTTCTGAATGTCATCATCAAATCTGTAATCTGGTGTACCTGTAAAATGTGAGGGAAAAAGTTAATAAAAACAATGACAAAAAAAGGATTTTATGTTATTAAAAAGCAAAAAAAAAAAAAAGGATTTGACTGAAAAACTGGTTTCACTTTTTCAGTATATTTTATTCCAAGAATCTTTGCACCCCGAGTTCTCGAATAATTTGTTGCTTCTCTTACACAAAAAAGGGTCTAAAACTAAAATGGGGACTTGGGAGGTCAGTGCTTACCAAAATACTGGGAAAAAGGCTGTCTAAAATAGTTCACACTTTAATTATACCATCTCAGACATGTACAGTACCTGGTCAGACTATACAGGATAATCCAGGTTTGATACGGGCATCGTTAGAATATGGCAATTCGGATCAGGCACATGACCTTGGATCATGAGAAAGCCTTCAACCAGATGTCCCACAAGTTTTTAATTTTTACACTAAGGAAATGTGGGTTCCTGAACCTCTTATTAAATGGATTCAGGCATTGTATGAATCAGCTACCACTATTCTGGTGGTTAATGGTACTCTAGAAGGGACAATACCAATCAAATGTGGAATACGATAGGGATGCTCGCTCAGTCTTATCTTATATATTTCTTGTACTGACCACATTCTTGGAATTGAATCGGACTGGGAGATAAGATGGGTAATGGGACTGGGGGAAAGATTTCCCCCACACTGGCGCATATGCGCATGATTTATATATTGTAGTGCCTGCTGTGATTTCAGGACAGAACACATTAAACCTTCTGTAAGTCTTCGCAGATTTTGGGGTCCAACATTAATTTGTGGGAATGTGTAAGATTACCATTTGGGAATATGCAAAACCCCTTTCCTTCAGATACAAATGGGTGACCATCCTAAACAATCCAGCTGTGATTCTGGGAATACCTGTTGGCATCCCAGACATGGCGAGGCACAACTGGTTGGAGAAACTAACACTGGCTGAACGGGAAATAGAAAAATGGAAGGTATGGCCGATGTCTAGGAAAAGAGGGTTTATATACACTCTCTGAATACTGAGTATGTTAGAACGTATATAGATTCAGGACATATCTGCAGCACTGTAAGGGTTAAAAACCTTTACTGTATCCATCTTTTCATTTACTAGCTGCAGTTTCCATTTGCCACAAAATTCAGAGGCCAGGCTCAATAATGTATTTTTCAAACTCTTGTGGGGCAGTGGACTAAATCCAGTGAAAAGGAATATAACTTATGGACCAGTAAAGAAAGGAGGGCTGTCAGCGATTAATCCGGCGATCTTCTTGTTTGTAGGGTTTTTTTTTTTTATTTAGCAACCTGATCCCAGTGCTCCAAGGTAAATCTCGGCCATGGCTTCCCTTCTTTATACGGAGATGTGGCTGCTTTTTTAGGAAGTGGGAAATGAGATGTTTAAGAGTTTTTATTATCTGGAAGCTATACCGCAGTATTTAGTGGAACATTTCAGGAAAATTAAATAATGGAAACTGGCTGAAGAGCCCCCCGCAAGCAGTGGCGGCTCTACACCAGGGCCTGCCAGGGCACGTGCCCCGGTAAAAAAATGCTATGCCCCAGTTGGTGCCCCATATGGTGTAAAGCTTCCCCCATAGTAACAATATATCTGTGTCCTGGCTGCCATCGGTTGTGCCCCAGCTGTGCCCTGGTAACCATTTGTGGCTAGAGCCGCTACTGCCCACAAGGCGTATCAGAACAGTATTTATTGGATCAGCTGATGGACTCCAGGATATCCCACAGGGAATGTGTTAATACCCTACGGCTTTGCTGCCATAGTAGCTTAAATGTTCACAACGATCACCACCACAAAACTTTGGCAGAAAGGTACTGCATATGGACTGGATGTTAGCCACTAAATGCACTTCGGGGAATGGAATATACTTGGATAAAAGGAATACAAAGGGAGGGATTGTAAGGTTGGGGGGGACTATACGGAGGGAATCAGGAAAAGGCAGACATCTTGAACAGATACTTCTGCCCAGTGTTCACAGTGGAAGGGTAAGGGAGGGACAACAAAAAAAACATCAGGAGCTTTGATGGGAGGGAAGTGGGCATTAGTCCTTTTTTGGAGGAGAGAGTCCTGAAAGCACTCACTAACCTGAAAGTGGACAAAGCTAAGGGGCCAGACAGGATGCACCCAAGGGTATTTAGGGAGCTCAAGGGAGGTACTGGCTGCACCTCTGGCAGTCCTATTTAACATATCACTGGAGACCGGAGGGGTCCCAGAGGACTGGAGAAGGGCAGATGTTGTCCCACTTCACCTGACATTGGTGGTGGATAAGTTAATGGAAACACTGATAAAGGAAAGGATTGTGGAATATCTTGAATTCAATGGGGTACAAGATTCAAGGCAGCATGGATTCACAGGGGGAGGTCATGACAAACAAATCTGATAGATTTATTTGATGCGTTGATCAAAGAATTTGATCAGGGAGGAGCAGTGGATGTGACCTACCTAGATTTTAGTAAGTCTTTCAACACCATTCCACATAGGAGACTGGTAAGCAAGCTGGGTAGCTTGGAGGTGGGCAATAAGGTGGTAACCTGGGTAAGAAATTGGTTAGGGGATAGAGAACAAAGGGTGGTGGTAAAAGGAATTTGCTTCGAGGAAGTAAGGGAGGGTAGCCAGCAGGGTACATCAGGGTTCAGTGCTGGGACTGGTCCACTTTAATGTTTTTATATGTGTAAGCCCCCCCATAGGTGGGCTTATTTCTACCATTAGGGACACCCCCCGGGTGATTAGGGAGTTTTGCACACTGTGGGGTGATTTTTCTGTTGCTGCCACTTGGGGGCAGCACAGTGGGGGATATATATATATATATATATATATATATATATAATACATACACGCACACACACACTTATACATACAGAGGGAGTTTAGAGAGAGACGTGGAGAGACCGGCAGGTGTTGCTGCAGGCCGGTCGGCAGTTTACAGTGGCGGTGCGCCGGGTCCTGAGTAGGGGTCTCCGAGGGAGGCGGAACAGATAGGCAGTTGCAGTCGTTTGAGTCCAGAGCTCCCTTGGGATGGGTGGTGAGAACATCCGTGGGAGCAGAGGAGTTTTTGGAGCAGGTAAGGGAGGAGCCCGGGGGGCACTGGGCCCATCCTGTGGAGGTGTTTTTGGGCTGTCAGGGGCTGTGGAGGTGGTGGCAGAGCTTCTACAGGGGATCAGAGGATGGTGGCAGCTCCTCCCAATCCCAGTCACTGTAACTATATGGAGGTCACGGCTCCAGGGAGAGCCACAGGGATTGTGTAAGGAAGAGAGTACCAGGGACCAGGCAGGTACCAGGTCTACTGGGAGGAACAGTTACGGGACGAAGCTGCGGAGGTTTGAGGCTGTTTCAATTTTCACCCTGAACATGAATTAACTCAGTGGCAGCAGAGGAGTATATCAGTCCCCTGAGCAGGAGAAATGGAAAACCGGAAGAGGTTTAGCATGAAGGAATCTATGTCAAAGTGAGGCTCTTACCAGTGCCAGTGGGTCATCATGAGCTTCACATTCCGGGAATTTCTTCACAGTAATCTCTGGTCATGGGGTTTCAGTCTTCTACTGGTTCTGTTGTATGGAACATCCATGCCTAAGAATGCCTGTAGCTCTCTCTCAATAGATCTGTTGGTGTAAACAAGTTAGCCCCATGGAGCTGTATTTTTTCAAGTTTTAAGCCACTGGGTCCTTGAGCTCTGTAATCATTTAGGAGCGTGGTTGTAGAAATTGAAGTCCAGTTTTGATCATTGCCATGAAGGGATTTTAATGAATTACAAGTCCTTTAGTTTTTAGGGATTTTCACAGTTATCCTGGGGTTTTGAAGTACTGGATTCCATATGTCCTCCTGCTCCAGGTCTGGTGGGTTGGAGAAGCTTGAAGATGAACTGATTGGTCCGCCTGCTGGACGAGAAGCTGAATACCTTTGGGACTCCGAGTCTTTGAGTTTGAAGATGTCTCAAAGTAAGACACTCGTGTTTTATGCTGATTTTATTCTGAGAAGAACTTGGTGAGGTTCTATAGTCTGGGGCCCTCCTCCTCCGTAACATCTGGCCCCTGGAAATTGGGAAGGGGGATACAGATTGTGGGGGCTCATCTGGGATCCTTTCCCTGCCCCAGCTGGTTCTTTTGCCCCTATATCAGAGCCTGGAGGAGCTGGCGGGACCGTCTGCCTTGGGCCTAAGCCGGCTGTGGTGCAATTTCGGTGGGATGGTGCAAGGTAGGCCTGTATTTAGATGGCTAGGCCTCAGTCTTCCCTTTAGTCTCTAGTGCTCGTGCGCGTGACTGGAAGGTCACATGCACACCTCAGCCTCTTTGACTGGCTGCTGGTAAGGTGAGAGGAGAGAAGAAATGTGAGCTGGGCGCCATTTTGCTGAGGAGATTGGAGAGTTGGCAGCTTGCTTGAGAACTCCTGATCAGTGTTGGAGAGGAGGGAAGGCCTTCATTTATCTAACCTGTGTTCCCCCCTCCACTGGAGTGAAAAATCAAAGGTTTCTAAGGCGGTTTGGCTGGCAGAAGTTAAAAGATGGCTGGCAGAGTATAAAAGATAGTTGAAGTATTTACCCCCCTGGAGGAACCACAAGTGACAGTTACCACCTCCCTAACATGGTTATGGAACTCAGCAGGGAAGGGTCAGGCGTACGAAAGATGTATCAGGTGCAGATTTAGGGGAGAAGTAGTCAGGCTGCCTATATGTGCAATCTGCTCCGGCTCTGTCATTGAAGGTATTTTTGATTGTGCACCACATATTTTTGTTGAATTCCATATGCTCTCCTGCTCCGGGTCCTGTGTGTTGGAGAAGCTTGAAGATGAACTGATTGGTCTGCCTGCCTGATTTTCCTGCTGGATGAAAAGCTGAATACCTTTGGGGCTCGGTGTCTTGGGGTTTGAAGACGTCTCAAGGTAAGACACCCATGTTTTATGCTAATTTTATTCAGAGGAGAACTTGGTGAGGTTCTAGAGTCTGTGGCCCCCTTCCCCTCCATAATATCTGGCTCCTAGACAGTGGAAAGGAGGGGCTCCATAAGTGACACAACAGAGAAGCTGGAAGGGAAGATCTGACTCTGCAGAGGACACCAAAATCTACAACAGGGTGGACACGGAGGGGTAGGGTGGGGGGTGGAATGGACAGGCAGAAATCTGAGAAAACTGAAGGAATGGTCAAGGGTATGGCAGTTGGATTTTAAGTGCAAAACAATGCACTTAGGGCACAGAAACTGGGGGGGGGGGGGAGTGGAGTATAAAAATGAGTGGAGTGTTATTGAAAATGATGAAGCAAGAAAGAGACCTGGGAGTAATCACATCAGATGACCTAAAGGTGGCCAGGCAGTGCAACAAGGCAATCGGAAGGGCAAGTGTAATATGGGGTGCACAGGAAGGGGTATCACCAGCAGAAAGTGGGGTGATACTGGAGGACTCTGGACCCACTTACACCAGTGTCTCAGCTATGCTGTGCTGCTGTACGCATCAAGGGAAAAACAACATCACAACGTTGACTTAGTGAGGCCATGTAGTTTTTTAATTAATGTATTTGAGCTGAAGCTGCCCACCCCCCTTTTAAAATGGAGTGTTAGCAGAGACCAACTCAAACTGATTTAAAAAATTACACAGCCATATCTAACCCTGAGTAATGCTGATGCTGTCACGCAAGTAGAGTAGCGGTAGTATAGCATAATTTATGCTAAATCCTTGGCATACCACTATGCTACCTGCATGGGTCCGGAGTCCTCCAGCATCGCCAAAGACAGCAGGTGGTGTTGCCCCTTTACAGATCACTAATATAACACTCTGAATACTGTGTCCAGTTCTGTAGACCACATCTCAGGAAGGACGTACACAGAGTGGAAGTGGTCCAGAGGAGGGCGACTAAAATGGTGCAAGGTCTGCATAAAAAGCTCTGCGAAGAGAGGCTAAAGGAGCTCAGTGTATACACCTTGGAAGAGAGGAGGGAAGGGGGAATATGATTGAGACCTTTAAATACCTCACAGTTGTAAATAAGTGTAGTAGGGGAGTATTTTTCAGAAAACAGGTGCTCTAAAACAAGGGGACATGCAATGAAGCTGAAAGGGGGTAGATTCAGGAGAGATGTAAGGAAGTACTTCACAGAAACAGTGGTGGATTCCTGAAGCAGCCTTCCAGCGGAGGTGGTAGGGTTCACAAATGCCTGGGATAGGCACAAGATAATCATAGAGATAAGGAACGTGTGTGTGTGTGTGTGTGTGTGTGTGTGACAGCATCATAGATAAAGTAATGTAGAGTCTGTGGCAAAATTAAGGTAGACATAATGGGCAGACTGGGTGGGCCAAGCGACCCTAGCTGCTGTCACGAGTCTATATTTCTATACCTGCGGTTTTCAGCAGCACAGAACTGATGCGGTGGTACGAGTGCTCCCTAGCCCGAGTCTACAGTTCAAGAAGGCCAGGACAGGTTAAATTTGGGCTGCATGCAGGTTTGGGGTAAGACTGCAATCTCTCACCCCGTGTCTTGAACATCAGGGACAAAGGACCAAAATCAGTGACAAATTTAAAAATTGGAAAATATCCAAGCAGGAATCTGCTATAATAAGGGGCTTCCTGTAAAAGGCATTTCCTGAAGAACAAGTCTATAATTCTCAGGTGGAGGAACTCTAACATCTAGCATCTAGGTGGTGGAACTCTCTTAAAATAGTCATTGGAGAAAGAAGACAGAGGTGGTGGAACTGTTACACAGTTTTTTAAGAGGTGATGGAACTGAGTTACTGTGGGCTCCTGTCCAGTTTAATCCCTGATAATTCTAATTTATTTTGTGCTCACAATCTTCACTGTTCAGTCACAAAAACAGCGATTTTAGGAGGCACAGAAGAAACTTTCGAGGTAAATCAGGAACATCCCTAAAAATCAAGGACACAAAGTCAAAGTCATTTTTATTTCTAAAAAGTGCTTTTCGCAGTATTAGAGTGCTTGTACATAAGCATGAAACATACTAAAATTAAGAGAAGTAGAACAGATAGATAAGTGTGTATTACAAAGCAATAATGCCATTAAGAAGT
This sequence comes from Neoceratodus forsteri, assembly GCA_016271365.2. Classification (NCBI taxonomy): domain Eukaryota; kingdom Metazoa; phylum Chordata; order Ceratodontiformes; family Ceratodontidae; genus Neoceratodus; species Neoceratodus forsteri. The sequence goes on along the minus strand of JADMNL010000027.1, from coordinate 309,055,001 downwards.
TTTGGGGACCTGGAATCTTGAGAGCGAAGCTCAAGAGGTCCTAAAGTCCCCAAAACCTCGAGATGGTATCACTGCCTTGTAAAACACTTCTCTTTCTTTTGCAGTTAAACATTTTTATTGCTTAAATAAAAGAGTACATACATAAATTAGATATAATCTTTGAATGTCGATAACTTTGATAGATCTTAATACAGCTGCCATACAGTTCGCCAGGTAAGGAATAAAAGGTGAGAGCTACCTTTCATATAGTATTACATTTTAGAAGATGGATAGAGGCAGTCAACATGTTGTTTCTTAAGTTACCTTGCATTACTTTACCTTATATTTCATCAGATAATCAGACAGTGCTATTCTTATTGTTGTAGATATCAAATGACCCATTACCATCTGTCTATTGGTTTGCATGGTGTGTTGTATAATACGACTTACAGCCCTTAAGATTTCTGTGTGTATTTGCGTGTGGTGCTTTTATTGCGTTGTCAAGAAAAATTAAAAACAATAAGGGATAAGTAGTCCTGACACCATTACCTTAATCCTAATGAAATATTTAGTATATAACACCTTTAAAATTAAGGGTGCTAAGTTTTCTATTGTCCCGATGGTGGTGGTGTAAGGCTACTGTCTGTGTAACTGGTACCCTGTACCATGTGTCTTGTATCTAATATATTATATTCTATATTTGAGTGAATTTGAGTGACATGTATTCTCAGTTCTACGATTATTCATTATATTTGCCCTAAGTATTGACTCTCAAGCATCTTAATACTTCCGGAGGAGGTTGTGGAGTCAAAAACTGTGGTGGAATTCAAGCATGCATGGGACAGTCATAAGGCAATTCTAGGGGGGGGGTAGGAAGAAGTAGGCTGCTGGTTAACTAGGATCTGCAGCTTATCCATCAGGTAGGAAAATGGGCAGACTGGATGGGCCAAGCGGTCCTTATCTGTCATCAAATTCTATGTTTCTATGTTTCTATGTTACATTCTAAAAAAAGTTCAAACAAGTATAAACAATGTACAGTTGGTGCAAATGTTTTTTTTTTTGGAGGGGGAGCTGAGCCCGTCACACTTATCTTTCCGTTAGTTTTTATGTTTGCTTGCACGCATGTGCAAGAAACATAGTGCCATCATCAGAGATTTCGGAGGTGTGTCACCTCCTCCTCCAATTCAGTCAGTGTGCTGGCAGGTGCGGCCCCTGTAAGCCAATGCATGCTGGAGCTGTCTATGACAAGCTCCAAAATGCAGTGGCATACAGTTCAAAGGGGGAGCTACCCTTGAGTGAGCAGTCATAAGATATCGCCTGCTCATGCGCAGCTCCCCCCACACACACACACGCCACGCAGGCGTGCGCGCCCCCCGCACACACACACACACACACACACACACACACACACACACACTGTATAGCCGGCAGGTGCCCAATTCCGTCAGCTGGATTCATTCCCCGCCCCAAGCCTTCAAAATGCCACACTGGGTGCCCACCCCAGCGTGGCAACTAATCGATATAGCCGGACGGGGTGCCCAATCCCCGCCGGCTCCACTGTCCTCACCCCTCCCGAGCAGTAGGGTGCCACGCTTGGGAGCCCACCCCAGCGTGGCAATTGATGCTTAGACCGACGGGAGTACCCAATCCCCCATCGGCTGAACCCTCCAACCGTCCTTGTGCCATGCTGGGCCCACCCCAGTGTGCAAAGCGTCCATATCATCCTTTTTTTTTACCTGGAAAGAAAAAGCGGTCCCTAATCTCCTGGCCCCCTCACAACCCGCACCCACCCACTCGCACCTGCCTCCCCACCCCCTCACCCCATACTTACCTCCGGACCTGTTGCGACGATCTTGATGTGGACGGGGGACACGTCTGCACTCTTCAAAGCCGACCACATGAGGAAATGCCGGTAAGCTGTATAATGGGCTGGGTAGGGGTTTTCAACTTTGTTGCATATCTCAGGCATTTTTGGAATTTTTGCACCAAATTTTCAACATGGGGTTTTGGGATCCTTCTCTTGAATGATGTCACTGTCATGGCGTTATCCGGGCCTCGGGGGGGTATCGCAGTCAGTCGCGCAAAATCACCCTTTGGGCCTGAATAACGCCAATGACAGTGACATCATCATGAGAAGGGTCCCAAAACCTCATGTTGAAAGTTTGTGCCAAAATTCCAAAATGACTCGTTTTATGAGCTATGCTACGCAGTTCTACGCAGGCTCGTAAGTTCGCTGAATTTTAATATTTTCACTCCAGATTTTCAACATTGCCATTTTACCACACCTTCTTATGAGCAGTACAGCTGTCATTTTCACATCTCACCCAAAATGTGTTTCTGCCTATGTGCGCTACAATGGCACAGTCGGTGTCTGAAATCAATGTACGGGACAAATTAAGAAAATCACAGTGATACTGTTCATGAGCAGAGGTCTTAAAATGGCTATGTTGAAAATTTGGTGGAAAAATTCCTAAAATGACTGTTTTATGGCGTCGTTAACGCAGTTCCATGCGCTTCGTTAAGGTCAGCGAATTTTCAATATTTTCACTCCAGATTTTCAACATTGCCATTTTACCACACCTTCTTATGAGTAGTACAGCTGCCATTTTTCACATCTCACCCAAAAGCGTGTTTCCGCCCATGTAGCTACAATGGCGCAGTCGTGTGTGAAATCAATGTAATGGACAAATTAAGAAAATCACAGTGACACTGTTCATGAACAGAGGTCTTAAAATGGCTATGTTGAAAATTTGGTGAAAATATTCCTAAAATGACTGTTTTCTGGCGTCGTTGCACAGTTTCTATGCATGCTCATAAGTTTGCAAATTTAATATTTTCACTCCAGATTTTCAACATTGCCATTTTATTACACTTCCTTATGAACAGTACAGCTGCAATTTTTCATATGTCGCCCAAAATGTGTTTTCGCACATGTAGCGCACAATGGTGCTGTTGGTATGCGAAAGCAATGTTTGGGACAGATTAAGAAAATCACAGTTACTCTGTTCATGAGCAGAAGTCTTAAATGGCTAAGTTGAAAATTTGGTGACAAAAGTCCATAAAATGACTGTGTTACGAGTGAGCATTGCGCAGTTTCCACGCACCCTCGTTAGTTCACGACTTTGTAATATTTTCAGTCCAGATTTTCACCAGTGGCATTTTTCCACACTTCCTTATGAACAGTACAGCTGTCATTTTTCACAACATGGCCGAAATGTGTTTTCACACTTTCAGCGCAGAGATGCGTGGTCGCTGTGGGAAATCATTGTTAGGCACAGATAAAGAAAATCACAGTGACACTGTTCATGATCGGAGGCAACAAAATGCCTGAGTTGACAATCTGCTGTAAAAAATCCCCAAACTAATTACATTACGGGTGTGCGTTGCACAGTTTCTATGTACGCTCGTGACTTCACCATTTTTTTAAATATTTTTACTGCAGATTTGCAACATGCCATTTTTTATGCCTCCCCATGAACAGTACAGCTGTCATTTTTTACATCCTGTTCGGAATGTGTGTTTGCACCTGTGGTGCTAAATGCCGTAGTCGCTGTGCATAAGCAGCTTTTGGTTAACAAACTGATATTGCCACTGCTCATAAGGTGGGGTCACAAAAAAAAAACATGTTGAAGAGTTGGAGTGAAAATACCAACGAATGCCTGAGGTATTAGGGTTTCCAGCCATAACGCCCAACACTGTAGAGAATGACAGGCATCAGGGGTGTGACTTGGGATTCTTGCCTGTAATGCTCGTACCATTCCACACCCTGCAGCCAGTGAGAGGCATCGAGGTATGCCTTGGACTCTTCGGCCCCAAAGTTCACCCCATTCTCCTATACTGCACCCATCTCACCGTATTTCCTGATGGAATGGGGTGCGCATAAGGGCCAAAGACCCCAAGGCACACCGTGACACTTGTCAGTGTCTGCAGGGTGGGGTGTGGTGAAATGGCGTGGCCGTTATGCCTGATGACCTAAAGGCACACCCCAATGCCTGTCACTCTCTGCAGGGTGGTGGTGGGGTTGGCTTCAGTTCAATACTTCGCTGCCATTCCTATTATGCAGCTCTGTAACTTCTACACTACCACTGCCAATGCCAGCAAGCAAACATTCGGCATTGACAAATGCTCGTTCTGTAATATCTAGATCCATTGATAATCCTACAGTTGGAGATAACCTTTGAACTGCAGTAGTATCAGCAAAAACGATAGTATTATCACTTTTCAGGACAGTGTTATTGAGCGTAGTGATGTATCACTGGGACATTTTTGTATTGGTATAGTTTTATTAAGGCTTATCCATATATTACAAAACAGTAATACGTTAAGATCAGCAGAATTTCTAATTAAAAAACCCATCTGAGAAGGCTGACTCGAATAAACAAGTTGTTACGGCAGTCTGACGGTCTCTAGAGAGGGATGCACCACAACCGCGACGCTGAACCCCCCTACATACCTGAGGTAACTCCCACGCGGACATTCTAGACTTTTCTTCTACTCCGCAGAACTGGAGTTCGGGGGGCGTGTCCTTAGGCTTTAACAGCTTTAATCACGCCCCATCCGTACCCCGCCCCCTCGGCGCCTGCGCGGTGTGCGTCCTAGCAGATGTCAAGGTCGGACACGTGGAGTGGCTCTTTAAACCGGCTGATCGGATCAGGTGGCAGTGTTTCGCAGTGGGTGAGAAGGGCATCGGCGGGAGACGAGCGGAGGTGATCGGGACCTACCGGTCGCAGAGGGCGACAACACACCGACAGAGCGGGCAAGATGCCTCGAGGGAGCAGGAGTAGCAGCAGCAGGGCTCCCCCTGCAAGGTAACCCCTGGGGGATTGATGAGTTTAGGCAGGGAGAGCGGACAGAGGACAGCGGGGTCAAGCATGGCGTAGTAGGGGGGTAACATGGGTTGACCCTACCGGGGGACGGGGAGATGGGGTACTCGAGCCATGGCGGGTCACGGGGGTGGGGCGTGCAGAAGTGACGCTAGAGTAGAGGTGGTGGTGGCATAGCATTAGGGTGTAATGTACTCATTACCCAAGTTACATAATCAGCAAAGGGTCACCCGACACAGGCGAGAGTGTTTCTTAGATTAGATCTCCAGTGTGTGCAAAGGTCGTCAGGGGAAGCTGGGGCAGCTGACTGCTAGGTTCTCACTGCTTGACCATCCTAATGGCGTGTGCTGCTTCATGCATCTCGTGGCTGATACCAATAAAGTATTCATGCATTTTGAATGTGTTTAATCAGCCCCACTGCATTTGGTGGTGTTTGTCCCCGGAGTATAATGCCACACAGTTGTATGTAACTGTCATTTTTTCTGTCAAGTGTATAAGTGTTGATGAACAAGCATGCTAAAATTAAAACTCTACAACCTAAGGAGTTAAGATTGCTAATTTAGGTTATAACCTTTTGCAAATGGTGCGCCTTGGTTGTTGTAAGACTGTTGCACCAGGGTAGGATGGGAGAAGTATTAATATGGACCTCACTAAAATGCCTATTTGCCTGTCAGACAATCAGGGTGGGTGGGGACTGGGGTGTAGTTTCTGCTGTCTGAAGTGGGCAGTATGTGACTGGTGTTCATATTTCTGCACTTCTAGTTCAGGGCATGCAATTTTTATTGCTTCCTTATGCTATGGGGAACTACAAGGTCTTTTAATTCTCTTTTCATTTTGTTTTGTATTTCAGTCACCCTCCACCATCTCATGCCCCTGTTCCTGCTCATCCACCACCCAGTGCAATTGCCCCGGCTCAACCACAGCAGCCAGGATTAATGGCCCAGATGGCTACCACAGCTGCTGGGGTTGCTGTGGGGTCTGCGGTGGGTCATGTAGTAGGGCATGCAATCACCGGGGCATTCAGTGGGGAAAGCAGTTCGGAACCAGCAAAGGTAGCGACTACTACACAGCAGGAGCCTCTAAGGCCTTTGCTGGACCTTTGGGCTTGTGACTACTTATCTACTTGTTTCTTGCACTGCAGTTGGTTTGCAATGGGCATTTTCACCCAACTCCCTCACAGAGCCCTCCCTGGGAGCAAAATAAGGGGGACTGGAAGCTGATTTGCTCGTTGTCTAGCATCTGTAGAATCTGCTTGTACCCTCACCTACCAGTTTGTCAAAGCAACACGTCGGATTTCCCCTCCCAAACATGTTTGAAATGTTGCAGAGTATGAAAAACATTTTTATTAAGGGAACGCTTTTTCTAACATTAACTGGGGGAGGTAGTGGTTTTGGTTTTTATATATAAGTTCCATATTATGTGTGTTTAATGCCAAATATACATACTGTATCTTGTTCTTGTGTTGTTTTTATTTTTGAATTTGTAAGAACTGTACAATGCCTAGTGCCTGGGTCACTTCACTAAAAAGGACCTGGTCCCAGTGAGTCAAACTAGTCCTCTAAATAAAATATGTATAAAAATGAAATAAAGTATAATCACTACCAGAAATATTAAGCAGCAGAACCACTACTGCAGGAGGCAGTACAGTGCAGTGGTTTAGGGCTCTGAGCTGCAAACTTGGAGACCTGGGTTTGAATCCCACAGCCCCCACTTGCATACTGTGTAACCCTGAGCAAGTCACTTAACTTCCTTGTACTCCCAGGTCACACCTGTAAACAAGCGTTGGCTTAGAGTGATACTTCTGGTTAAACAATTTCCACTTTCCCCTACTTCAGGGTCCTCCCCATGTCTGAACACTGCATTCACAGGGCACTTCTCTGGCTGGACCTTGTAGTCCTTGATGATGTGAAAAACGACAGTACCTGGGAACTATTTTGAGCTGAGTCACTCAAAATCCCTGTTCAAACTGCTGGACCTGCTGTTGCCTAAGTTGACTGTAGAAACTTTTTTTATTTTATTTTATTTAAAAGTTAGATAGGTTACAGGATGAGTTGTATGAGAAATAAGTCTCTTTTACTGAACGTCCCGAGTCACTAAAACAATGTATACACAAGTTAATGTAAACAGCAGTGATTGTACAAAAACATATGGAGACTAATACATATTAAAACACGTTATAAACACACTATCTGAGTCACTAGGATCAGGTACAATAAATGGAAAAATATCCCGACAACATCAATTGAAACAAGTGCATGTGAGTTGTTCTTGTAGTAACAATTTTTTTTAAACATGTTTGAAAGTGTAGAGAGATAGAGAATTTCTTAATATGGGGGGGGGGGGGATTGTTCCACGAAAGTGAGACATTTCTGCTAACTGGAATAAATGACCTTTGTGTTTCTGGAATGTCTAGCTTGGACGGAGCGTTCAGCATTTCCGTAATCACATGGGGTGATTATTCTGAACACATTCGGTTGTGCAACCGACTCTGTTTTATGTACAAACAGCACGTTCTTTTAGTTTATGCCCTTGGCCTATTTTTGTTTCTCATCCATGACCTCCCAGTGGCTGCCAAGTAGTTAGAGCACAGGTCTGTAAATCAGGAGATCCCCAGTTCAAATCCCACCAGCGTTACTTACTCACCGAATGACCTTGAGGGAGTCACCCCTCTCTGTGTCTCACTCCCCTGTATCTGTACTATTTTAATTCGGTATAAACTGTTGGCACCTTTTTGGTACTAGTGTACTGTATGTTGTGTATTTTTTCTGAATATTGGGATGTCCTGTTTTGTGTTGTTGCAGTCTCTTATTTTGCACATCTTGAATTCTGTATTTTTGTATATTCTTGTTTTTTATTATTATTATTTTTATTCACATCTCTGTAGCTCCCCTTCTTACCCTGACCACCAGGCTGCCCCATTTTTCCCTCCTCTGTCACATAAAGTGCCCACCTTCATGGGATCCCTGGAGTTTCTTCCTCACCAGTGTGGTGAATTCCATCTGGGGTTGAGGCAGTTTTGGGGGCATTTCCGTGTTTTCTTGCCTGCACCCCTAGGATGTTGGAGGCGAGGGTATGCATGCGCGTGTATGCAGGCATGTGTTGTGCAGCACCAGCTGATGTCCCCCTCTCTCTGCGCTGCTCCAGACTGCACTGCCACCTGTGATCACAGCTGGTGACTGGGATTATACCCTGACCCTGCTTGTGTACTTAAAATGATACTTCCAGTACAAGTCAGTGGGGTTACTGTAGTGACTGGAATATCGCACTATGTCTACGGACAGTCTCCTGACTGTGTCTACGGACAGTCTCTTGACAGTACTACCCCTAGTGCAAGCCAGCATGGCTGGGATTACACACAGTGCCTATGGACTGTTCCCTGACCCTGCTTATGTAGTCAAAATGCTACTTCCAGTACGAGCCTGCATGGCTAGTTAAAAGGGAAGGAAAATCTTGTAGCATTCCCAACTCAGATTTGTTTACCCTTCTCTCCTGTTCCCTTTCTGTACTTTGGTTTTTATTTTCTCTTGCTCTGATTTTTCAAACCAGCTCTGAACGTAGCCCACCTATTATATAATTTCTGGGGAGCAGGAAAGACACACTGATGCAAGGCTTATTTCCTGGTGCATCCTGGGAGCGCAGGGAAGATAAGTGACTTGCTCAGGAGCACACGGTATGCAAATGGTGGCTGTGGGCTTCAAACCCAGTCCTCCAGGTTTGTAGCTGTATGCTCTTAATCACTCTGCTATACTGCCTCCCACCAGATTCACCATTATAGATGCTGCAGCCAGTGACATCTTCTTTTATATTCAGTCAAGTGGCTCCCAACGCTGATATTGCTACTTGCAGGAGTTGCTACTTTGGTGAAAGTTGAGCTCATTGAGGAACCGTTCCATTTTCATCAGAGGAACCGCCCTTGCCAGTAGCGGTACCAACATCAAAAGCCACAGACTGATAGTCGATGATGGCACTGGTTGTAGCACCTGTTTGTATAGAAACTGGTGACCAGGAAAGGCACAGTGAGCCGAGGTACATTTCTGGGGGCAACATAGGGCAGTAATTCAGCCAGCTGAAAACAGCACAGCATCAGTATAGGGCAAAACAAAACACCTTATCATGTAGGTAATAAACAGCAACAAACGGAGAAAATGAATACATTCAGTCCAAGGTGCAGTAACGCACACAAATTACTTGAGTGATATGTACAACTGAGCGCAAAATCTGCAGGTGCAAAAATAGCAAGGAGGGGAAAACTACATATTAAGCAGAACAGTAAAGGTAACGATGACACGAGAAAGAGGATGGTGTGGCCTAAGGCATTTAATGGCACAGGGAAGAGAGGTGCATACAGAGCTGATATTAAGGACTGGCAAGGCCAAAAACAAAAATAGACTGATATACAGAAAGAGGACGGGGAGTAAACAAATAGAAATTTGCAGTGCTGCATTACTTCTGTTCCCCTTTGAAGGAACACGTTACTGAACCAATGCAAAACCTATCAGCATTTCTCTGGTCGGTGTTGTCTGTTTCACACCCTGATTGAATTGTACGTTTGGCAGCACCTTGTGTGTGTCATTATCCCACTGAAAATGTTAAAATCTAGCCGTCCCGTCAGTGCAGCGGTAGAGCTACCACTTGCGTCACCAGCGACCCGGGAACGGACTCTGGTGGTTGAAGGGTCGGCCGGGGGATTGAGCCAGAGGCTGCTCTCCTCCTCCTCCGGGGGGGGGGGGTGCTCGTCCCACTGCTCTACCGCCACCTGGCTGACCACAGGTGGAGGTGCAGCGGGCTAGCACGATAAAGGGAAGGAGGACGCCAGCCGAGCCGGAGTGTATGCATGCCACTGCGTGTTCTGCCCCTAGGCTGTCCAAGAGTGCTGACATCTGAAGGAGCCAAGAAAACTAGGGGGAAAAGGACTCTGTCACGGAGGATGGAGATGGGACCTGACTGCCCCAGACAACCCATCACCGGACTCCCGTTGGATCCGCAGATGGACCTCCTGACACACACTAATGGACCTCGAGGGGGTAAAGGGGTTCCCCCCTCCTCCCTGCCTGGGGAGGGCAGGCCGAGGCAGCATGGAGGAAGGTCCGAGTGTCACCACAGGAGGTACCCGGGGAGGGATTAGGGGCCACAGTCTAGGGCTCCCTGAGGAACTTCCAACGTGGCAGAGAGGAGGGACAAAAAAAAATGAAAAAAAGAAAATGTTAAAATCTGTGTTTTTTTTTTTTTTTTTCTTTCTTTCTCAATCGTTATAGGAGCCTCCACGTCAGCCAGCATACCAGCAGCAAAATGGGCCATGCCACTATGAGGTGAGACAGTTTCTGGACTGCGCAACCAATCAATCCGACCTAACCTTGAGCGAGGGATTTAGTGAGGCGCTGAAAGAGTGCAAGTACACTCACGGTAAGTGTATCCCAAGGGTTTACTAACCCCCCAGTATTCTGTTCTTTTGACTGCATGTTTGTGGCCCCTCCAGTCAGGACCAGAGGCCATGTAATTGCATTAGCAGATGGTGCTCCACAGGTCAGGTTTAAAAAAAGGTTCCAGCATGTAGAGAAAAAAAAAAGAGATTTCTTTCAGTATATGTAAATATAGGGGACGGCCGACCCGTACAGTGGTAGCGCTACCTCTTCTGGCCCCGACTACCTGTGTTTGGAAGCGAACTCGGGACGTTGGATGGTTGGCTGGTGGGGGGGAATCAAGCGTCCATGAGGCTGCTCTTCTCCAGGGTTGGGGGGATGCAGAGCCTGGCATGCATCTCACCCCTAGTGGTGGCTAGGAAAAGGCACTCTGGGGCTGCCAGAAGTGCGCAGAGGTGCAGCGGCTGTCTCTGCAGCATCCTGCTGGCATTGCATGTCCTCGTTTCTGGGGGAGATAACCTGGCCTGCTGGGGGGACTAAATGCGTTGTAAAAGTTCTTCAGGTGGGGGATGTTACAGAAGTGCTACTAGCCTGGCAGGGGTCTCCATGCTTTGTAAAAGTTCTTCAGGCGAGGGATGTCACAGAAGTGCTACTGGCCTGGCAGGGGTCTCCATGCTTTGTAAAGGTTCTTCAGGTGGGGGATGTCACAGAAGTGCTACTGGCCTGGCGGGGCTGTCTCTATACATTGTAAAAGTTTTTCAAGTGAGGGATGTACAGAAGTACTCCTGGCCCGGCAGGGATGTACAGAAGCGCTACTGGCCTGGCGGGGGTCTCCATGCTTTGTAAAAGTTCTTCAGGTGGGGGATGTCAAAGAAGTGCTACTGGCCTGCTGGGGGGACTAAATGCGTTGTAAAAGTTCTTCAGGTGGGGGATGTCACAGAAGTGCTACTGGCCTGGTGTGGGTCTCCATGCTTTGTAAAAGTTCTTCAGGCGAGGGATGTCACAGAAGTGCTACCGGCCTGGCAGGGGTCTCCATGCTTTGTAAAAGTTCTTCAGGTGGGGGATGTTACAGAAGTGCTACTAGCCTGGCAGGGGTCTCCATGGTTTGTAAAAGTTCTTCAGGCGAGGGTTGTCACAGAAGTGCTACTGGCCTGGCAGGGGTCTCCATGCTTTGTAAAGGTTCTTCAGGTGGGGGATGTCACAGAAGTGCTACTGCCTGGCGGGGGTGTCTCTATACATTGTAAAGTTTTTCAAGTGAGGGATGTACAGAAGTACTCCTGGCCCGGCAGGGATGTACAGAAGCCACTGGCCTGGCGGGGTCTCCATGCTTTGTAAAGTTCTTCAGGTGGGATGTTACAGAAGTGCTACTAGCCTGGCAGGGGTCTCCATGGTTTGTAAAGTTCTCTGCGAGAGGATGTCACAGAAGTGCTACTGGCCTGGCAGGGGTCTCCATGCTTTGTAAAGGTTCTTCAGGTGGGGGATGTCACAGAAGTGCTACTGGCCTGGCGGGGGTGTCTCTATACATTGTAAAAGTTTTTCAAGTGAGGGATGTACAGAAGTACTCCTGGCCCGGCAGGGATGTACAGAAGCGCTACTGGCCTGGCGGGGGTCTCCATGCTTTGTAAAAGTTCTTCAGGAAGGGGATGTCACAGAAGTGCGACTGACCTGGCAGAGGTCACCATGCATTGTAAAGGTTCTTCAGGCAGGAGTTGTCACAGAAGTGCTACTGGCCTGCCAGGGGTCTCCATGCTTTGTAAAAGTTCTTCAGGTGGGGGTTGTCACAGAAGTGCTACTGGCCTTGAGGAGGTACGCATACCTTGAACGTGGCACTACATGACAGTAGCATGGGGAACCGGTCCCTTTCAGCGTACGTTGATGTTGGCAAGGAAAGTGAGTGCAGCCCCCTTTCAGCATAGCTCTCGGGGAGGGGGAAGGCAAGGGACAGAGGTAAATCACTGGTGCAAGGATTTTGCATCAGTCTTTTGTGACTAAAAGCCAAACTCCCAGTATTGGTTGTTAAATCGGAACAAAATATGTTTAATAAAGTATATCTAATTTAAAAAAAAAAAGCACATTTCTACAACATGTATAATTTGCTGCTAAAAGAATGCTTTATTTCTTTCCAGAAGTCAAGGAACATATTTGCCATTTTGTGCTCCCCATTAAGGCGTCCCTGACATCACAATAACAGGATTCCTGCAATCTTTTTAACTGGTATCCAACAAACCCAAAAGAAAGTAATAAAGGCAAGGACACAAAGAGACACATTACAGCTATTTCTAAGCGATTTAAAGGCACACATCTTCAGTTCTTTAATATATGCATCCTTGCTACTGTCCTGTTTTCAGCCAAGGATGTGGGAAGCCATTTGGCACCATGCACTCCTGCTTTAAGGCAGAACCAGCTAAAATCTTTCTGGAGATTTGCATATACTTCCCATGGTGCTTTGCATTATTGAGGTATGTGTCATAATTTTTTTTCCCAGTCGGGATTTTTATCCAGTCTCAACAACTGTCCAGTTGCCTTATGACAGACCTCCCTCAACCTGCACCCACCATCTCTGGGGCTTACCCCCCCTTTGTCCTCCGGTGGGGTCCTCAGGGCTGGCCAGCCCCTTTAGAAACTGGAGCCAGCTTGCGAGGTGCCCAGTTGGCAGTGTCTGCCTGCAGGGGGCCTGCGTCGGTCAGAGAATTTCCCTCTGTCCCCCCCTTTCCCTGGGACTCCTGACTGCACTATGCCATGTATGAGTACACATTATGCATGACCATGCCAGTATCCATCAGCATCCCATCCACCCTGTTGCCCCTGACTGTGCTGTGACATGCATGAGTATGCGCTATGCATGGCCATGCCAGTATCCATCAACATCGCACCCTGCTTGTTGCCCCTGACTGTGCTGACACCCAGGTATGCTAGGTGTCAAGCATGCTGCAGGGAACTCATCCCTCCCACCCTGAGGGAGGAGAGCAGTCCTTGAGATGCTCGGTCATCTTGTTTGAGGATATTTCTCTCTCATCAGGGCACACCTTTGGAACTATACCTGTATCATTTAAACTAGGTGGAGGGGAGGCATTGGAGCTGGAAATCACCAGGAGAGGGGGTCCCATGGACCTCCCCTCACCACACGGATAGATACAACCTTAGGCGAAACGGGTTGGAGTGAAGGGTAAGGAAGCAGGAAGGATGGGTGCAGTGTGGAGAATGGTTTCACTAAATGCTAGGAGCCTGGGGAACAAGTTGGCAGAGTTGCAGGCATTGATGGCAGAGGGAGAGGTGACACAGCTGTCATTACTGAGATGTGGGCAGCCAAGCACCATGACTGGGACCTAACCATCCCAGAGCACAAACATTTCCGGAGGGATAGAGACAAAGGGAGGCTGGGGGTTGCATTTATGTAAGGGAGTGAATCAGATGTAATGGGGGAGGACAGGTCGGAAGTAATCTGGCTGCAACTGCATAGTCAGAAAGGGACCAAGATCTGTCTGGGGGTTGTTTATAGACCTCTCGTACAGAAGGAGGACATTGACAGAGAACTGGGGGAGCAGATAAGGAGGTTTAGTGGCAAAGGGAGCACAGTGGTGGTGGGGGACTTTAATCTACCAGGGGTGGATTGGAGCATCCCAGCAACTAATTGCACCAGGGAGCAGATCCTCCTGGAAACTTTCCAGGATGGCTTTCTTACCCAGAGGGTAATGGCGCCAACGAGGGAGGGGAATATATTAGATCTGGTACTGGAAGATGGGGAACAGGTCAGGGAAGTAAGGGTGGAGGAACCTCTGGCAAGCAGTGACCACCGCACAGTGTGATTTTCAATCAACCTGGGTAGGGATGTAGCCACTACAAAAGCTAGGGTCCTGGACTTCAAAAGGGCAGACTTACTGGAAAGTCATATGGTAAGTATTCTCCCAGAAATGGACATAGAACAAAAATGGTCAGTCATCAAGATAGGACTGGCTGAAGCCACTAAAACTTGTGTCAAGAGCCAGAGCAAGAAAGCCAGGATCAAGAAACCTAGTTGGATGAGTAGCGAGGTAGTGGAGAAGGTGAGGGAAAAGAGGAATGCATGTTGGACCTATAAGCGATCCAGCAGGGCAGAAGACAAGAATATGTGAAGAAATCCAGAGAAGTGAGCAGAGTGGTAAGGGCAGCAAAGACAGCTAGGGAACGGAAGTTAGCGCAGGGGATCAAAAGAGGAGAAAATGATTCCTTCAGATATATCAGAGAGAAGAGGAACAGCAAGGATCCGCTTGTTAGGATCAGGAGGGGAAGTGGATGGGTAGAAAAGGGGCTGAGTAGGCAGAAGTACTTAATGAATACTTCTGTTCAGTCTTCACCAAGGAGAGGGATGGGCCCCTACCTGAGAGGAAGGGTGAGGTGGGAGAGGGTGGGGGAGAAGCAACCACAGATGGGGAAATCATGGTGGGAAGGGTGAGGGAGGGCCTTAAGTCCCTGAAAGTGGACAAGGCACCTGGCCCAGACAGAGTTCACCCCAGGGTGCTGAGCGAGTTGGCAGAGGTACTGGCAGGGCCATTGGTGGACCTTTTCAATACTTCTCTGAACTCTGGGTGCATGCCCAGGGACTGGAAGGAAGCACATGTGGTACCTCTCCATAAGAGTGGGCCCGAGGACGAACCAGGAACTACAGACCAGTGAGCCTTACTGCAATTGTGGGAAAACTGATGGAGACAATCCTCAAGGAAAGGCTGGTGCAATTTCTTGAGGATAATAACAACCTCCAGGACAGCAGACAGCATGGGTTTGTCTCGGGCAGATCCTGCCAGACGAACTTGGTTGATTTTTATGACTGGGTTACGAGGGCACTGGACTGGGGACATGCGGTAGATGTTCTCTACCTGGATTTCAGCAAGGCCTTTGAGTTGGTGCCACATGGTAGGCTGACCTGCAAGTTGAAGAGTCTGGGAGCAGGGAAGAAACTGGTCAGATGGGTCGAGAACTGGCTGCAGGGTAGACAGCAGAAGGTAGCATTGTGGGGGGCATCTGAACCCAGGGCAGTAACAAGAACAAGTGATGTACCACAGGGCTCGGTGCTGGGACCTGTTCTGTTTAACATTTTCATAGCTGACATTGCAGTAGGGGTTAAGAGCAAAATCATCTCTTTACAGATGATACAGATTTGTGCCAAGGTTGATGGGGAGGGAGCAGAAATTCATCATGAGGATTTGGCAAAACTGGAGAATGGTTTTACACTTGGCAGCTTGGTTTCAATGCCAAGAAGTGCAAAGTGATGCATTTCGGAGGCAAGACACAATTACTGGGTGGAGGGTGTCCCATTAAAATCCAAGGAGGAGAAGGATCTGGAAGTGCTGGTAACCAGGGAGATGAACCGCTCTGCTCAGTGCAGGAAGGCAGCAGCGAAGGCAAACAGGATGCTAGGGTGCATAGCAAAGGGGGATTACTTCTAAGAGTGGGGAGGTCATCTTGCCCCTGTACAGGTCCCTGGTGAGACCACACCTAGAGTACTGCATGCAATCCTGGCGCCCCTACTTAAAAAGGGGCATCAAACTACTGGAAGAGGTACAACGCAGGGCAACAAAAATGGTCCTGGGGTTGGGGGACAGACCATATGAGGAGAGAGAGAGAGAGCTCAATATGTATACCCTGGAGGAAAGACGGGAAATAGGGGATATGATTGAGGCCTTCAAGTACCTGAGGGGTTTGAACAGACTAGATACCAGGGTACAAACCGGGAAGGGGCATGAGATCGGGAGGGCATATGAGGGGAGGGGGGCAGCTGCAGTCTAATGGACTGAAGTGCTGCACACTCAAGCAGACTAAATAGACCGAATGGCCTGTATCTGCTGGCAATTTCGTATGTTCTTATCAGCGCCAGGACCACATAGAAACTTTTGCAAGCCAGGGGCTTTCGATGATGATGTCAAGTGTCGGTGACTACATAAACATTCCTCCTCAGTTTTTTTTTTTTTTTCTGCCAATCATAGTCAACTGACCTATACATGGAATGTCGACTTAGCCACCATCCGGCCCAGTGGCCCTGAGGATTGAGGCGCTGAATGGCGTACCTCATGCCACCCGGATTTGGGAACAGACTCAGGTCGTTGGGGGTAGGCTGGGGAGGGAGAGGATTGAGCATCTGGAGGACAGCTCTCCTCTTCCAGGGGGGTTGCGGGCTTCACTCTTCACTCTGGCGACCCCCAATGGAGATCGGGGGTTCCATGGGAGCTGGCAAAATTAAGGGGGTGTAGTGTGGCAAATGCTAGCAGCATGCCCATGCGGGCATCATTGCATGTCTGCACTCCATGGGGGCCACTTCAAGGTGGAAAAACCCTAGTGACTTGGGGGGCGATGGTGGGGCATGAGTGGCTGAGCCTACATGTCCAGTGCCAGTCCGGATCCCGACTTGACTCTCCAAGGCCCTGCCTCTCCCATTCGGGGCCGCGGGAGGGGGGGGGACCCAGCACCCTATTCCTCGGTCAGGGGAAGGGCACGGCAGGCGGTAGAGGCAACAAGCTGAGTGAGCCCATGCTGGAGAGATGCCCAAGTCACTGGCGACAGGAATGAAAAAAAGAGTGGGGGGTGGGGATCTTAGCCGCCATCGCTTATTTTTCCTAAGTAGAAAAAAATCACAGTTGTAGTGATGTTCGGCTCTCTTGTATGCCGCCGAAAGAATCAACCAGATTATTCTGATATTACGAGCGTGAAGAGTAGATTTACAAGGACAACACACACAAGGTACTATATGTGTCTGCTGTTTGGGCCTTGCTCACAACATTCATATGTGTGAGATCTTTAGGGGCTTCAGTCACCAGACAACACCAAAAAGGAGCACTGGAAAAGTTCTTAAGTTTTGGCAGCAATGGAAAAACAAATCTAGGAAAAATCCATATTACCTGCCCTGTCAACCAAATGCCAGTCATTGAAATCTAAAGAAAAATCATTGTTGGAAGCCACAGGCATAAACGTAGAGATACAGACAAGGCCTCCCTGATGTGCTGTAGGTTGCCTCTATGGCCGCCAGCAGGTACTTGTTTCTCTTCAGCATCTTCTGCTGCAGTGGTGATAACCACAGCCCTCCCCACATGACTGTAGCCAAACACCAAGGTCAGGGCTTGGCTTAGGCACTACCAGGCCTATTACAAGTGGCATGATGCCGCCATCAACACTTACAGTCATGGGGCGCGTGGCCAGCGGCTGAGCTAAAAACAGCTTTCAGAGAGAGCTCTGCACCCAGACTCTCATTTGACGAAAAATCAAAACGAAAACTGCTCCTGCAAATAAATAAGTTACATATCTTGCAAGATCTCACCGAGCTGAACACTCCGGTACCTTATTTGCCGGATTTGGATTTGAAATTCAGTAAAAATGGGTGGCTCAAACAAAGCGACTGCTGGAGGCGATGGTACGCGTCCGAAAGACACTAGGACTGGGCAAAGCAAAGATCCGACAACCCGCAGCACTAGAAGAGGCGAATCAACCATCTAACGCAGCCCTCTTGAAGGCAATACAAAAGCTGGACAGCAGCATGGAAGATTTCATTACCCAATTTAAAATCACGGACACAAAAGTGGGGCAACTGGCTGAGGACACTAAGGCAGCAGCTCACTCTGCTTTGGCTGCGATGACAGCCACGGCGGGTATGGTGAAGGAGAACGGCCTGCTTAGACATCGTTTGGAAAATCTACAGAACCTGTCCAGAGCCACCAATATTGGAATTCTAGGAATACCAGAAAATGCAGAAGCTAATGACCCTTTAAGTTTTCAACACTTACAGTCGTGACCCCTACTACTGACATTGTCGACACACAACAGTGCTGGCATCATTGTCTGAAATGATACCACGATTGTTGCCTGATCAGCTTGTGCTCACATCAACAGCATCTTCCACTTCCCAGAACCCGTTGACGCAGCCTCTCAGTACTATAACTAAGTGACTTACTCAGCCGCCGCCAGTGTCACAGGCACGGCGGAATATAACCCAGACCTCATAATGAAGGAAGATTATGAGGAAAAGGAGGGTCATGCCGAGGACCAGTATTTACCTGGTAATAGCTCCTTTTTATCCTCCTGCAGTGAGGAATCAGTGGTGAACACACTAAGGTCACCACCAGAGGATTCCTCTTTTCCAGCTATGATGCAGAAAATGCAGTCTGACACTAGTTTCACCCTGGAAGAGGAAGACTCCACAAAGAAAAACTTGGAGTTTTTAGAGGTACTAGAATCACCGTCTGTTGTTCCTCCACTATACCTAGTCCTGGGGGATGCCACCTAGGCTTGGTATAGGCTTAATGTCATACCAGCTCTGCCCAGGAAAGCTGTTAAGATGTACCCTGCACCCTCTAACAAGTCTTAATATGCCAGCCAGCTGGAAACCGATTCGGTGGGGATTACCGCTACCCATGACAGGTCCAAGATGCCTAAAATGAGCTCCCTCCTGATAAGGAATCCAGGAAGTTAGATGTCATGGGGAAATTAACTTATGCATCTGCCAGATTGGGCCTATGTATTGCAAATTACCAGGCTCACATGATCAAATATCAGAATACCCACTGGAGGAGCCCATGCTTATGTGATCAAATATCAGAATTCCCCCTGGAGGAGTGCCAAGGCTGCAGCTCAGGCCTTACCCAGAGAGTACTGCCAAAATGTAGTTAATGAAAACACTCACTGCAGGGCCAAGGTGGGGAAGCATTAAATTTGCTCGGCCTATGATGTCTCAAATGCCTCTGCCAGGGCAGCTGCCTTTGGTGTCTATGAGAAGATACTCCTGGCTTAGAGTAACTGGATTTGTTAGTGATGTGTAACAAGCAACGTTAAATGCCATGTTTAGAGGCAATAAACTGTTTGGCTATTATATGGAAGAGGCAGTAAGAGGCCTTCAGCCATGTAGAATGACTTTAAGGTCAGTAAAATCCTTCCACTCCACACCAAGCAGAGGTATGGGTAGAAGCCGGTTTCGTCCACACGGTACTAGAGGTGGTAGACAGCCTGGAGGCAACCAGATAAACGTAACGGAGCTGGAGCCATGCCCCCAAGTGCCCATTCCAGAGCACCTGGAGGAGGTAGAGCCCGTGGAGTTGCCCCCACTGGTTTAACATGACTCGCAGAACTATACTCCCCAACCACCATTGCACCCCTGTGGTAGTCATATGGGGGGGGGATCACCTCTTCCCTAATCTGACCCAGTGGAGGGAGATTACTGCAGACAAATGGGTCCTGGATATCATCGTGAATGGGCATGCTCTGGAGCTGTTGGATATTCCTCCAGATCATTCCCCACAGACTTGGACCCCTGTCTCTGTTGAAAGAAGCGGTGCTGGCCTTACAACAGAAATGGACCATAGAACCAGTCTCTGTCAGGCAAAGAAATAGAGGCTTTTATTCCAGATACTTCCTGGTCCCCATGTGGGCAGGCCATCTGCGGCCTGTTCTAGATTTGAGAGCCCTCAGCTTGTACATAGAGTGTGAAAAATGTAGGATGGTCTCTCTACAGACTCTGATTCCCCTGTTGCAAACAGGGGACTGGATATGTGCTCTAGACATGAAGGGTGCCTATGTTGATCAGACGGAATCATCACAGAAAATATCAGAGCTTCACGCTGGATGGGGAACATTACCAGTTCAGAGTCTTGCCCTTTGGCTTGTTTTCTGCACCAAATGCTTGGGAGGAGTAGCAGCAGTTGGCCTTTATGTGTTTCCTTACCTGGACAATTCGCTACTGAAGGCTCACGCCTGCGAACTTCTACTTCACACCGTAGCTCATACCAGAAAGCAGTTCAACGATTTGGGGGTGACGTCAGTCTGCCAAAGTCTGTGCTGACCCCTTGTCAAAGATTACAGTATGTAGGGGCAGTCTGGACCCAGGTGGAGAAGAAATGACACATAAACATATTGGAGATGAAAGCTGTCATGTACAGCCTCCAGGCCTTTCAAACGCATCTGACACCAGGTTCACCATTTATACAAATGAACAATGTCAGTGTGGTGCATTACATCAACAAACAAGGGGGGGACTCATTCCTATCCCCTGTGCCCAGAAGCAATGATAGTGTGGCAGTGGACTCTGGAACACATAGAAGTTACATAGAAGTTGATGGCATAAAAGGACCTCAAGTCCCATCCAGTCTGCCCATAAAACACGGCCTAGAACTTTCCACCATTCATATGCCAGGTGCCGAAAACACATTTGCTGACAAGTTAAGCCAGTCTTAATCAAGGATACACAAATGGGAGCTGCTGAGCACAGTAGTAGAAGACCTGTTCAGCAGGTGGGGTTGTCCAGAGTTGGACCTTTTTGCATCCCCACACAATGTAAAACATGTGTTTTTGCTTGTTCGCTCTAGGATCTCGAGTTTTCTGGCAAAATGTTTTGTTTCTCTCTTGGAAAGGGCGATTTCTGTATGCCTTCCTTCCTTTTTCCTTTAATACAGAGGGTACTACTGAAACTGAGGATGGAGACGGCAGCCCTCATCCTAATCGCTTTACTTTGGCCTCGGCAGATATGGTACCCGCTACTACAGCAGCTGGCAGTGGAAACTCTGGTACCTCTGTCGCTGCGCAGGGGCCTGTTGTCACAGAGCAAGGGATCTCTGGTCCATCCAGACCTGAAGTCCCTACATCTGTATACCTGGCTTCTGAAGATCTAGCCGTGGCAAGATTTTGGGTCTCACCTAAAGTGGCCGATGTTCTGAAGGCTGCAAGAAGACCCTCCACCAGGCACACATTTTCATTAAAATGGAAACGGTTTATGCTGGGGGCTGCTTCCAAGCACTGGGATCCATTTACTTATCCAGTCAATGCAGTGTTGGAATACTTGTTATCCCTGTCACACTCGGGCATCCAGTATTCCTCCCTCAACGTGCATATGGCCGCTGTTTCAGCTTTTCATGCACCTGTAGATGGACGTATGGTTACCCAACTAAAGGTAGCCTGTACATTTTTGAGAGGTATATTACATTTGAAACCTCCCATTAGGAATCCAGTCCCGACTTGGGACTTGAATTTTGTGGTCAAAAGGCTTATGTTGGCTCTATCGAAGCCAGCAACGAGTTGTGGCTTATGCTTTCTTTTATGAAAAGTGTTATATTTAGTTGCAGTCACGACTGATCAAAGGATTTCAGAGCTATAGGCTCCAGTGTGTGAGCAACCTTATTTTATTTACTGTAAAGACGGGGGGGACAGATTTTCAAAGGCCCCAAGTGCTGCAAGCCCCAGGTGCGCCAGACATATGGCAGTTGGGGCTCGTGACGTTCTCCCGACTGGCAGTCGAGATTTTCTATCCCATGTGCCAACTGCAGCGAGTTAGACCAACTTTTTTGGTCTAGGTTGCATCAGTCCTGGGTACCCTTCTTACAGGGCTTGCACCAGACATTCGGCATAAGCTTCTGTAAAACCGGTAAAATGTTGTAACAGCGCCTGACCTACCAAAATCGAGTGTTGTTGCAGGAAAGGTGTTTGGTGCAGCTGCACCCAAAAGAGGGTTTGATTTAGGGCTTGGTACAAGCCCCGTGTCGCCCTTTGAAAATTGGGCCCTGGATGTCTTTACACACCAGTCCTAAGCTTTTGTTAAATGTGATATCTGGATTTACATCAACCCATCCGCTTTCCCGTGTACTACCTGAAGTATGGCAGTCCAGGGGAAGCATCACTCCATACTTTGGATGTACATAGAATCCTCAGATATTATGTGAATCACACCAAGGACTGCAGAAAGGCCGCTCAACGTTTTGTTTCATTCACTCTGGGAAAGAGGGTGCTCTGGTATCTAAACAGTGCCTGTTCGAATGGTTGGCACATTGTATTACGTTTTGTAATCGGAAGTACGGTATGGAAGTTCCTGGTGTGGTTTGTACTCATGCTACACGAGGCATGGTCACTTCTTTTGCTGGTTTCCACAATGTTTCAGCTACAGGAATTCAGTGCAGTTGCCACATGGACATGGAATAAAGTTCATACCTTTACCAGAAATTACAGTCTGGATATTGTAGCCTGTAGATGAGCAGGTTTTGGCCTAGCTGTCTTGCAGGGTCTGCTTTCACGAGCCTGTATGTTTTCATCCATCCAGACTGTAAGTTTTTGGTACTGCTTGGGACTTGTTCCAAAGATGTGGCCTGATGGAAGAGAGATCTTGAAAGATGATTGAACAGTTACATGCTTATCGTAGCAGTAGATCGTTGAGAGACTGTCTTTCCTCAGCCCATGCCGAGCCACCCTCCATCTCTCTTCTGGCGTATGACACTGGACTTCCTGCTTTGACTCATTCCATCACTGCCTTTTCCAGTACCTGTCACCTGATATGCTGGGTGCTGCCTTTAACTCATGGTTCCCCATAGAGAGGATGTGGCAAACATAATCTCCGGTGGGGAACTGAGGAGAGATGGGGCCACCCACATTTATGTAGACACGGGCACACAACGTAATTGTGGGTGGCACCTGACTTGCACAGGTTTCCGTGTGGTTCTGGCGCTGATGCAGGTGTAGTTCCAAAGGTGTGGCCTGATGAAAGAGATTCTCTTGAAGATCTGCTGTTACGGTAAGTATGCGACTGTTCTTTTCCTCCCCTGGCCAACATTTGACGACTTGAGTTGGCTCGTGAACCTGGATCTCTGGTATAGGGAGCATTAGTGCTAGTGCTGTACTGCTGGGCCAGCAGTTTTGTGTTTGTTGCCAGGTGCCCGCAGCAGTGCAGTGAATCCGACTGGATCAAGACCAGGTGTGGTCACGTTGAGCTGCAGTTTAACCACATTCACTGCAGACTGCTGACATGCTGTACATGAAGAAGGTGAATTCAGCTTCAGAGAAATTTAATTAAATGTTTCTAATTATTTTCCTTTAAGTGTGATGAAGATGGAGCCGATTTTTCACCCCACAACATCTTGCTCACTTGCTAACGCTCCTTACATCTTTATTATTGTGAATGAACGGGTTGGACATTTTAGGGTCAATGGTTGAGGTATTTTTAAAATGCTAGTAGTACCAAAATTAGCAGGCAGAAAATGTTATTAAAGTGGTCAGTTATTACCTTTTTATTTCTGAAAGAGTTTTTTTCTTTTCTATTTGCTCACTAGAAGGTTCTCTATCTGATAGTAATTTTGTTGTTCTGTTCCTTTTCTTGCCTCATCAGCATTGTGACCTCACTAACTGTGACAGGTGACCCATCTTACAGCAGGTGGTTGGCCGTTCCTGGTCAGTTGTGATGTCACACATGGTGAGGTCACAGGGCTGATGATGTAAGAGGAGGAATAGCTCAAGCTACGTCAGTATCCAGCTATAGTAGTTTTCCACACATCACACCAAGTATTGTCAGGTACAAAATCGTGTACAATTATTGGCAATATGAAAAAAAAAATGTCAGATCTGAGGACTAACAGAATCACAACTTTTGAAAGTTAGTATTAATTTTTGGCAGTACACTGACTGTTTAAATCATTCCTTTCCTCTGTTACAGACCACTTTGAAAAGCTGTGGATCGTAAAATAGCTGTTTTCAATGAGACTGCACACTCTCTTGTTGCTGGGA
The DNA here is from genome assembly GCA_016271365.2 of Neoceratodus forsteri. Taxonomy (NCBI): domain Eukaryota; kingdom Metazoa; phylum Chordata; order Ceratodontiformes; family Ceratodontidae; genus Neoceratodus; species Neoceratodus forsteri. The sequence continues at coordinate 309,031,345 of JADMNL010000027.1, read as the reverse complement.
GTCTTTGGTATATGTTGCTTTTTAAGAAATGTTTTTCTTTCTTTCTTTTTTTTTTATTTAAAAAGGTCTCGCCACCCTCCCGTGAAGAGACACCATCCTGTAGCGTGCTGGCCAGTGAGGCTGTCCATGCGAGGGAGGGCTGTGGACCCAGCTACATCTTGAGCGTAGATTCAGCGCGGCGAGGCCCATGGGAAAGGATCTGTACCCTTTGCACTATTTATAAATCTTGCTGTAGACTTTTGCTACAAGAACAGTAGTGATGAGCACTTCTTACCACTACCGGAGTCCTCTTTAGGTGCATTTTAATGTTCACTTGTACAATAAAGTAGTTTTATTCTGCTAAGCAAGATGTGGTTTATTTATTTGTCTTTTATTTAAAACTACAGTGACACAGACAGCTCCTGAGGGCTGATGCATATTTTTCAGTTAGTGAAGAAAAAAAGAAAAAACAACAAATGCAAAACTTTTTGCCAAAAGGCTTTCTTCAAACTTGTTTTTTTTCTTGCTCTATAATGGTTAGCCTGAGTATTAGCACCTTCTATAATTGTGTTATTTTGTCTGCAAACCTTTGCAGTTGTAATACTGCAAAAATCATTTATAAATGGAAAGTTTTGATGTTTCTTTTACAAAAGATTTTTTTGATTTTGAAATCGTTTGTCCATAAACTGCATGGCTGGGCAAATGTTCAGCTTTGATATGTGGTCTCTCCATTTTCCTGCTGATGTGAATCTCAGTTAAACACACAAATCGGGCTCTCCATTTTCTGGAAGAGTAGAGCTGGGATGGGGCTGTCCTCCCTTGGAGAAGCTCTGTACACATGCAGATGTGGGTCTGAAACATATGCTGGTGTGTACCAGAAAGGGAGTAGTGGTGTAGGTTAAAGAAAAAATTGTACCTTATTACTCATGTCTTCTTGCCCAGGTCTTCCTTTTTTCAATCACTGAATTTTATTTTTCAAAGTATCTGATTGCGAGGGGTCTTGAAGCACTGTACAAATAGCATGTAAACAGGCCATATAATTTACAGAAACAGAATTAAAATCACTCTGATAACTAAGCAAAAAGAACTGTTGAAAGCCAATGTAAGCAGATGGGTTTCTAGGGCCTTTTTATAAACCTCCACTCAGACGATCTGACATAGTTGTGATGGTAATGACTTCCACAAATGTGGGACAGCTACACAAAAAGCCATGTGCCCCGTGTATGTCAGATGAGTGTGTGGAACTTCTATTTGATTCGTCTGGTGGAGTGCAGAGGCTGATCCGGAGTACAGGGTTACAGCTTTTTTTTTTTTTATGTGTCAGTACCTAGCCTTTGCAGGGCCTCAATTACCATGATGCCCTTCCCCAGGTCCCCCACCTTGATGCTGCGGGATGCCATGGTGGCTGCACCCTTTCTTTAGCTGATAGGGCTAGGAAGCAACTGCTCTCAGGGTTGACACCGGTGCCGCTCTATTGGTTGGCCAGCAGGTGGCGCGATGAATACTGTGCAGCAGCCACCCCCAACTCCACAGGAACAGATTGCCTCACCTCCACAAACCCTGGTCTTCCAGATGACAGCTTAATCAATTAGATGTGACCTCTCCCTTAGGTTGTAAAAATAAAAAAAGCCAAACCTGAATTTTTTTTGTCCATGGTTACTAGCTATATAACCATATCAACTAAAATATGATTAAAGAAATGAAGAACATTCCCTGAGGAGCTGAACAGACAAAATGGGGCAATTTAATCTTGATAAAGTTGTTGTCAAGGACTAAAAATCCATGTTTGGCTTTTTTAGAAGCTGAGTGAGTAGGCTACATCTTATTTATTTTTTATTTTCTTTCTATTTTTGGGTCTGTATCCCCCTGTTCCTCGGGCTCCATTCGCCTGCTACCCCCATGCCCAGGCTTACCCCCTGGACAGGGCCGCTGAGGGGCTTCCCACTCCTGACTGGACATCATGGACAAGCCTCAGATTACCCCCTCCCGGGTTGGGGCCATGAGAGGGGGACCCTGCCCCGGTGGGTGGCGGGATGGAATGGGCCTTCATGCCATGTCCGTCCTGCACCTCAACGTATTGGCGCCGAGCGCTGTGGTGCCCATGACCTTCGACAGGGGTCCATCAAGCACTGGACACTCAGCCCCTCTCTCTCCCCAGAGAAGCAGAGCAGTCCTAGGGATGCTCAATCCTTTCCCCACGGCTGGCCTTCCACTCCCTCGGTCAGTTCCCCAACACGGGTCACCAGTGTCATGAGGGAAATTCAATCACGGCGGTGGGCCGCTTAAGTAGGCCACATCTAACTAGTTAAGCTTTACTGTACACTCAGGCCAGCTCCCATTCTGAAGAACAGTAACAATTGATTTTCTGTTGGTATCAAAACTGTTGCACTTCCAGACGGCAGCACAACACAGTGCATCCATGCCACACTCTGTTGCCATACTACCCATTGCCATTATGCCAGTGTCATGATGCAGCACAGTGCCATCACTCAACACACTGCCAGCATGCCACAAATTGCCACCATGCAGCACGCAGCATGCTGCTAGCACACCAGTTGTCCAGTATACATTTTGAGAAGATTAGGTGGTGATAATTTTAATAAAAAAATTGGATTTTAGGAAAACAAAAATGGTATGGGACCATCACATTAAGGTAATGAAAGAAGGATGCTAGCTAAATTAGGAGGTGGGGGCAGAAGGGCCCACATAAAAACAGCCCAAAAAAAGACATTAAACATCTGGCTTCATTCTAGTAAGAAAGGGAGTGGGTGGAATTGCTGTGGTACGCAATATACCTCCTAAATGCATAGACATGCACCCATCTGGTGGCAAAAGCCTTCCCCAAGACCCTGAGCGAGGACTTGTTCAGACCCACATCTGAAATGGCGGATCAGGATGGGCCCCATGGTGCATCACCAGCACATCCTGTTAACCACAAAGGAGATTGGGGAATTTGTGTAGGTATGGCACTTGGTTCTAGGAGAGGAATGGTGCCATTTGCGTACCCCCTTCTGGTCAATGAAGTGTTATTATTGGCACCAGTGCTGAAGGCAGAGGCTTACCAGGCTGGAGGAAGGTTATAGTCACCAACCTGGCCAGAGGAAAGATCTAGCTGCCCACTTGGCGGGAGGAAGGATGCAGTTGCCCACCTGGTTGGAGGAAGGGTGTAGCCGCCCACTTGGCTGGAGGAAGGGTGTACCTGCCCACCTGGTTGGAGGAAGGGTGTAGCTGCCCACTTGGCTGGAGGAAGGGTGCAGCCACGTATCCAGCCAGAGGAAGTGTACAGCTGCTTGCCTGGCTTGTGGAAGGGAGCAGGTGGGGGTGACCCTGATTGCTGGGTTTAAAAAAAGGAAAAAAACATTAAAAATGAAGAGATGCCCCCCCCCTCCGTGAGCTTGTTCCATTTGCACCTCTGGGTACACATTGCATAATTATTCCTTTGTCATGCCAAGCCATGACCTAAAATGGATGCTCAAAAAAATTAGAAAAGAAAGCTGGGGAGGTGAATATTCTCCGCCCTTGGGAAGGAAGGAAAAAACACTCGGAAAATAGCAAGTGGCATATGGAACAGTTGGGGATAATATTGTGGGGGTAGCATGTAGGTAAAGCTATAACGAAGACCAAGTAAATTCCCCCCCCCCCCTTTTTAAAGTCATTGGGGTGGAGTGTGCTGGAATGTGAAGGCATGTAGACTGGGAAAACCATACTTCTTTTAGCTGTCCGTCAGGGTGTTCAGCTGACAGTTCCAGACAGCTCCCACCCATCTTTTGGAATGGTTTAGGCTGATTCGCTGCAGTGGGGACTTTGACTGCCTGCATCTGACAAGGGTGATGCATGTTCCTGCACAGAGGAGACCAATGAAACCTCTATAATTCTGTTGGCACATAACTGGATCTTCAGGAGGGCCTGGGGGTGCTATTGGCAGAAGTCTTTTTGCCCACGGTGACGGATTTGGATTTGGCAGGTAGCACTGAGGGAGGCTCCTTATGCTGACGTGCTTTCTTTGCCATTGAGCTCTTTCGGTCCTTATCCTTCACCTGTGGATTTGAGAGTTTCTGCAGGCGATCTGTGGGACAAGCGATTGAAAAATGAAGAAAAAATAAATACATTAATCATAAGAGAATCCTGATTTTTCTTGCAACCATTCTTACACCAATAAAATGATTTATATTCTTGTGGTCTACAGTTGCTCTGAAACTGACCCACATTTACTGTCAGTTTTTAAACAGATTTTCCAGTTTCCTGCAAAACACTGACGGTTGGTGGCCCCGTGGCGGGGAGCGCTGAGGTGCTGGTGCCTTATCTCCTGCCACGTGGGTGATCCTGGTTTGGGAACGGACTCGGGTCACCAGAGGTTGGCCGGGGTGGGACAGGATCGGGCGTCTGAGGGGAGGCATTTTGGCCCAGCCTTAGACTGCCACCAGATGGAGGCTTGCTGGTAGTATAGTGTGAGTGGCATGAAGAGTGCGGGCTGTGGGAATGTTGGGTGTGTGCACCGCTATACACCTGCCTTGATGTCCTGCAGCAGGAGTGGACAGTAAACAGGAAAAAGGGTGTGAAGGCTTAATGAAGCCCTTCGCACTTGTCCCAAACCTGCACTGTCATTTGGGAAGCTTGCCTCGGTCCTTGATTACTGTGGGGGGGGGGCGGGGCAGACATCCCCTCTCTGTGCACCACAAGAAGGAAGTCATGGGGAAATCTACTGACCAGGTGAATCCCAGGGGAGGTGGATGCCAGCTGGGGGACAGGAGGGGGGAGCTGATCAGCTGGTTCTGGACACTAGCAAAATGAACACCTCTGTGGAAAAACACACTGACAGTCCCAAAATCAGACTTTCAGGACATTCCATTTTCTAATCATTAATGACGTGTAGGAAATCGGACTCTTTGACCCTTAGAATCCATCTGTTCCTGCTGGGAAATGCTAACATACTAAGATATCAGCAGAATAGGCCTAATGGTCTATCAAGTCTGCTCAAAAAACAGCACTCAGAATACCGTTGCTGCCCTCCCCGCCTCCCCTGTAAATCCCCCCGACCCCATCCCCCATTGGAGTTACATCTCCAGGTCTGGCATTACTCAGTTTTACCTTCCCCTTGTACCTGTCCCAGCCCCTCTTGAATCCTTCCACAGTATTAACAGTCACTGGTTCCACAGGCAGTGCAGTCCAGGGGTCCACCACCCACTCAGTGAAGTAACGTCTCTTAGTCTGTCCCCCTGAGCCTCCCACCAACCAGCCTCATGGAGTGCCCCCTGGTGACCCCCTCCTCCCTTAGCAGAAACGCCCTATTTAGGCTGACCCTACTTACTCCCTTTAGATATTTAAAGACCTCGATCATATCCTCTCTGTCTCTCCTCTCCTCCAGGGAGTACAAGTTGAGCTCCTCATAAGATCTTTCCCCCAGATCCTGTATCATCCTGGTCGTCCTCCTTTGGACCCTCTCGAGAAGTGCAGTGTCCTTTTTCAAGTACAGGCACAAAAACTGCACACAGTACTCAAGGTGCAGTCTAATCAGGCAGTTATACAGAGAGAGAAGCACCTCTCATCTCCTTGAGATTATCCCCCTGGCGATCCACCCGAGCATTTTATTTGCTTTAGCTGCAGCCCTCCTACACTGCTCAGAGTTATTCATTTTGGAATCTACAACCACCCCAAGATCCTTTTCCCCTCCTGAAACCTGCAGTTTTTCCCCACCCAAAAAGTACTCATGAGCTGGGTTCCTCTGCCCCAAGTGGGGAACACTGCATTTCTTGGCATTAAACCTGTTTCCAGGAGCGTGACCACCTCTCCAGACTCTCCAGGTCTCCCTGAAGGGCTCCTCTGCTCTCCTCCCCATCCACCACAGCTCCCAGCTTCAAGTCATCAGCAAAGAGGCTCATCTCACTCCTGGTATCATCCCTGATGTCCAAGATGTAAGCATTAAACAGGAGTGGACCCAGCACCGACCATTGTGGGACCCCACTAATGACCCTCGTAGGAGATGATACCTCCCCACTGAACACTACCTTCTGAAACTGCCCAGTTAGCCAGTTTCCTATCCATCTACCCATCCTTTCCCCCACCCCCATTCCCCCCAGCTTGTCCAGCAACCCAGAGTGTGACACTGAATCAAACGCCTTGCTGAAGTGTCGAAAGAGGACATCCACCGGCCTGCCCTGGTCCAGCGCCTTTGTCACCCAATTGTAGAACTCCACAAGGTTAGTCTGACATGATCTGCCCTGAATGAAGCCATGTTGGTGATCTGCCACTAGGTAGATGCCTGGTGGTAGTGTAAGCGCAAGTAACTAGAAGGGTAGGGCTGTGGAAGCGTAGGACAAGCACACCTCCTTGCACACGTCCTGGTGTCACAGCATGGGGAAATCATAATCCTCTGCTGTGACATCAAAGCCTGGTGCCACAGAAATGATTCTAATACCACAAGCAGATGATTGTGACTTTAAGGCAGGAAAAGCAGCAGGTATAGATACTGTCAAGGAACTGGTTTTCGTGTGAAATAGCTTCTGTAATAAAAAATGAAATGTCCAGAAACACAGATATTTTTTTCCACAAAGGTTTTTTTATCCTCCCCAAATAGACCAGGCAGCTATCGGCCCTGTCCCCATGCTTGGCAGTCATCCCTTACCTCTCTCTGCTCCAGGAGCTCGTTTACCTGCATATGTGTCCTGGCAGTGGAGTGGGAGGGGGAAGGTAGGGTCACCCCCCCCTAGCGATCAGACATATATAGGTTCATTCCAGGACCAGAGAGGCAGGCTGGACCGCTGAGACATGGGCAGGGCTTTACAAAGCCCAGGTCCCTAGATTTTCCACTTTTTCTTTGCTCTTCCTCATGCTGTGACACCAGGAGGTGTGCATGGAGGTATGCTTATCCTACGCTTCCTCAGCCCTACCCTTCAAGTTGCTTGTGCTTACACTACCACCAGGCCTGTAGCCGGTGGCAGTCATAGGCCAATTGCTTGGCCACCCCCTCCCAGGAGCGGAGAGTAGTCCCTGGGATGCTCGATCTTGTCCCACTCCACTGACTCCTGGCAACCCGTGCTTATTCCTGAACACGAGTCATTGATGTGGCAGGAGGTAAGGCGTGAAACCCCACGCTCCACGCTACTAGGTCAGCCTTTCTGAAACTGTGATTTTGCCTGAAATTTGTGTAACTGGATGCTGCTGGTGTTAACTGTTAAATTTTTCATTGGAAATCAGAAACTTTATTTCAGCTCTTGATACTCTCTGGGAGCATGTATCAGAAGTTATGTTTTTTCATCCTACATCAGTCAGTTGTCCTGCTCGTGCACACATATGTCTTCACATATGTACGCCATGCATGTGTTTGTGGGGGCTGTGTGTTGGGGGGGTCACAGATGTGTGGATTAAAGAGTGACAGTGTGCCATAATGTAGCTTCCAGTTAAGGAAGCACATCAGAACTCACCTGCAAGCTCTGGGTGACGGCGCCCAAGATGATGTAACAGGGATTCATATCGGTTCGCTTCTGGCCCTTCACCCTCTATAAACAGAAACAGAATGTTCATTTTGGAGAGATGTTCAGTACTGGAGCAGGCCTTCAATGTTAAATAAGGACTGATTGGGGAGGCACTGTGATCCTCTTTTTTTCTCCATAAAGCTTTTTACCCGTCGAGTCAGGTGGGTAGGCTGTTGGCACTGTCCCTGCTTCTCCCGACTAGCATCCTCCTCTCCTGGTCATCCAGGCTAAATCTCTCATGGATTTCCCCCCGTGGTGTAGCCAAGGGGTGAGGGCTGTCTCCTTCCTGCTGCACACATCCAGAAGTGCATGGGACTGGGTGGCACTGTAGATCAAGAGGGAGTGGGTGAGGCTTCATGGCTCTATTCCACTTTCTTCAGTTTCCCTCAGCACAGTAGCATATAGACGTGTGCGGAGGCACACACGTACCATGGAACCATGACCCCTCCCTTCGAGTCACTCACACCTGCACACCACCACCGCCGGACCTCCTCTCAGTGGTAGAGGCCAAGGTGTCTGACTGCCCTTCCCTGGGAAAGGAGAGCGGTCCCTGGGGAACCCAGTCCTCCCAACCCCCAGTGACCTGAGTCCATTCCCGAACCCAGGTCGCTGGCGTGGAGGCAAGTGTGGTGCAAGTCACTCACCCTCCACGCCACTGGGCTGGCCCCCTGCTGATCCTCTCCAAGTACACTGGTTACTGCAGTGCTTAGGTATCTAGAACAGGCACAGTCGAGTAGGTATCACATCCAGGGCAAAACCAGTGGGGGCAGGGGATGGAATCTGACCACGCTGGTTATTCTCAGCACATAAGCACATGGGATTGTTGAGTCCTGGGCATAAAATGGTTTCCAATGGACCACAAATACTGGGATCTGCATTTTCATGGCTGTAGGTTGTGATGTCACAAACTGAAACTTTAGAGCAGGTAGATGCAATGTGAGCAGATGAAGCGTGAGCAGAAAACTGCCTGTTCTTAAAAATGTCTCCAATATTGAAAACAGAGGATCCTGAAATTCATAGTTTGGGGGAATTTCATAGAACTGAATTCTGTGGAAGAGACTGGGTTTTATTTGTTGCTGGAAACTGGAAAATGTCTTCAAGGTGGAGAAAGAGGTGAGAGTAAATCAAGGCTGTCCTTCACTGTGCAGAGGAAATCCTTGAGGCAGTGAGGGACGTGGCCTTGGGCACACATTCGCGAGAGTACCAGTGTTGTTTCTTACGCTGGGAGGGGGATGAGGCAATTAAGTTGGTTGTTCAAGGTTACAATGGTGGGTACGTATGTCACAGGCTAGGGTGAGTCTACCTAGTTTGTTAATAAAGATTTCTAGGGGCTACAGAATGGCATTCGGGGCAGATAAGGAGACAGTGCCCTATGATCCAACCTACTGGAGGAAGTGAAATGCCACCTGTTTGCTAGAAAGGGCACCTGGGCATTTGGTTCTTTTTATTTTTGCTCCCATGTCTCCTTGCCAGCTGCCAGGTCCTTCGTCCAGCTGTCCCGGCCCTTTTGCCTGACTGAAGGAATCATCGGGGCCAGTCCATCTTGAACCTCTGGTCCTCATCCTCATCCTCTCTAGAACCTGAGCATCACCCACAGCTTGTCTTCTAATCCCCCCTAGTCAGGAGAAGAATACTTCACTTAGTCCAGATTCAGGAGTTGAGCTGGCATGGCATGGCGTGGGAGGAGGAGGTAGGGCCCTAGTATGGCATGGGGGGGTGCTTCATCTACCTGAGGCTTCTGTTTTTTTTTTTTTACCCACTAAGGCCTCCCCTTATTCCTGTCCAGGGTGTGGTCCTGAGGAGGTACCTGGCGGAATGCCTGTTGGGCCATCAGAATTACATTTTAACAAGATAGGACGTCTAGATGAAGCCTATTGCCAGTGCCGGGATCACCCTGTATGATGCAAATCTAATACAGTTTCAAATAACAATCACTACGTATAAAAATATGCAGACAAACATGTTGTTAAGTACAGGAACATTCAAAATGACGTCACTCTAAAATGGATCCTTTAAAGAAGCAATGCAAAGGAATTGGGCAAAAAATGTGACCTTACCTTTTTTCACCATAAAATGTAGCAGATATCTTCAAATTTTATTTGGCGGTAAAATGTTCTAGTCCCACCAAAATGTGAGTATTTTATAAATGTTTTAATTAAATTTTTCTCTAGAAAAAGGATGGCCGCCATATTTAGCTGAGAGATAGCATTGTAGACATGGAAAGGGATAAGCTTCAGAAAATAATAAAGAAAAACTCACGGTGCACAACATAGGAGGTATCCTGAAAAGTAGATTTGAGAAGCATGTTAATATTTTCATTAACTGTAGCTGAAACTAGCTCTTGGGGGGGAAATGTCATTGCACTGTTGCTGTAAAACTAGCACAATTAGGCAAACTGCATAGATGGAAGGAGATTCCAGGAGGAAGTCATTTGACCATACCGTGTTCTTCCCCTAGGCACCTTTAAAGCTCTGCCTGGGGCTTCACATAAACAATACTTCGAACTTGAAAGTGTTAACTTGTTAAGTTAAATAACTGGAGGATTGTCTGTTTGTACATTTAAAGAGCAAACAATATCCGATCCTTTCCCTTCTGATTTCCAAAGGTTGCCAATTTAAATCTGAAAGCAGAGAACAATGATGAATTTTATTTGGGGGGCCTGCTGCACCTAAGACAGAGAAGCCTTGCCACTCTGTAGTACATTCTGTCAAGTTTCAATAATTTTGTTTTATTTGCTGAATGGTAGATCAGACAGCCATAATCAAATTGGGGAAGGATTATAGTTGAGGCAATTTTTTGGTGTGCGGCCTGAGTAGGGCTTTTGGGTTACTACTGCACCCCAAGATTCTATTTCAGAACCAGCGACTACCATTTTATATGGTTTAGGTATTCATTAATGAATAATAAAACTTTTAATACCGGTACTCCGTCAAGGATATCCCCTCTGCTGGGCCACACCTTTGGAACTGTAAACTGTTGGCGTCAGGACCTTCTGGAAAAGTTTGCCTATCTGCCCCCGATTACACGTAGTATCAGTGCCTATAAAATGTAGGTAGGCCCCTCATTCCTCAGTTCTTTCCTTTGCCATTGAGAAGCTTGTCATACCTGCAGAGAAACAATGCCATGGCTTTTTTTCATTGCTGTTTGTCTTTGTTTTCTACCTTAAAGGAAACTACACCCTCATATCTTGTAAATTTTTATTGTTTCCGTGTTAAAAGACACCTCTTTCCCTGTAGCTGTTAGGGTTATATGTGTGCTTGCTTTAGTTTGCTTTGACTGTTCATGCTAGTTCCCTGTAACTATCTTGGGGAGTCTTCATTTTGTGGTTGTTGAAATCTCCTTGTCCTTGAGAGCTGCATTAGCATATGAGAACATGATGTAGCACCCATTTATACCAAGTATCTTTATGTTGAAAGTACAAATATCCTAAAAAAGCTCTCTGGAAACACACAAATTTAATGACGCTTAGCAGGAAAAACCCTGCATTACCACTCAGTTTGCAAAGCTAACTGAAGGTAAATGCATTTCACACCTTGCTGCAACTTGTTTTGTTAAACTCTAAGCAGACAGGCATACTATGGAGTCTAAAGGGCACTGACACATCATATTCTCATATGCTAATGCAGCTGTCAGGGACAGTGAGATTTCAACAATCAGAAAATCAAGACCCCCAGGACAGTTAGAGGAACTAGTATGAACGGTGAAAATAAACTAAAGCAAACACATATATCTCTATCAGCTACACAAAAAGAGGTGTCTGTTGACATGGAAACACATAACATTTACAAGATATGAGGGTGTAGTTTTCCTTTAAAATTTATTTTCTATTGATGTTGTCTCTGTATGCTGCTGCAAAAGAAACTTTGTTTAGGTTTTGTACCTGCAGTTACAAGATCTACAAGGACAACGCTCACACTGTGTGTGTTTGTTGCTTAGTCCTGTCCCACAATTTGAGGGCCTGCAGGACCTTGCAAAGAATTGGATCACCAGATTCACTCACCCAAAGTAGTTTCTAAAAAGCGAGGATATTTTATTCAGATGTATTTTCATAATAATACAGATATTAACATCCAGTCGTAGATTAGTTGCCCAACTTTCATGGATTATTACCCTTCTTCAGGGAGACTAGTAATCCCTACTTTCACATTTTGGACCTTTACCATGGTTGCATAATAATAATAAGGAATTTCTAAGTTACTTTTTTTTCCCCAATTGTTTAACCAGGAGTGGCACACTAAACTGAAAGCTTGTTTACAGGTGCAACCTGGGAGCACAGGGAAGTTAAGTGACTTTCTTAGGGTCACACAGTATACAAGTGGGGGCTGTGGGATTCAAACCCAGGTCTCCAGATTTGTAGCTCAGAGCCTTAAACCACTGCGCTATATGTAACTTAATTGTCCTCTCCCAGTGTCTTACCTTTACCAACTCCTTTTATTGTTTAGATTTACACCTGGTTCCTCGGTATCCAAATATTGGTCCAATCTGCCTTATTTCAAAGAGGTTGACTGGTCTAGAATATGGCAGGCCCTATCTAAGTATGTGTCGAATGATGATTTAAAGTTGATGCAATTTAAAATCCTTCATAATGCATTATCATACTCTGGTAAAGTTATTAAGGTTTGGCCTTTTACCTTCTAGCAATTATAACAGATGTGGGAAATCAGAGGGTACTCTTCTTAATGTTCTATGGGCGTGCCCTATGGTTCGACCGTTCTGGTTGAGTATCAAAAATACATAAGGCTCTACAATTAGTCTGCAACCTTATTGTACACCTGAGGTCTGTGTTCTGTGTGATTTTAGTAAGTTTAGTTTCAGCGAATTGAAATGTTTACATAATGGTGAGATATTCAAAGGGGTTGCGCCTGGTGCAACTGAATTGCACCAGCGTAACCCCAGAAATGCACCCCAGGGTAATATTCAAAAAGTAGGAATTGTGCAGTGCAATTCCTCATATGCCAGGATACAAAGATAATGTATGCAGCACATCTCCAGAAGGTGTGCCCATGTATTTACGAAAAGTCCTGCTATTCAGCCTGGGATGTGCGGTGCATATGCTGGCACATAACAGAGATGCGCCACATACCGGGGCACAAACCTGAGCCCGAAAAATATGACTCAATTGGTAGCTACCCACAGGTGAGCTGCCGTCCTGCAAGGTGCATCACAGCAGCTGCCAGCTGTGGGTGACTCCCGCCCCCAGAACACTGTTCACAAGCATCCACAAATATCCCTGGTGGTCCAGTGGTTCCTCTGTCCCCACCGACTCTCCGATCACCGCATAAATGGCCAGTAGAACTCCCTGGTAGTCAAGTGGTTCCCCCTTCCTGCCTGTAACCCCAATCGCCCAGAATAAAATATGTCATAGTCCCTGATAGTCTAGTGCCACCCCTACCCCTCCCATACCTCCAATCACCCATATTGAAATAGTTATTCACAAATATGTGAATGAATTCATTCATATTTGTGAATGACTAGTACAGTATGCATTGCAAGCCCATTGGTCCACAGTGAGGACCAATGGGCTTGCAGCTGCCACTGTAAGCTGTCATTCAGCCGGGAGCCATGGAGGCATGCGGGTGGTTTGCTGCTGCCCGCCGATGGGGGGGGGGGCTGGGGGCTGGGGGTCCTGTGTGGGTGGGGGGTGCCACTGGACCACCAGGGATATGAGTTAACCAACTGTACAGGTGATCAGGGTTACTGGCAGCATGGTGGGAGTACCACTAGACTACCAGGGAAATATTGCTCACATTATGGGCAATCAGAGGTACGGGAGGGGCGGGGGTGCCACTAGACTACCAGGGAATATAGGATACTTTATTTCAGGTGATCGGGGTTATGGGCAGGCAAGGGGGAACAACTAGACTACCAGGGAATTACAATAATATATTTTGGGCGATCAGGGTTACGGGAGGGGGGTACCACTAGACTACCAGGGAAGTTACAATTTATTTGGGGCAATCAGGGTTACGAGCGGGGAGGGGGGAACCACTGGACCACCAGGGAGTTTATAAACTTTTATAATGATGATCACTGGCACAGGATGGGGAGGGGGTACTACTGCGGTCTCTGGTATAAGGACCACATGCTGTGCAGGGCGCCATGCACATTTTGCTGGCCAGTCCTGCACCACACATGCAAATGGGACCATAATCCCATGCAAATGGCCCAATTTATGCCTTGCATGCATATTGGCTCCATTTGCATATCTAGGTCTGAATATCTGGGAACTGAACCCGGCGCAGATACAGTTGCACTGGAGCATTCCCATTCCTGGTATTCAGGTCTGTCTGGGGGATGCACCGGCACACTGTATTTGTGCCCTGCGCATTATGCAACCATACCTCTTATAGTTGCCAATTCTTTTTAGAACTGATATCCTCTTTTCATTAATTACAGTTCACTTCCTATTTAATGTTATAGATATATTCACTTCAGGACACTGTTTTTGTTCATTATTTACATATAATTTTATTTTTTTACAAAACAGAACAGAATAATTTCTCTACTTGTATATATACTATCACATCTGTTAGGTATACAGTTCCTGGAAGTTGCCTTTCTGGGGACTTTGTACTGCTTGGAAATCATTCCAAAGGTGTGGTTTTATGGAGGAGAGATCCCCGATGAAGACTGAGCAGTTACCTACCAGTAACAGTAGAGCTTTGAGAGACTCTCCTTAATTGGGCCACAGCACACCCACCCTCCTTACCCCTTTCTGCTGTACCAGCTGGCTGGCTGTCCTGCTGCCTTTAGGAAGGTATAGTATTAGTGCTGGGAATTTGTCTTTTGTCACCAGGACCAGCCTCTCCTTGAGCTCCTGGTTCTAGTTTGATCTCCTGGTTTCTCTTATAAGTGGCTCTCCAAGCTTACCTCTGGTGGAGAACTGAGGAGAGAGGGGGGGACCCCATATTTCTTTTTTTTATTTGTAATTTTTCCACCTCAGGTGTGCTGGGGGCAGGAATTCTATCCCCGCTCAACCCACTCCCACCAGCCCAACCGCCCCGGCCATCCCCAAGATCTCCCACAGAGTAAACCCCTTGGAGGGGCCAGGGAGGAAGACCCCCTCTCCACGGAGCACAATTTAAATCTGGGGAGGACACCAGCAGAGCAAATTTGGGGATCTCATACAGCCCCCAGTCATCATTTTCCAATATTCTCCCTCCTCTGGCACACAAGCCGCCGTGCATGCATGTGGGTGCATGCGCACAACGCGCCACCCGGCTTCTTGCCTCCCTGGCCTGCATCACCCCCCCAGCCACCACTAGAGGGTGAGCGACAGGTGGGACGTCGTGCCCCCCTGAGAGAGGAGAGCAGTCTTCTGGATGCTCCATCCTCTCTCAACCCTACCAACCCCCGGTGGCCCTGGCTCATTCCTGAACCTGGGTCACCAGCGCGGCGCGAGGTGTGGCGTTCCAGCGCTTCAATTCTCAGGGCCACCAGGCCAGCCTAGGGACCCCACATTTTATAGGTGCCAATGTTGCTTGTCATTGTGGACTGCCCCAGCTAGGCAAAAGTTTCCAGAAGGTTCTGACTCTGACAGCTTACAGTTCTAAAGGTGTGGCCCAATGGAGGGGATTCTCTCGAAGATTTACTGTTACTTGTAATTAACTGCTCTTTCTCGTATGTTCAGTGTTGAAGAATGTCTCTATAAAGGTACATTTTGTATTTATTTTTTTGTGCAGAAATAGTTCCAACATTATGTGTATTATCAAAATAACTGTGTGGAGCGAGAGCGAAAAATACAAAGTGCTGTTTTTAAATTGCAAAATTCCGTAAGTAAACACATACATGAGGTACACTTAAACCCAACGATTAGTCAAATTGCAGAGACTCTGACTGGGTGGAGAGGGTCTTCATGCCCTCCTACATGGGCAGCTTGTTCAACATGGCTACAGAAGATGACCAGTAACCACTGTACCTCAGAGCTAAGACCAAAATACAGTACTAAAAATAGCCACAGCACCTAACAACTGACAAAGTGCCAACTTACTGATAACTCGCACCAGAATGTAGCTGCTTCGTTCTCGGAGATAACCACTTGCTAATTCCGGAGAATGTTCCAGGTCACTGAAATTCATCAGGTTTCCAGATTCATCCATCAGATCAATGCAAGCTGGAGCAGGGAAATGGATGCAATTGTAGAGGTGGTGGGTGATTGTTATGTCAGTTCAGTGGACAACTAAGCATGCGACCTTTCTGTACAAGATGCAGAATAATTCATTGCTAGCCATGCACAACAAGGCTGTGTTTCTAGTGAGGGGTTTCTGATGACATCATAAGATCCTCAAGCGTAAAGCTCGAGCGGTCCCCAATGTCATCAAAACCATGAGAAAGAGTCAAGACGTGCATGGTTGCCCATGTTCTAATTTCTATAGTATATGGTTTGAAACAGAATAAAAAAAAATGCTTTTTTTCTTTCCACAAGAAATTGTTGGTTTAATTTAAAAAAACAAACAAAAACCAGAAATCCAACTTCACCCAGTTGGTGAAACCCTATCCGGGTGAAAAATGGGTTTCTGTTTTTTTTAAATGATAAAATAACAGAACTTTTTGTATTAAGGGGGTTCTGGGTTCTATGTATAGGGGGAAAAAAGGACAGTGAAACAGTAGGTGGCATGAGTTCCCATTCTAATTAAAGAAAGTATTGTGCCACAGAAGGGTACAACAACATTCAGTTAGGAAGGAACTCCATGCCCTACAAGGGGTAACCAAATACTATATAGAGAATAATACATCAGGTAGTGTGTATAACAAGAATTTTACACACCTGAGGTGTTGGTCATTGCATAAATCATAAGAGTGAAGCCCAAGTGGTTTATACAGGCATCCAAGATCGAGAGTGTGGCTAATATTCAGGTTTTACACACTACTCCATGTCTTGTTTTATATAATTGCTATGGCACTTTTTGTGCCACAGCAGTTATGTAAATACAAATTAATCTCTGTGCCAGTAGCCGTGGTCTGACTGAAGTGGGGAGGCAGTGTATGGATGCATGGAGCGAGAGAAACTGGTGCATGTTTGCCATTATACCCAGCCGGTTATAATGATGAAATATAACCAGGTTTTCCTGTTGGAGAAAATGCTTCTCAATTATTATATAGAGAAAACAGCAAAGTGTGAAGAAGAAGAAGCAGATTCTCACTGCAAGTAGGTACAGTGGTGTCACAGAACACGGTGAAGTTTATGTGTTCTAGCAACATCAGTGTACCTACAAAGTGTGAGAATCAGTGAGTTCTTCACACCTTGGTGTTGTTTTTATTTTTTATTTTTTTTATTTTGGGTGGCATATTTTTGACTTCACTGTTTCCCACTTCCCTGCTGATCTGACAGTCCATTTCAGCAGGGCACTCCACCCTCCTGTATCACAGTGCTGTTTTAGCGCAGTGCATAACCCCTCACTAATGCACCATGCACAGCTCCTGTTCAAAGCTGTGCTCAGCTATGTTCTTTTTGTTCAAAGTTGTTCTTAACATTCCAGCATTAAGAACAACTTTTCAAAACGCCACAAAAACATGCTAACCAATACTGTAAATGTTTTCTAGCAGGACTGCTTTTTGTAACATTACAGGGCTTTACGGAAACTAATGCACTAGGGAAAAACTGCCGGACCACAGATTTTACAGTTTAACAGGTCTGTTCTTGTCTCAGTTTTAGTAACATTTTACACTTATCAGCAATTTATTCACGTTACACTTATGAATATCACATCCGGAGGTGGTGTCAGGCACAAGTAAGCCAAGTGGACACTTGGGAACATCAACACAGAAGGGGCACACTAAAACAGAAAGAATAAGCAGAGGTTTGCTTGAAATGCAAAAGGTGTTGATATATATATATATATATATAAGGTGTTGATATATATATATATATATATATATATAGGATATACAATGCCCCATTGAAAATATCTCTGGTATCCCCCCCCGAGTGCAGTTTGACCTTTGACATTGTGAGTGGCAAAGCCACGAGTGATGCCATAGGTCAGACTGCTCGAGGGGGAAAATATCAGAGATTTTTTCAATGGGGGCATTGTATGTTCCATTTATGCAATGGGCCAAGTTTTTTATCAGTGTAATTTTCATTTTTTTTTTAAATGGGTATGTCTTTATTTCGTTTTGTTTCCGGATGACTGAGTGTTGTGTTCTGTAAAACTAAACTTTTGCATTAGGACGCTGTGCCGTTGTGCTGCTGGGGAGAGTGGTAAGAGTGAAAAAGAGAGAGTCGGTTGCCTTTTTGTGTGCTGGGGTTTGAAGGAAGTGAATGTTTTGTGTGAGGCTAAACTTTTTTTTTTTGAAGTGAAAGAAAGTGGGGTAGGTCTGACGAGCCAAAGATACTGCTGTTATTTGGCACTTTTTATCCTCACCCCCAGTGCCAAATAACAGCAGTACTTTTGGCTGGTCAGACCTACAGTGAGAATATCGCATTTATCCTCACTGCAGGTCATTTATCCTCACTGTAGGTCATTTATCCTCACTGTAGGTAATAACCAGGCACACACTGCACTTCAGCACAACTGCTCACAAAGGCTTTGAATGGTGGGAGCTGGCAGCATGAGCAGCACAATCAGAATGCACCTGCTCACTTGTATTCCAGCTCCCACTGGCAGTTTCATTTCTCTCCAGCAGCACACAGAACAGTTTCATTTTCTCCCCTGTTCTTTCACTGTAACTCATTAAAAAATAAACTTTCAGCTTCACACAATGTTAATTACCATTTCTGTTAAAATTCCAAAATACCAGACAAAACACAATGAATTATTTTCATTGTCTGCCCCACCCCACATTCTTTCACTTCAAATATTTAAAAAAAACTTTTAGCCTCACACAAAACATTCACTTCCTTCAAACCCCAGCACACAAAAAGCAGCCGACTCTCTCTTTTTTACTCTTACCACTCTCCCCAGCAGCAAACGGCACAGCATCCTGATGCAAAAGTTCAGTTTTATGGAACACAACGCTCAGACATCCGGAAACAAAAAGAAATAAAGACATACCTATTTAAAAATAAAAATGAAAATTACACCGATGAAAAAACTTGGCCCATTGCATAAATGGAACATACACTGCCCCCATTGAAAAAATCTCTGATATTTTCCCCCTCGAGCAGTCTGACCTATGGCATCACTCGTGGCTTTGCCACTCGTGATGTCAAAGGTCAAACTGAACTCGGGGAAAATATCAGAGATATTTTCAATGGGGGCATTGCATATCCCATATATATATATATATATATATAAATTGCTGTTACCATTCCTGTTTTCAGAGAATTATCACTTTTTGGATGTGGTATGGGACAGAAAGGAGGAGAGGAGGTGGTGGAAGCGATGAAGGGGGCACCACAAGTGTTTCTGCTTGGGACGCCATTAGGTCTAAAACCAGTCTTGATCATATCAAAATGCCAGCCACGGGGCTGGCCTGTCACTGCAGTGGCAGCATTGACACTTGTGGTGTTGGTGACCTAGGTTTAGAAATGACCTTGCAGCATCAGAGGGCTGGTGGGGGAGGAAGACAGAATGTCCCATAAGTGTGGTCTCCTAAAAAGGGAGGGTTCCTGAGCCCACTGCACCACTGCCACCTCAATGATCCCTTGACCACTGTGAAATTTTCACATTCTGCTTCCACTGGAATTCTGCCTAATTCTGAGCAATTCAATCAGAAGCAGGATTCTGAAATTCTGAAAGCAGATCTTTTTTCTAAAATTGCTGATTAATAACCTGCGATTTACATAAACTGTGGGATAGGATTCAATGCTTTCCGCAAACTGTGGATTCATTTTCTGCAAACTGATCTGTGGATATTATTCTGTGGTTTCAGCAACAATGCTTTTCAGAATTCCATGGAATTCAAAACAGTTTTGAAAAGCATTCTGGAAGTGGAATTGCCATTCCGCACAAATTACACTGACGGATTTCCACATTCTGCACAGCTTCAAAGACCACAGGTTGTGGTGCAGCAGGGGGCTTTGAGGGGGGCCGGGGATGCAGAAACGATCTGGGCCGGCGCACATTTCATGCACATGTACTCTGGCACCAGTCAGCATCCTAAAGGGCCAGGGCAAGTAAGACAAATTATTGGAGACCGCCTAGCAGGCTGAAGTGCCCAGTGCTTTAAGGCCCTACTGCCCCACCTGTGAAGATCTCACTGGATAAGACTGCCTGAGGTATCCTGACCCAAAGGTCCTGCCAGGGGGAGGAAGCCATGTAGGTTGACGCTCCAGGTGAGGCAGTGTTGGGGCTGAGGATTTCCAAGATGGTCCATGGGAGCACTGGATATATCAGTGCACACATTTACATTTACCATACACATCTAGTTATGAATTTCCCAAGTCTAGCAGACCAGTAATGTGTGGTCTCCAGAACCATTACAGTAGACAGATTAATCTCCCTGCTAGAGACGTAAATATTATATGTTTTTTTATTTTGCAGAAAACACGAAGAAACTGGCACTCCCTCCTGGTAGCTACAACTGTAGCCCTTCTAACAAAGCTGGCCACTCATGGGAAGTTTTTCCGACAAGCAGTCACAAAGTGGGACATTGAGGTGGAACAGTTGTTACAGGTCATGCCACTTTCAGAAAATCTCTGTGATGGATCAGGGACCTGCACTATGGACTGGGAATAAAATCCCAGTTTTGTAAAATTCAGTGCTGGAATTCTGTTTTGTATTCTGTTTCTTCTTCCTGATTTTACACCTTTTCCCCCCATGCCCACCATCATCCCCTGGCGCCTCCTTAACTGACCCCCACCCAGATTCTCCTGCCACTTGTCAGCACAGTATCCCCCTGCAGAATCCATTGACCATTACAGATTGTGAGAACACTTCTGACCAATCAGAGTGCTCCTTTCCTCTGTGCGTGTGACACTCTTATTCAGTGAAGAGTGTCTCATGGGCAGGGCAACAATCATGTTTGGGGCTGTTTTATTAAATTTTATTAGAGTATTGCTCGATCTCGATCAGTAATATATTAATGCTGCCATGGAGACCACTGTTACATTGTAAGAGTGGTCTCACTTACATCCTTAGGGTATCAGAACTGCTCATGGGTTTCAGTTCATGGGTCTCATGACATAAAATTGCGCGTGAGAACACTCTTATAACTGTAAGAGTGGTCTCCATGACTGTATTAACATACAGCCCCCAGCTAATAACTCCCTGACTGACAACACCATGGCTGGCCACTCCACAGCTGACCACTCCATGATTGGTCATTCCATGGCTGACCACTCCACAGCTGACCACTTTATGGCTGGTCACTCCATAGATGACCATTCCACAACTGGCCACCCCACAGCTGACTGCTCCATGACTGGTCCCTCCATGGATGACCATTCCACAGCTGGCCACTCCACAGCTGACCCCTCCATGACTGGTCACTTTATGGATGACCATTCCACAGCTGGCCACCCCACAGCTAACCCCTCCATGACTGGTCACTCTATGGATGACCATTCCACAGTTGGCCACCCCACAGCTGATCCCTCCATGGCTGGTTGCACCATAGATGACCATTCCACATCTGGCCACCCCACAGCTAACCCCTCCATAGCTGGTCACTCAATAGATAACCATTCCACAGCTGTCCACCCCACAGCTGACCACTCCATGACTGGTCACTCCATGGATGACCATTCCACAGCTGTCCACTCCACAACTGATCCCTCCATGACTGGTCACTCCAAGGATTTCCATTCCACAGATGGCCACTCCAAAGCTGACCCCTCCATGACTGGTCATTCCATAGATGACCATTCTGTGATGCCAGTGGCACTTCAAGGACACAGTGTGCAAGAATTACAAGGTTTAGGAGGCTCCTAACACCATAATATTGACTGACAACCATCTGTACACTGGGACTGCCCCATCTCACCTGTGATGGGGGGGGCTGGGGAAATGTCCCACCCAACGTGGGACAGCTGAGTAATGTTATTCCTGGCAGTAACAAGTGCAGTGCTACCCAAGGGGCTAGGGATCCTTACCATCTTGTTTGCACTTGCATTTCTCCTTCAGGCTCTCCACGAGGTTTACAATCCGGCACTGAGGGTTAAAAATTTCCTTCTGATCCTCTGCAAATGGGAAAGAAACAGAAATGGAATTAAAACGCAAGAAATAGTAGGGTGTGGGGTTCAAGTAGGGGTAGAATATGGGGGTGCCTGGCTTTTCTGATCCCAGGATCCTGTGCAAACCTCCCAATTACTTGGTCCACTTACGAGGGATAGGAAAGCTCTAGGAAACATACTTATCCCTGAAGTAACCTCCCCATATCTGCCTGTTCAGCGGATTTCCTTTTGAGCAGTCCTTTTTTTTCACAGAAATATAGACAATGATGGCAGAAAAAGACCAATGGTCCATTCAGTCTTCCCGAGTTCCCAATTTAGCCCTGGGACATACTATCCCTTCAGGGCCTTAGACCTCCCCATCCTACCCTCCATTCCCCTCCCAGCTTCTGGCACCCCAAGCAAGCACTGTACCCTTCATTCTATCCTAGCCGTGCTTGAACCCACCAACAGTTTTAGCACCCACCACATCAGCAGGCAGGCTGTTCCACGGCTCCACCACCCTTTCTGTAAAATATACTTCCTCATGTCCCTTCCGAGCCTGCCTCCTGTTAGTTTCCACTTGTGTCCATGTGACCATGAACTTGTATTGAAGCTAAATATTTCCCTGCAGTTCACCTTACTAATTCCTTTTAGGAACTTGAAGGTCTCTATCATATCTCCCCTCTCCCTTCTGTTCTCCAGCAAGTGCGTGTTCAGTGCCATGAGGTGCACCTCATAGGACTTGTCCTGTTGGCCCTGAATAATTTTTGTTACCCTGCACTGCACCATCGTCAGCCTAGCTCTATCCTTCCTGAGGTGAGGACTCCAGAACTGAGCGCAGTACTCCAGGGGTGACCTCACCAACGACAGGGGTAGCAATAACTCTTCCCTCCTGCTATCAGTACCCTTCCTGATACATCCTGGCATTCTACTTGCTTAGCTTTATTCATTGTTGCACTGACTAGATTGTTTGAGGGAGTCACTGATGATAACTCTAAGGTCCCGTTTCTCAGCCGTAGTGCTAAGTCTCACCCCACCCATCTAGTACTCTGTCCTGGGGTTCCTGTTCCCAAGGTGCATCTCGTTGCACTTTTTGGTGTTGAATTTCAACTGCCAAACCTTAGACCACCCTGTAGCTTTCATATGTCACTTTGCATTTCTCAGATTCATTTGTCACTATCCACCCTCCCATGGAGCTTGGTGTCATCTGTGAAGAGACACAGCCTGCCCCAAATACCCCTACCCATGTCACTTAAGAACATTTTGAAGAGGACCTGTCCCAAAACAGATCCCTGTGGTACCCTGCTTCTGACCTCCCTGTTTGTTGACTTGACCCCATTGACTACAACCCTCTGCTGTCCCCCTTTTGGCCAGCTACCTACCCAGTTTACTATGATCTTGGCTGCACCCAGATCCTCCATCTTTTTCAGCAGAGTCTGTGAGGCACCGAATCGAAAGCCTTGCTGAAGTCAAAGTAGAGCAAATCCGCAGCGTGGCTCCTATCCAATTCGCTCATCACCCAGTCAAAGAAAACTATCAGGTTAGTCTGACAAGATCTACCTGCCATGAATCCGTGTTGTTTACTATCCTGGATGCCATTGATCCCCAAGCAGTCTACGAGGCCCTCTTTGACCAGTGACTCCATCAGCTTCCCTACAATAGAAGTAAGACTGACACATCTATAATTCCCCGCCTGTTTCTTGTTCCCCCCACCATGGAGTGGAACGAGGTCTGACACCCTGCAATCCTTCAGAACTACCATCATCCTTAGAGAGCTGATGAACAGACCTACCAGGGGTTCAGCCAGTTCTGCTGCCAGCTCCCTAAGTAACCTTGGACGCAACCTGACTGACCCCAAGGCCTGATTTATTGATAGTGCTGCCAGCCCATTCAGGATCTTTTTACTTGTAAATATCAGCTGCCTCATCGCTGGGACCCCCTTAGCGGCTGCTTTGATGCTGCTCTCCAGCAAGGATCCACCATTCTCCTTCGTGAAAACTGAGCAAAAGTAATCATTAAGAGGGTGGCCTTTTACCCATCCTCTGTCACTCTACCCCCGCTAACCTTACCATTCCCCTTTCTTTCTTCCTTCCTTTTTTCTGTAATATATAAGAACTGTTTTTCTTTACTCATGCCCCCCTCCACAATATGCAGCTCTGTGTCTGCTTTCGTCTCCCTATCTGTCCTCTTTGCCTCCCTGTTTTTCAGTATGCATTCTCACCATTCTTCTTCCCCCTGGTTTTCTTTCTACTTATAGAAGGCCTTTTTCTTTGTCCTCACCACTTCCTGGACTCTTACTGAGAACCGTAGTGATCCCTTGAACCTGTTTGTTTTGGTTACCCTTCTCATGCATAATTTAGATGCCTTAAGAATGGCTCCCTTAATTGCCCCCTTCTGTCTTCCACCCCCCCATGTTGTCCACCCCAACTAACATTTCCCTAACCAGCTCCCTCAGTCAGTTGAGGTCTGCCCTTCTGAAATACAGGACTTCAGCTCTCGATTGGGGTTTTCCAGACCCTAGGTTAAGTTCAAACCAAATGTAGTCATGGTTGCTGCTCCCCAGTGGCTCCCCTATTCTCACAATTCCTGTCACCTCTGCATTGCCGAGCACCACATCTAGAACCGCAGCCTGCCTGGTGGGTTCTTTATCTAGCTGTACCAGCACACAGTCCTGGAAGGTGTCCAGCAAGGCCTGAATTCCGGTGCTCCTGGCCACTGCAATATCCCAATTGATATCTGGGAGGTTCGGATCACCCTCCATCACTTCTTCCCCCTTTGCTACCCCTCTTGCAGGTTCTTCCCTGAGCTCTCTGTCTCTCTCTATTTTCCCTTGCTCCAGAGGTCTATGGATTACCCCCAAGTGCAGTTTCTTGCCTTAGGCTGCCGCGAGTTGCCCCCACAGTGACTCAGTCTCTCCATTACTTCCTCTGATACTCCCACCTTCTGCCACTTCAGTGCCCTCCTTGACAAAAAGGGTTACTCCTCCCCCTCTACCTGTTCCTCTATTCCTCCTAAACAATGAGTACCCAGGGACCATCAGGTCTTATTTTCTGAAGCCAATGTTTCTGTGATGGTCACTAGGTGCACCTCAGTAACTGCCATCTGTGCCTGGAGCGCACTGATTTTGTTACCCGGACTACTGACATTAAGGCATATCCACTCTGATCTGACCCCTGATTCTCCATCGCTACTGCCTGTCTGCTTTCCTTGTCCTCTCATCCTTTTTTTTGGGGGGGGGGGTTTGCATGCTTTGCATTACCCCTCTCTAATGTCTCCTCACTCAGTCCAGTTGGAGCCACAACCCCTTTTGCACCCGCTGTGTTGCTACAAGTCCCCAGATGTGGGGGAGTACTAGCTGGGATCCCCTTCCTTTCACCTGCCACCATGGTTCCCCTAGTTCCAGTCTCCCCCACAGTCAGCTTAAACATCTGAAATAGATATCAAATGTCTGTCCCACTGCACAGGCCCCCCCATCAGGTGAAGTCTGTCACCCTTGAAGAGTCTCCTATCCCAGAAGTCCCCCAATCTCCCACAAAGTGGTACCCCTTCTCCTGACAGCATCCCTTAAGCCACCTGTTAAACTCCTCGGTTACATCACTCCATATATTATCCTGCTTCCCCTCACTTTTAATTTTCTATTTATTAATTTTAAAATTCAACAGTCCCATGCAATTTATGAACAGTATAATTATAAAAGGCATAATATACATACATAAGATTGCTATACAATTTTAGTATACATGAAAAAGGGAGGGGTAAAGGGCGCTGCATGTAGGAGTTGCTTTGTTAAGGTTTTGGTAACCCTAAAAAGGGTGACCATTCATCATTAGAGGCTAAAATACTCATATTATTCCATTGTTCATCTAATGATGTTGTAGAGTTAGATTTCCAGTTGGTTAAAATAAGTCTCTGCACACCTAGAGTGGGGAACAGGATCCATTTTTTTCCAATTCTATTTATGAGCCTTGGCTCAGGGGAGGTACCCCCCTCTTCAGTGATCAGACCTCACACCCAGCATTCCCCCAGGCTGCCCAGATTTGGAGGCCTTGTGCTTGCCCCCTGCAGTGGGGCTTCCTAAGGCGAGAGAGACTGAGATTCACCTAGGGCCCTAGCTGAGGCTTACACTGGGGTGTCATTTGGGAGGAGGTTCGGGGGCTTCGTGGTGCAGCCAGTTTAGGGGTTTCGCAGCATAAATTTCCCCCAGCGGTGCGGACATGCAATGACGTCAGCCCAAGTTGAGTGTGCTCCTGCACCTGACCCACAGATGTCTGTCGATGCCTCCCCCCCTTAAGAGTGGCCCTGGCAGTTGCACACCCAGCCTCCACTGGGTATCACTGATACTCTGAAAAGGCCCGAACCCCCTCTCGAGGAGGAGAAGAGCTGTGCATGGGATTCTCATCCTACCTACCCCCAGCTGACCCTCTGACATATCGTGCTTGTTCCCTAACGTGGATCATCAGTGCCGCAGGTGGTAGAACTACCGTTGTGCTGGTGGGCCGGCCAGGATCCAGGTGTTTTTTGGTGGGTATTCCCATATGGGATCTTGGAGGTGTTGCCAAAGCTCCATAGTTCTGGATCAGATGGAAGTTTTAATTTTGTAGGTTTTTTTAAAATGCTATGTTTATTGAAGCATAATATAGCATAATATATACAGGATACATAACATTTACACAATTTAAATGTGACTTTCAAAATATGATTACCATATGCTACTATCCTTGACATTCCTGATACTAATAAGAAGACAAATACTGTTGATCAACACTATGAACACTCTCATAAATAAATGTAGGAGGTGCTGACAGAGCAACACTATCCAGTCAGTGCCCCCTCGCCCTGGCTTAAGGACCTCGTTAGTTGACCAGTGGCCACGTTTTATCACCAAATGGCCATTATAATATAAAAAAAATCTAAAAGGTGCCACCCATAGAGTATAATGGAGCACGTCCCCTCACTTTCCCTAGCATCACGTCATAGATTTGCAGAGCGCCGGGGCAGAGCGTGGGCAGCACCAGAAACCGGGAAGTCCTTGGGACCCGGTATTTGTAATTTTACGAGCGCTGTAACTTTTTACTGACTGGATTATTTTAAGCAACATGTACATTAGAAGCAGCCCCATTAGGTACAGCACCTATACATCAGGTGCAGGGGCCAAGGCTGGTAAGTCTCTTTAAGTGAGAAGCCCGCTAGCTGTCTGCACCATTGAAAGATTGACCATACAGTAGAGATAAAGAGTTCCGGTGATAGCAGGGTAAGAAAGACATCATTGGCATATAAGTATATCTTGTATTATACCACGGACCTCAGACACTGACCAATCAGATAGTCAGACTGGCACCTTACCTGCATTGATTATCTACCGATAATCACCGCAAAAGGTGCCAGCCAGCCGCATGTTTAAAAAAAAACAGTCCGACCCCAAAATCACTGAACTCCAACTGCCGTGTTGTTTTCCTGCTAAGCAGGGATCACAAAACAACACCTCCGTACATCAGAAAAATATAAACAAAATACTCTGTAAGCCTGAATTTCTAACCATAAACAGACTTTCTAACTGTTTCCCTGGCTGCAACCACTTCCACCCGGCTCACCTCAAAATAATTTCTTTCTCCTTTCGGCTCTGCTCCATTCCCTGTACAGTCCCTCCATTTTCTCTACTGTCCTGGTCTCACTTTGAACTCCCTACTCTTGCTGTATCAGTGACCATATAAAAAAACAAACAATAAACAAATTCCAGTGACTGCAACAAATTCCCCCCGATTCCATTTTCAGCACACAAACAGTAACCCAGAAGGTGTATGACGGCAACACAATGGGTGAAAACATGCTGCACATTCAAGACAGAACTATTTTTTGAGCATGCTACAAATACAGTAAAACTGAAATAAAAACCCTAAAAATAAACACATTTATTGTATTTTAAAAAGAAAAAAAGAACCATGAAATCATGGTATAATCGCAATAACCCACTTGCGGATTTGGGTTATGGGGGTTTACCAAGGCTGGTGAGGATTTACCCACTCGGCTGTGCCTCATGGGCAAACCACTCCAGCTGTGGTAAATCCCCCGATAACTCATACCCCCTCGTGGCTTATTGCTTAATTCTACTCCACCAAGAGGAATCCCCTCAACTTGGAGATGTGTATGGAGGGCAATGGGGCGATAAGGGACAGACCTGGCATGTACCTGTCTTCAGGGAAATCTGGTTGGTGTAGGCACCATTGACCCTAACGTATGCCTGAGGGTCCTGGTACATTTGTTGAGGGAAGGTGAGAAAGGTGTCAGGGAAATTAAAAGCCTTCGTAGTGCTCCAAGGAAAATTCCAGGAGACCCAATAATGGCATGGGAAGTTGTGTGGCTTGTGCATATTCTAACAAAAGAAGAGCCTGTCTGACATTATCCATGGTATGTCTATACTGGACAAAACCTGACTGATCTGGGTGTAAGAGAGGTGGGAGAAGGCCTTCCAGCCTACATGCCCATATAGCCATATACATTTTATAATCTATATTAAGACTAGAAATAAGGTGGTAAGAGGAAGGGGAAGTAGGGTCTTTACCGGGTTTTAGTATAGTTGCTATTGTGGCATAACACCAAGACGGAGGGGGGTTACCCTCTGCTAAAATCTGAAAAGTTTGTGATAAGAAAGGAAGAAGTTGGGAAGTAAAACTTTACACATTTCACTGGTATAGACATCAAGGCCTGGACATTTCTGAGTTTTAGCATTTTTTATGGCAAACAAGATGTCTTCCAATTAAATGGGGGCTTCTAAAATAAGTTTTTTTCTCTACTATTTGTTTTTGCTCCTGGGAGTCTGGTAGGTGGCTCCAGTCCCTCCCTCCCTTGGAGGGACTCGGTTTCCGGCTCTCCATTTCCTGCCTGACTTCCCGTACAATCCCCCATGGGTGCCCCCATGACAGGGCCAAGATGAAGGGTCGCCGGTGTTCCCTCACCCCCGGAGTGAAATCCAGATGCTCGGGGAACAGGGACAGGTGCAGAAGAGCCATCACAGAGCCTGCCAGCTCCATTTTCCACCACTCTTTCTCTATGCCTCCCCCCCCCCGCCAACAAAGTACATTGGCAACGTGCCTCCCAACTCACATCTCTTCTGGCTACCGCCAGAGGAAGGTCAATAAGTGAGGCAGCAATCCAAACTAAATGAGGGTAGAGTGAAGGCAACACACTTCTGTGTTAAGCACATGAGTAAAAGTAAAAGAAATCCGAGGCTGCTATGGTTCTCAAAAGAGGTAGCAGAAAAGGTGAAGGCTAAGAGAATAACACTTAGATGATGTAAGGAGACCCAGAGAGAGAGAGAGAGGAGGATAGGGAAGTGTATCATGGAAAACAGAGGGTGGCAGGCAAAGCAGTAAGGAGCGCAAAGGTGCAGACTGAGGAAAGAATAGTTCGAGAGCATCAAAAGGGAGCAAAAGACATTTTTTTTAGGTATATTAGCAAAAAAAAAGAAAACATAAGGAAGGATTGTACGGCTGCGGGGGTGACTGTACAGAGAGAGAGATTAAGAAAAAGCAAACATCTTGAACAAATACTTCTGCTCAGTGTTCACAGTAGAAGAAGTGGAAGGACCACACAAGGGTACCAGGAACCTTTCTGGGAAGGAAATGGACACTAGCCCATTTTCTGAGCACAAAGTCCAGAAGGCTCTCGATAACCTCAAGGTGGACAAGGCTATGGGGTCAGACAGGGCACACTCAAGGGTGCTGAGGGAGCTCAGAGAGGTACTAGCTGCTGACAGACCTATGTAACAGATCACTGGAGACTGGTGTGGTAACTGAGGACTGGAGAAGGGCAGATGTAGTCCCGCTTCACAACTTGGAGGTGAAACATACAAAACAAATAAAAGAGGGGGGTGGATAAATCAAAGGGTAGTAACACACACTGGAATGATTTGCCAAAGGATGTGGTAAACAGTGAAAGCATGGACACTGTTAAAAAGAGATTAGATTATTACTTGAGAAGTAGTCCAGTCCATTGAAAAATGGCGGGTCTTATTGGCAAAAGTTATTGACTTGAAACTGTCCTATGATTCTTATGACATAAAGCGGTAGCAAGGAAGAGGTGGACAATTATAGGCCTGTCAGCCTGACATCGGTGGTGGATAAGTTAATGGAAATCCTACTAAAAGAAAGGATTGTGGAATACCTGATATCCAACAGATTACAGGACCCAAGGCAGCATGGCCTCACAGAGGGAAGATCATGCCAGACACATCTGATAGATTTCTTTGACTTGGTGACCAAGGAGTTGGATCGGGGTGGGGGTGTGGGGTAGCAGTGGATGTGGCCTACCTGGACTTCAGGAAGGCTTTCAACACCCTTCCACGTAGGAGACTAGTAAGCAAGTTGGGTAACTTGGGGGTGGTAATAAGGTGGTAACCTGGGTAACAAACTGGTTAGAGGATAGGACACAGAGGGTGGTGGTAAACAGAGTTCACTCTGAAGAAAGGAGGGTGAC
Source organism: Neoceratodus forsteri (assembly GCA_016271365.2). Taxonomy (NCBI): domain Eukaryota; kingdom Metazoa; phylum Chordata; order Ceratodontiformes; family Ceratodontidae; genus Neoceratodus; species Neoceratodus forsteri. The sequence goes on along the minus strand of JADMNL010000027.1, from coordinate 309,001,387 downwards.
CAGTGGGGTACCTCAGGAATCAGTACTGGGACTGGTCCTCTTCAGTGTCTTTATAAGTGACATAGTGGAGCAACTGGAAGGGAAGGTCTACCTCTTCGTGGATGACACCAAGATCTGCACTACAGCGGACACTCTGGGGATGTGTGTGTGTGTAAAGGATGTGCAGGATCTGAAAAGACTGGAAGAGTATTACGGCTGGATTTTAATGCAAAATGTGCAAAATAATGCACTTGGGTCATAGAAACCAAGGAACTGAGTAAGAAATGGATGGTGTGATACTGACAAAGACCAAGCAGGAAACAGACCTGAGGTAATCATAACGGATGACCAGAAGATGGCCAGACAGGGTGCATATGAAGGGGGTATTACCAACATGAAGAGGGAGGTGGTTCTGCCCCTATATAGATCACTGGTGAGGCCCAACCTTGGGTACTGTGTCCAGTTCTGGAGACCACATCTCAGGAAGGACCCAGACAGAGTGGAGGCTGTCCAGAGGAGGACTACCAAAATGTTGTAGAGTCTGCATCAAAAGCTGTATGAGGAGAGACTAAAGGAGCTCAATATGTACACCCTTGAGGAGAGGAGGGAGAGGGAGGATATGATAGAGACCTTTAAATACCTCATGGGGTAAATCAGGTACAGGAGGGTATTTTTCAGAGAAATTGGTGCTCTACAACAAGGGGGCATAATATGAAGCTGTGGGGGGTAAATTCAGGAAGGATGTGAGAAAGCACTGCTTCACAGAAAGGCTGGTGGATACCTGGAACAGCCTTCCAGTGGAGGTGGTGAGGGCAAAACAATAGTGGGATTCAAAAATGCCTGGGACAGGCACTAGGAAATTGTAGGGGGGCGGGATTGCAACGTAGATCAAGTAAGGTCTGCAGCTAAAAATGAAGGTTAACAAAAATGGGCAGACTGGTTGAGCCCAGCGGTCCTCATCTGCTACCGCATTCTATGTTTCCCAGCTGGTGTCCCGTGACTCTAGTTCATTACGGAACCCGGGTCATGGCTGGTGACAAGGCCCCCTGCCTCAGCTAACCACGCCACTCAACTGGCTCTCTTCACCATTTATAAAAAGAAAAAAAATTCTATGCACAATTTTCTAAAATTCTGCAAGATTATTTTTCAGTACTTTTCAATTCCTACAGCTTCGTTTCCCTTTTTTTCATGCCAGCTATGCTGTTAATTTTACATGTAATTCTGGAAAAGTGTTTATATTCAGTATTTGAATGTTTTTTTAATCAAGCCTTTCTCATTCCTTGGGTCATCTGATGGCACCTCCCAGCCCCTGCCTCCAACCTTCTCATGGACTAACTGGTTATTCATCACTTGCCTAGGACCATGACTGTGTGTAGTGGCCTGCCACATCACCCATGCGTGGGCCTGTGGTGAGTTCCAGTGCAACTGCGGGCCATGACTTTTGCCTCCAGTTACTGGCTTTCTCCATGAGGGTGCTGCCACGCAATGATGTGTGCGCACGTGTGCCTGGCGTTGTGCGGCTGCCCTTCCCCCTTTCTTTGTGCTCCCACTGTGCTAGTACCCTGGCCTAGCAGTCAAGTATCAACACGCAGAGTCCCTCCTTCCCAAGGGAGAAGAGCTGTTCCTGGGACACTTAATCCTCCCTCCCTCCCCTGACCGGCCCCCGAGTGATCTGAGTCCATTACCAAACCCAGGTCACTAGTGTAGGAAGCAGTAGTGCTACCGCTGTGTCACTTAGCTAGTGTGTTTGCACGTTTAGATTATTAGTGCATGAGTAGATTAAGCATGTATTATGATACAAATTTTAGCATCTATACTGTATATTGGAATTCTATATGCAATAAGACTTGACATAGCAGTCCTACTGCATGGCATACTACCCACGGGGGAAGGGAATGCTGAGGGTGCTGCCTACCCTCCCATGGGCAATATCTTACACATAAGGCCCAGTACTAACCAGCTGCAGCGCTGGGCATATACCATCTGGGCACATACCACTGGCCTGCACTCTATACGTTATTAGGGTCCCTGAAGGATGTCTCTTATGGTACAAAAAACCCAAGCTTGAGGTCTGGGCAAGAGGACAGTGGTTCTGTCTGCCCAAACTTCACAAGAGGAATCTCTTATACCATAAGAGACATCCCTAGGAGGCCGTAATCATCTTTTTATAAATCACTCGAGTTTAGCTCCAGTGATTCATAATAAGGAATATTTAGTAAAGAAAGAAAACGTGGTAGACTACTCACAGTTGTAAGTATCAAGGAGGCTACTAACGGCCAAAAAACTGCCTCAAGGGAGCGCACAATACCTCAGAGCTAAAACAAGCTAGAAGTCAGAAAGGTTTTTGTACAGAGAAGCTGTAACAAAAGTGAGGACAGCACTTAAACTCAATAAAGGGATCTTTGAGAACTAGCAAGTTTCAAACTTAAATCACCTTTATTAACATAACTATAAAAAGCGACAATAAAACACTGGCTGAAAAAACATGTCACCCAACAAATACAGTGCTAGAGAGTAAAATGGGAACCGGTTACAGATGTAAATAGGCTGCAAAGGCAAAAGTAATGCTTTACTTTACCCACAAGTCAACCCAGTCACTGTGGTGCAAAAAAACGCTGACTCCAAAGTTCGTTTCAAGCTGACAACTTTCTCTTGTGGCTGAGAAGCCTAAACAAGTGTACCAGGAGTGCATATAACCACAAATCACCGAAAAGGACTGAAACTCAGGTACGCAATGTGCCATGCAGGCCAGTTACCCAAACCACTTCCTGGAAAGTGTGCTTATCGACTGAATGAGCAGTCATCCTCAGAACTTTAATGTGGAGTGCTCCCTCCTAGTGCTCCTGCACAAGAGCACACAGTACTTCAAATAAAAGGTACAGCAGCCTTGCACGCTGATTGGCTGACATTGCATTAGTGTTTTATAATGCTTACACTAGTGGTTCAGTACCGGGGTGGGTGTGTGTAAGGACTGCTAGTGAACCAATCAGAACATGTGATTCCAGGCTGAATATTCTGTGAGATTTCTTTTTTTTCCCATGGGCATTTTACTCCTCCTTCGGCACTGGCAGGAGGTTCCAGCCACTCCCTCAGAGGGGACTCATCTCTCTGGTGAGGCTTTCCCCACACCCACCCCAACTGGCCAGCTCCCATTGGTTATTCGCGCCCCACCCACCGTGACAAGGCCAGTGGTGAGAGGCTGACCTCCCCCACCCCGGAAGCCAACATCTAGATTGCTGGGGGGGGGGGAGGCACAGGCGCAGCCTGCCATCATAGAGCCTGCCAGCTCCAATCCATTTTCCATTTTCTCCCTGAACCCATGCATATGCAGTGGGCAGGGCGACTGTTTCCACCTCAGCGGAGGCATCTTATGCCCTGTGTGTGAGTCAACCTTTTCTAGTATCTCGCCTGTGCTGACCCTCAGTCTCTGCTATGTCTACAGCGTGATGATAAGTCCCCCCACTCCGAGAAAGGAGAGCTGTCAGCAGACACTCAACCTTTCCTTGTCCTGGCTGACCTGAGTCCATTCCTGATCCTTAGTCACCAGCATGGTGCGAAGTAAGGCATCCAGCGCCTCAACCCTCTGCACCACCGGGCAGGTTGGAAATTCTTTGAGGTTTCTAAGAAGGTATCTACAATCCAGTTGCTTACTCTTGCACACTCAAAACCTAATAAACTTTTAAATACCAAAAAATAAGGGATCCTGTTTCAAATCATCAGTCCTGATTGGCTACAAAAGTTTCATGATTTCTAAGACATTTACTGTACAACACATCAAGTCTTTCTGAAGTGCACATTATCAGGGACCAGCAGGCCCCATCCATAATTACAAGACAAGGCACAGCGGTGTATTTTATATATTGTCCTATCTCTGGGATTCAGTGCACTTCACAAAAAAAAACATGCATCCCGTTAAAATCTACATAATGCATATTACACTATAATAACTATTATATAAAACAGAGGTAGAGCTATAAGTTGTCGAATTGTGCCGAATGTAAGATAAAATAAAGAACAGTTTAGCCCCATCTTAAAGGCCACCAGCGAGGCAGAAACTACTAAGACGATAAAGCACCAAGTTCCGAATCACCGGGGCTGCCCCCGAGAATACCCTGTCACCTGATTGCTTCAGGTGAGATCTTGAGATGGTTAACAGCAATCCCTTGGTGCAGCCGAGCGAGCAAGCAGGAACATACAAAACCAAGAGATCTTTAATGTAGCCAGGCCCAAACCATGCAGGGCCTTGTAAGTTTTTTTGTTTACTTTTTTTTCTCTCTCCACGCCAGCTGGCCCTTACTTTGCCAGTGCCCCCCTCCCAGCCCCATCGCCCACTGTCTCAGGGACTTATTTCTGGCCTGGCTTGCATCCCCACAGCTTTTCCCCTGTGGTGGGGCCAAGAGGGGTGTGCCGAACGCACATCAAAACCCACATGGTGAAATCCCTCACAGCAACAATCTCAACAGGTTTCAAGATTGTTGCTGTGAGACACCGGAGGGCAAAATTTTGCCCTTTTGCTGTGTTTTGCACCTCCCCTTGAATCAACTCTGAAGCCGAATTGGATATCTATGGGGGGGGGGCACAGGGGACACAGCCCCCGAATGCAGCCCCTGGTAGAAAAGAACACATTGTCTGACAGGTGAAATTTTGCTTGTCAACATTATGGATCTTGCTATGCCGAACTTCGACAACATTGTTGTCAATTTGGCTTAGGCAAACTGGCCAGAGGAGGGTACTTCACATACCCCTCTGGTCGCCAGGTCAAGCCCACGCTGAGCCCAGTAGGCAGTGTGCATCTGCAGAGGGTCGTCTGCATCATCCTGCCCCAGCTCGTGGGTTTCCCCTCCTTGTCCCCCCATCGGGGACATTCCATATAGCAGATGGAAAGCTACTCAATGCAAAGCGTGCTGATGTCTTCTACAGGGAATGTTAATAATAATAATAATAAATCTTTATTTGATTTAGCGCCTTTCAATTACTAAAGTGCTTTACAAAAATAATTAAAAACAGGAACTTAGAACAACAATATAAAATAAACTATAAAAATCTGCTGCTAACAATACTTAATTAACAAATGCTTGGCCCCATAAATACATTTTTAATGCCTGTCTGAAGCCCCCCTCCCCAGAGCTGCTCCACATGCACAGCCACCTGTGGTCACCTAGGTGGCGGTGTTGCTGCAGAGCTTGCTGTCCACCCACTCCGGAGAAGGAGAGTGTCGTCTGGGATGCCTGGTCATCCACCCCCACCCCTGGCTGGGCCCCGGCGACTTGGGCTTGCTACCTCACGTGGGTTGCCGGTGTCATGAGTGGTAGCACTGCTGTGCAGATAGGCTGGCCAGGCCCCTGACAGTACAACCTTGAAAGCTATGCGCCACCTAGTGGTAGCCAGTGCAAATGCCCCAGCCCAGGTGTAACATACAACACCCCATTAAGAAGCTTCTGTGCCAATAAAACTCTACATCCCCTGTGCCCCTGCACCTGTCATAAGTCAGTCCCCCTCTCCCCTTCACCTCCATCCTCCCCTACCTGCTGTACTCAGCGGTGCTCTGTTTACCCTACAATCTTGGCCTCCATCTGCACTTTGTGCTGAACCTGCTATTGCCTTGTTCTCATCACAGATTTGCCACCATCTGCACTTTATTGTACAGTTTGTTTTTGTTACTGTTTGTTGTGGACTTATGCTGTTCTGTTTATTGCAGCCTATTTTTGTAACTTAGTGCTATGTCCCCCGGACATCTGGAAATCAGCTGTTTCAGCTCAGTATGCCTTTCCTGGTAAACTTTTGAAATAAGTAAGAAACAAATAAAATCCCGTAAGATGCCATTCCTTATACACCGACCTTAAGCATAAACAAATTTGGTTAAAGTGGGTCAAAGCTGCAAACCTACCGCCAAATTTCACGGTTATAAACATGCCGTCTTTGAGGTCCGGTCTCCCAAACTAAGGTGCTAACTCTTTAGCGCTGCTTATCAGCAGTTGGGTCCTTTAATTCTTTGTCATTCCTTTTGGCTGTTTCCTTCCTCACTGGTGCCTTGTCTGCCAGACACTGAAGACGTGAAATATTTTTTCCTCCCACTTGTAAAGTAGTGTGTTGGCTACAGGCTGGCTTGGTGATGGATCCCTGTTGTGGTGAGTTTTAATTAGAAACCAGCGGGTGTACGATGTACGTCAAGGGGAGGGCTGGAAGAAATCTGATTCTATAGCAAACAAAAGCTGTTGCTGCACACAGAGTCACTTGGAGCCCTTTGTTCCTGACGGAGTCTTCTGTTTCAGTTCCTGCACTTGTGGCTTTCTCAGGCGTGTTTACATTCTGCTGTCACTATAGGCTTCCCAGTCATGTCCCGCCTCCTGTTTAGCAACAAGGGCTCCAAACATGAACAGTAATTCCAGCATTAACACCTTTGTATGTTAGTTTGTTAACATAATTCAACAATGTACCTTCGATTAACATGGGAGACTAGTAAAATTACATATAATGTGCAAATGTGGTAACGCTTGAAGTATGGTCAGGTCTCAAGTGCACGGAGACATTATTGTGGTGATGGAAGGGACATAATGTCCACCCTGCCCAACCCCCTTGACACACACTGAGAGTGAGAATGTACTCAATATGAGTCTGAATATATATCCAAACTTATCAGCAGGAATGCTACCTTGTCTCGAACTGTGAAACCCTCAACACCATTCTCTGTCTCTCATTTAATAATTTACTGTTTCTTCTCCTCAGTCTTTCTTACTGCCCCAGACAGACACCTGACAGCCTCAATTTCAAGCCAGCTGATACCATGGTAGAGCTAGTGGGGGCAGCATATTTCCCCTTGGACACCTTGCCTGATTTGGTGGGGGAGGGGGGCATAGGATTTGGGAGTGCCCCAGTCTTGTCACCCTGACCCAAATGTGGGCCACTGCTTCTCAAACTGCGGAAGGGGACAAGAGACCAAATGTGGAGTGTCACATCATATCATGGAGATACCAGTTCGGAATACAGTGGAAATTAAGGACCCCTTCCCCAAACAGGGTACTGCATCAGCATGTAGGCTGAAAAATAAAAGGAAAAGAGTTCAAACTGAAGCAGCAATTGAATGAAATTGGGAAGAAAATTTGACCCTGTTTTTTTTCACTACAAAAGATTCCAGGCATCTTCCAGTTTTTTATGATGGTGCAATTTTCTAATTCCACCAACATCTGAGTACTTTATAAACGTTTTAATTGAGTTTTTTTTCTTCAAGAAATAGCATTGTAGACCTGGCAAGGGTTAGGATAAAAAAAGACTCAAGGTGCGCAGACTCGGAGGTACCTAGACAAGTACATTTGACAGGTATGCTAATATTTTTAATTGTAACTGAAACTAGCTTTTTCGGAAAACATTTTTCATTGCATAGATTTTCATTTTTTTCATGACATTTTTCCTTCTCCTTGGACCGTTGGCCCAGTCTGTGGGGTGTTCCTCTGGTGTCCTTCCATCTCTCACTGCCGCTACCCCGATGGGGTCATACCTGCACTGGTCCACACATTGTGAGGCCAGAGAGTGAGTACCATCATTTATCATCTAGACAAGCCAGTGTTTTCTTTCTCTGCTTGCCCTTTGACTCTTCCGTCTCCCTCAGGGCATGCAGAGGAGTGAGCTTCCTGCTCCACCGCAAGATTTCTGAGGTGGCAGAATCTGGAACCAGTCCTTTCCCAGTTGGGATGCTCTGCCAGAGACAGTGCATCCTCAGCCCTGGCTGCCTCTTGCTAGTTCCCTGATTCTGCTCCCAAACCCTGGGTCACGGACATGGTGATGCAATTCTTTGAGGCAGTGTGGTCTAGTGGTTAGAGCCCCAGCTTGGGAACCAGTAGATCACAGGTTCAAACCCCATGACAGGTAAACATGCACTGTGTGACCCAAAGCAAGTTGTGTAACCTCCTAGTGCTCCTGGCCACCTAGCTGTGAAAATGGGTAGAACTAGGACCCCATTGGAAATGAGATAATGCATCTCAGCTGGGCTGCCCTGGGTAAATAAAAGGAAAAAAGACAAACAAAAAAAAAATCTTCTGGAATATCCTGTAGGAGAAGTAAGCAGTTGTAAGTGGACATTAGCCTGTCCATGTCCTGATGTTTTTGTTTAGTAAGCAACATGGAAACCTAGTTGAAAATGTTTGCGCATGATAGTGCAAGGACTGTGTGTTGCGCTGCTATGTGCGGTTCATATGCAGTCCCTGGAATAATACACGGTGGCCAACAGGAGTCAGGAGAGGTCACAAAGATTGACAGCTCTAAAGGTGAGAAGCCACGGAACATCCGAGATACATGCACCACTCTGCCAGCCAATGACGGAACAGCGTTGGCATCATTCTGTGAAGGTAGCCACTCGCCTGCTGTCCTGGCTGGAGGAAGGGGGCAGCTGCATTGGCTTCCAAGCAACAGGGCGAGGGATTGCCAAACCAGAAAGAGAAAAATGGAGAACAAACTGAACAGTGCTGTACGGAAACTTTAAATTCCGCTTCTGCCAGAATTCTACAGATTTTTTGGAAATTCCACCTAATTCAGAAAATTCTGAAATAATTTTTTTTAAAATGGTTTACATAAACTGCAGAATAGTATTCGGTAGTTTATGTAACCCATGGATTTATTTTCCGCAGTTAAGTAAACTACAGAATGTTATTCCAGGGTTTACATAGAAATGTTTTTGAAATTCCGCAAAATCAAAGAAATTCTTAAAAGTTCTTAAAAGCATTTCAGAAGTGGAATTACCATTCCGCATGAATTCCACTGATGGACTCCCTCATTCTGCACTGCTCTATAGCAGATTAAAATCTGTGTGTGTAATGTGGAACAACCACCTCCTGAGGGGTAAAATGAGGAGCATCCCTCGTAATGGGGGCAGTTTGTGCTTCCAGATGATTCATTTACCATGATCAAGTGTAGAGGGGCCTTATTCAAGAGGTGATCCCAGTGAAGAGGAAGTTGGTTACAGTTAAAGGGGATGGTACTGTAGGTGGGCAGGGTCCCTCAAAGTCTGAACAACCATGAAACGTGTTTTTAAAAGAGGTATTAGGCTACCTGTAGGTGTCTTTTGTCTAGCAATATCCATTTCTAAATCAGCCCTATTTGAAATAAGGCAGCAGCCATTTCATGAAACCTTGAAACAGGAACTGATATCACAGTTGTGCAAGTTAAGTGTCGTTAAACACAGCTCACCAACTGTTATATCACAATCTGTTTCCAGGTTTCGTGCCATGACTATTGGCTTGATTTAATATATTTCGGATCTAAATATTTATATCTCCAGACTGCTGATCCCTACAGGTAGCCCTGCATCTTGTTTAAATGCTTTTTTCATGCTTGTTCAGACTTTGAGGGCCCCTGCACACCTACTGTCCCTTTAAGCAGCATATCTACTGTTTTTTGTCTGTACAATTTTGTGCTGTACTAGCAATGTTTTTCCATTATTCTATGCTACTTTATGGAACCAAATGCATACCTCATGCTTCTGTGCTATTTTATTGAAACTGCATTCTATTTTGCTCTTGTTTTCTTGTCTGTATATCCACTTTTTTTTCAAATTTATTCCCAGCTTGTTTTAAACCATGTACCTCTTTGTTACCACATTCATATATTGCCTGTCTAGGCCGGGTTCTACCTGAAAAAGGTTCCTTGGATGTGTACTTACTGGAGCAACAAATAAGTACATAGAAACCGAATAAGAGTAACTCAAACTAGGAAAGTCACTGCATCAGGTCAGCGGTGCCACTTCATTAGGACTATATTGCTTGGAGCCCCCACCCTTACACAAGCGTCTGACATTTTACATGACCATATCCTGGAGACATATTTTTAGACTGTAAAGAACTTGCAACTACCAGCATAGAGGTTGCAGCAACTTAAACAAACTCTGACCAGAGCCAATACGGCTGCAGCTGAACTCATGGAGGTCACGGTGGAACATGGCACAGTCCGCCATGTCCAAGATAGCCACCGATCTGTATTGCGCATGCGTGAGTAGCCGCGCATGTGTGACTTCACAGTAGTGGAGAAGTCGCGCATGTGCAATAATATCTGGTGGCTATATTGCACATAGCGGGCCCAGAGGTGACTGGATTAAAAGTAGTGCGTCTGCGGGGGGGGGGGGATAAGTGGAGTAATTTGGAGTTGCAGAAGACTGTTCTGCAACTCCAGATTCCTGGATGTTCTTCCGTATCACGTTTTCTGAGCTACCGAAAAACTGCTCCGCCCACTGCAGCCGTAAAAACTGGGGTCACAACTTAAATTCAAAATCTGACACACACACATACACACAGCAGACACACACACACACACACACACACACACACACACACACACACACACACACACACATACACAGACACACACACACACACACACACCCCTACATCCACACCCCTTAGCTTTATGTTTACTACTTTTTCATTCTTTTTTTCTCCACTGGGAGGTGCTGCCAGTCACACCCCTCCAGGCCGTCTCCAAGCTCAACCCTGGTTGCATCCACTGCCACAAGGGTGGGGGGGGGGTGAGAATTTTGGATTGCCATTATCCTTACAGCGCCTGGTGTTTTTATCTGTTTCTGCTCTTTGCTCCCTCCTCCAACAAGCACTGTGGACCACTCATGTGTCTATGGCATCCCTGTAGTGGTGGTGGTGGCGGGGGACATGTGCCCTTCCTACCTTCTTGGCCCACCTTAGGGGTTGCTGCATGAGCAGCATGGCCTCCGACTTGAGGCCAGGAAGTGCTGGCATGCTGGCACTACCTGCATCCCTGACCATTGGCCAACAGATTGCAGGGATTCCAAGCTCACCCTTGATCTGGGTTACCTGTATAGCAGCAGCATGACTCACTCCCAAACCAGGGTTGTCCATATGGCAACATGACTCACTCCAGAACCCGGCTTGCCCACATAACAGCACAACTCACTTCCTCTGGGCTGCGGGGCTGCCTGAATTAAATTAACATTCTATTTCCCAAGGAAAACCTATTACAGATGCAGCATCTCATTTACAGAGGGGTCCTGCTTCCACTCTGTTTTACAGCCAGGAGGGTCTGAAGCACAAAGAGATGGTCAGCTGGGGAGGAGGATTGAGTGTCTGCTGGAGTGATCTCCTCTCCTGGTGGGAGGAGGTTTGTCACTCCCATCATCGACTGCCATGAGATGGAGGCCTGGTGGAAGCTTAGGCTAGGGCAGCATGTATGGGAGGGGCTGCTGGTTTGGTGTAGTGTATGTGTGCCTCCACACAGCACAAACTATTGCCTGTCTGTGGTGGGGATGGGTGGGACCAGAACAAGAAAGAAGGCTGTGCAGGCTCAGGAAGCTCTACGCGCTTCTCCCCTACCTGCACCATCACCTGGGAGTCACCAACTGCCATCTGGCTTATGTACTGGGGGGATGGCCCTCCCTCTCTAGCCCCCACCATGGGGGCAAACCATGGAGGACCTGTGGTCCGATAAGTTTCCAGGGGAGGTGGCAATTGGTTGGGGACGTGTAGATGGGGCCGATCAGCCTGCCTGCACGCTGTAAGACAGAAAGCTATATGAAAAAAAAGTCACACATTAAGCCACTAACTGCGGTGGGATTCAAACCTGGGGACCCTCTGTTTCACAGTTCACAGATAGTGTACTAACAGGTTGGATACCATCAGATACCATCACTTTGGCTGGATTTCAGATGGCCTCAGATTAGTAGACATCTGACCAAGGATCCAACCTCCTCTGATTCAAGGTAAGGATCTGATGAATCCAGCCTTTGGATTCAGGTATCCAGCCTTTGGATCCAGGTATCTGACCATCAGATCCAGCTATCCAGAACTGGAACTGATGGATCCAACCTTGGATACCAGGATCTGCACTTGGATACACAACAATCTGACTCTGGATCCGAAATATGACTCTGGATTCCAGTTGGATCTGGAGGCAGATGCCAGCACTGTCCATTAGAGGGTGATTGGATCCACAAAAGCCCTCTCCGAGCACCACTATTCACTGCTGTAACCACTTCCCCACCCTGCTGTTCAGTTACAGAGCAGCAAATGTATTATTAGCTGTTTGGGGGTTGGGGCGGCTGTAGATATCCACTTTCATTCTCTGGTTGCCACAGGGGCCTAAAACTTAGTGGGGTTCATTCATTTTTGATTTCATTCATTCTGTCTATTCAGGAGAGAATTAGAACACCACTGAGCAAGGCTGAATTGCAACTGCATCCAGGAACATGTGCATAAAATTACAAAGGTGCAGTTGAACAGTCCTAATTGCATAATAATATTCAGTACAATAATATGATACAAGATTTATTACATATTAAATATTCAGACCAGTTCAACAGCAGTTGCACAGAACTCTAGATTGACTCCTAACCCAATGAGATAATAGAGAGGTAGACGGGGCCATTGTTGAAGCGCCAGCTGATTGGTCAGGAGTTCCAAAGAGAAGGAATAATAAAACCAAACGTATTTATGCTTAAAGGTTAGTAGTAGCCTTATTTGGAATTTAGAAAGTGCTCTTAGGAGAAGCTACTTTAGTTTACAGATGAAAATCCAAGTAATAGGTGTTACATTGGTGTCCACGGCTACAGTAAACACCTCAGAGAGAACTAGTGTTAAGTAGCAATGGAATGTACTGCTGGCACAAAACAGCTTCTCCCCCTGCAGTAAAAGCTCCCTTCTCCCTATGGCAACCATTCTCCTGGGCAACAGCTTTTGCTGTCACTGAGACTTCTTAATGCCACATTCGTCATCTTCTCCCCTCAGGCTGGGCCGGACAAAAGGAATAGTTTTACATGACATTGGCCCTATCTGGTTACAGCACGTCTTCTGTCAAACTGCTGCTATACAGTAGCTTCAGTCTCAGTGCTTACCCAGCTTTGTACCAAGGGTATAAAAAACAACCAAACCCAAACAAGTTCACTGGTTAAAACACAACACCTTACCATTGATGATTTACCTACCAACTGCACAGTTTGTAACTCACCCGTCCTAATCTACCTATCAACAACCTAACTAAATGAAAATGAAACCTTTTACCATTAAAATAATTTTTTCCCACTTTTAAAACACAAACCCAACAACACTACATATGTTTCTTCAAACTAAATGCAGTTCCCGGGTTCACTCAAAGGACATAGCCTTTGCTGCCAAACTCTATTCTACCTACCAACAAGCTAACTAAAGGAAAATAAAAATGTTTTAGTGAACTTTTTTCCATTTTATGAGCATAATAACCTGTTCTAGGGTGTGGGTTTCTTGAGAATTAATACACTTTGCAGCAGCTTTGAGAGTCACTCAGCCTTTGGCCTTGTGCATTCCCATTCGCACAGGGTGTGCACTAATTCTCTAGAAATGTGTGCCCTGTCGTGGATTATTGTTTTCTTATATTTACCTGTGGTTTCACATAGCAGGCTCAGCAGAGTGAGGGAAGGCTGTGTAACGTGCTCCCGCACATGCCCATTGGTTTGCAGCTGCGAGCACCTTGCCCCGCCGTCCTAGGGTAGGGGGACATCAAAAAAACTTCTAGCCCTGGCAGGAGTAATTAGGTATACTCGGGCCCTGCTCTGTCCACCTACCCAGAATAAAGTGCCTCTTGCCAGTAAATCCAGAGTTGCTTAAGGATGTGTGGTGCCCCCCCCCCCCAGCCACACCATGGAAGGGTAAAGTGACTCTCTGGGGTTTGGGTTTGAGATGGGTCTGCATAGTAGCCTGGCTGATTGGGGTCATGACTGGCAGCTGGGAGGTTAAAGAGTCAGTAAAAAAAAAAATCGTAAGCAGGATGGAAATAAAAAGTTTCAGATTTAGTACAAGGTCATGCCAATGTGCTTTTTTCGTCATTGCCCTTTTCATGACCTCCCACAACACGCAATCATGTCACCTTAGTCATTACTGTGTAAATTATTGTTGCCGCTGACCTTTCCAAAAAGTGTTCTTTTTTAAAAGTAATGAGATATAAAGTTAGGTAGACAGAATGCACTGTCTGTACAAGTGGAGATTCTTTTTAGCTGGAGGAAGACTACGCTGTGACGATGATTTAAGCACGGGGCTTGCCGTAGAGTTATGCAGCACCAAGCACTTGGGGAAGAGAGACAGCGGAGACAAACAGGCACATTTAGAGATTAGGTTTATTTATTAAGGAGCACTATGATACCGATAGACCTCAAAAGTGAAAATAAAAAGGAACATTTTCTTTACGATGACAAACTGGCAAAGCTGTACACCTACCCCCGAATACCACAGTTACAAACATGCTGCCTTCCCATCAGGGTCTCCCAGATGGCAGCTTTCAATCTCCAGTACTACTACTGTTGGTCTCCTGTCACATACTCCTGGTGCGACTGTGGATGTTTTGGAGTCCTGGCCCCGAGCAAAAGACAAACAAACAGCCTGGCAGATAGTCCCAGTCCTGACTGGTGATTAGTCCCTCCAGTTGCAAAAAGCCATGCAGTCTGATAACAATAAACCAGCAAAAGAAACCAGACCAGACCCTGGTGACAACCTGCACAGACCTGTCCGTCTGCCTCATCGCACCCTCTGCAGAATGTTCACTGAGCTGATCTGTGCCTCATTCAGATGGGAGGGAGACAGATTGCTCTGCAGAATTAGTGCATTCCTAGAGCACTGATAAAGACCTGTGTTGAACCTGTCAGTCACTGGTTTCCCATGGAAGTTGTTTTTTTCATATACTTTATAAAATAATTCTGGAAAACCCTGTTACCTCATTGGTTAAAACACATCAGTTAGCCATTTGCTATTTTCTTACAACTGCACACCTTACCTGAACTATTCATTTTTTTTTTTTTTACAAACAACAGTTCAACATACTCCAGAGTGTACAGTCACAAGGGATTAATGCATTTCTTGGGTGGTTGCAGCACTTGACTTTGCCTTGTGCCTAAAAACTACACAAGGAGTACATCATTCCCTTTCAGCTGCATGCCCCGCCATGTGTGATCCCTTCCCATTCTGTTACTGTTCCGTTTTTACTGACCTTTATGTAAACTCACTGAGGTTCTCAGTTTTCAGACTGTCAGTAAGCACCAGTTTGTTTTATTTTATTATTGTTTTGTCTACATCAAGGTGTTTATGCTCCCTGGCCACGACAGAGTGGGCTCCCTTCAGCCGGCTCCACTTCCCTCCCCATTGTCCTCCATCTCCCTGGCTTACCTGATGGTGGTATACCCCCATGGATCTTCCCCCCATGGCGGGGTCAGGAGAAGGTCACCTCCCCCCAAAGCACAATCCAGCATTTTCCACAGACGCGGCTGATGAGGTGGATGGAGATAAGGTGACCGGGAATCATATGCCCCTACCATACCACTATTTTCTGTCTGCTTTTTCTCCTTGCTCCCCAGGGGTGCAGCTACAGAGGGTGCATGCATGTGGAGGCACACATGCACTCCAACCCATTTCCTCCCCCCCTCCCCCGACATAACATCAGCTTCTGGCCATCTGTGTTCCGACACCTGCCCTCTACTAGGTTTCAGCCAAGACGGGGGTGACTTGGAACCCTCCCCAGGAGAGGAGCAGTGCTGTATGGCATGGTCAATCCCGCTCCTGCCCTCCCCTCAGCCAGCACCCAACAACCCAAGCTCATTCAAACCCAGGTCGCCAGCATGGTGCAAGGTAAGGTGCAGTAACAGCACCTCAGCCTTCACTGCCACTTTTAGAATGGTGTAACATAAGTTCATTTTTAAAATGAAAAAGGAAAAAATCTAGACATGTTATTGGCCGAGTGACATTGCCTGACCATGCATTAAATCTCTATAAATGCAGTGTCATGTGTCAAATCTTATTTTCCCTCCCTATAAAAAACCTTCTTAGATCCATTTTATAAGTGGAATAAGCCCCTGCAGTGTGTGCATCATAGGATTTTAATGCACTCCCCATGGGCATAAGGACACTTGGCCTTTGGCCTCATGTCTTACTACACCCCTTGGGTGTGCATTAAAATCCTATAATGCACACCCTGTTGTGGCTTATTGCTTACATGGAGACTAGGGGGACCACTTATGGATATGAGTGTTGCCTTGCATGTACTTAGGATGAGAGAACTGCAAACCAAGGTTAGCAGTTCCTGTGATTATAAGAGACTGAAGTGACACTCTTATATCACATAAAGTGGTCACTAACATCCACATGAACTTATTAGAGACCAGTCCACACACGACAAACAGTGCATCCTGGATGGGAAGAGGTGCAGGATTGGGCAGCCAGACTTGCAAACCAGAACAAACAAAACAACTGCACTCAAGGAGGAATAACATCAGAGACTGTCTACTGATGCATTTGGCCTCTTTACTTGCTGTGTTTGGAGTTTAATAAACTTTTTTGCAACAGCACACAGTATCTGGTTGTTATTTTTTGATGAGTGCGGGCATTTTGTTTGTTATTATAGAGCAGGTCTGATTAATATATATATTTTTCAATTTGAAAAAGTGGTGTTTTTTCTTACTTTTCTTTTTTTCCTGGTGGCTATCAGTAACGTGTGCAGGGACCTGTGCTCACCATGATAACATCTTTGAAAGAGCATAGTTGGACAAGGTTGTATGATTTCAGTTTGACAAAACTTTTGCCGACCGAAATTACAGTGATGGATTTATGTCGACCGCAAACTGCGGATGGCGTAAATCTGTCTGGAAACCTGGCTGTGTTTTTCACAGGGCTTTGCCCCCAAACACCCCATGTAGGGAGGCTCTGCCCCCTGCACCTCCCCGGACTTAGGAATTACCAACTCCAAGTCAGAGTTGATTTGGGGAGGGGGTGCAGGGCCAAGGGAAAGAGTGCCAGGGTCCTGCACGGACTTTACAGTGATATGTCTATGTTGTTGGCATCGACGTGATTGCTGTAAAGGTTTTGCTGTGGGATCAGCCTGCGGTTGGACACTGTTTTTTTTGTGAGTGTGCATTGAATTTTTCCGTGCACGTGTTCAAACAGTGTAATCAGCCTGAGGGACTGTGATAGGAACCTAGTTTCATGCCTATTGCCATGGCAAACCTGGTGCCTTCTGCAGCTGCAGACAATGTGAACATCCCTCCTAGTAAATGTTTCAGTGCACCAGGCACAGCAGTGAAGACAGCACGAGAATCCTGCTTATTGATACGCGTGTTTATTTTGACTGTCTAACTCCACTTCTGATTGATAAAGTCGTGAATAATCCACAGTCAGGTGTACTGCAATAGTGCAGCAGCTGAATGCCCTGGATGGGATGTGATGCATGAGGTGCAGTTGAGGGCCTTCAACCCCCCAGAAAGTGAGGTCATTGTAGTATTGGTGCACAATCTGAGTGGATTATTCCACTTATAACATTTGTAAAAGGTCAAAAGAATTATGAAAACAATGAAGTGATCTATAATGTGGTTTATGTCCCATCTCAACCCTAGAGTACTATAATAGAACACAGATGCATTGTGGCAACAAAGCTTAGCAGGGAAATAAACTGGTACTAGTCCAGTAGTAGTCCTTATTTGTTTATGGTGCCCTTCCCCAGAGCCTCAGGGCACCACTACAAAAGCAATAACAAGAAATACACAAAATACATAAATACTTAGAATCACATCATACAATTCTAAAATGGCACTAAGAAGCACTGTGTGAAGCAGAAACACCCACTGAATTTACTAACAGGCCTCTGAAGATGGAACAATAACAGTGTGTGAGCAAGGATTTCAAAAACACATCCATGTAGACTTCAAAGGTTTTTTCGAATGGGCTGGCAGCATAGCCTAGAAGTTAGAGTGAACAAGCCACTTAATCTCCGCAGAGCTCCCGGGTCAGCCCTGAAAACAAGCATTATGCCCAGTGGGCCTTACCCGGTTAACAAAGAACATAAATAAATAAATAAAGGCAGGGCCCCTGTAAAGCGGTGGTTAGAGCATACAGCTGTGAACCTGGAGACCTAATCCTACCATTGCCACTTGACCTTAAGCAAGTCCTTTAATCTCCATGTAGCCTGTCTGTAATCTATCTTTAACTCAACATGCATTGTGGACTAGAGGTTAGAGCAGCAGTTTGGGAAGTGGGAGATTGTAGGTTCTAATCTCAGCAATAAATCTCAAGAAACGCAAATAACAACTGTGTGATCTTTGACAAATCACTTAACATTCCAGTGCTCCAGCCTACCCAGTAGCAGAAATGGGTATAAACAGGAACCCAATGAAAACAAGATGTTGCATCAGTCTTGGGTAAATACATTTAAAAAAAAAAACAACAAAAAATCCTCTTTCTGTGCTGCTTGAATCTTCTTGTACATCTAATGACACCGATATTTTTCTGTCCTCTCCCTCTCCTGGATTGTAAAGTGCTTTGGGATACAGTTTGCTTGAAAGGTACCATACAAAATAAACCATAAACTCTTCAGATTATACACAAAATGGGCCTGAGACCACAAAAGGCCACCAGAGGGTGCTCTGGCACTGCCTTTGCATGGAGATGCAGTTGGCTTGTACTGCTGTATATAAGTTTTCAAACCAGATCAGGGTAAGAACTATCAATTAACAGAGACTACTAGCCTTTTAAAACTCCTGCCATTCTGTTTATTAAAACATAAAACAAAAAAGTTCTACGTTTATATCTCTTAACCTCCTGCAGCCCTCCCCCCACACATATCCCCAGTTTATTTCATGCTGTACTGTACCTCTCAGCCTTTTGTCATGGAAATGTGGGAGACGTGATCAGTTTTGCCCCTCCCAGGTGTGCTGTTTCAATCAGTGCACTGTCCTTTTGAGTGCAATGACTGTTACTGTTGAGGCAGTGTGGCGTATGTAGTGTCTTTGGAACTGTGAGATTGCAGGTACAAACCTCACTAGAGCCAAACACACATTGCGTCACCTTGGACAAGTCACTTAACCCTTTTAGATGTTCCATTTCACCCAGTTGTGGAAAAGGGTAGAAGCAAGACCCCACTGGAAACAAGATGCTGCATCACAGCTTGACTGCCGGGGTAAAGAAGTTGTAAAAAGACCCCAAAAAAACCTGTGCAATAGTACTCCAAATGAGCCTTGCAGGGACCCCGTATACAAGATGGATACCTTCACTATTTCCACTTAAGTCAAATGGCAATAAGGCATTTCTGGTGGCTGCCCCATGTTCTATTGGATGTTCTGCTGGGGAGGCTCGGCCCACTGTATCTAGAAATAGACTTTGTAGGCCGCTCTGGAGACAAATGCTTCCCAACCTGGAATAGATTGTTCAGGCTTAATATGCCATCTTCATGTCTGTCCACTAGTGGTTAATACTACAGTGATGTTATGTTTTGGGGTATAACTGTATGCTGTTTATTCATATATCTGTTCACCAGAGGTTAATATGTCAGTGATACTGTTGTTTTGGGGTATAAATATATGCTATTTATTTGTGTATCTGTTCATTAGCGGGTAATACCGTACATCAGTGACAGGTTTTGGGGTATAAATATATGCTATTTATTCATGTATGCGTTCAATAGCAGTTAAAGATGTATGCAATTGCTTCTGTTAGTTTTCACACTTCATACTAGGCCCTGTCACTCTCCTGGGAGGGTCCATTTTGTGGTTGTTGAAATCTCATTGCCTCTGAGAGCTGCATTAGCATATGAGAATGTGATGCGTAATCAACCTTTAAACTCCCCAGTATGCCTGTCTTCTTAAGTAGTTTTAAAAGAACCAAGCTGCAAAAAGGTGTGAGATACATTTACCTTCAATGAGTTTTACAAGCTATTTGAGTTGTAATGCAGTTTTTTTCCCCTTTAAACTCCATTCAGTTTATAAGTTTCAGAGAGTTTTTGCAGGGTATTTGTTATTTTAGCAAAGAGATACATGATATAAATGGTTGATCTGACATCATGTTCTCATATGCTAATGCAGCTTCCAGGGACAATGAGATTTCAACAACCATGAAATGGACCCTCCCAGGAGAGTGACAGGGCCTAGTATGAAGTGTGAAAACTAACAGAAGCAATTGCATACATCTTTAACAGCTACATGAAAAGAGTTGTCTGTTGACATGGAAACAAATAACATTTAGAAGATATGAGGGTGCAGTTTTCCTTTAATACACCAGTCATATTGTTATGTTTTGTGGTATAATTATATGCTGTTTATCCATGTATCTGTTCATTAGCAATTAATGCATCGATGTAGTATAATTATATGCTATTTATTCATGTATCTGTTCTTTAGTGGTTAATAAATCAGTAATATTGTTATGTTTTGTAATATAATTACATGCCATTTATTTTTGTGTCTGTTCACTAGCGGTTATGGGATCAGTAATATGGTTATGCTTTGACTGTATTGTTGCTCTCCAGCTCATTACTGCAGCTTATCGTACTGTCTGTATTGTAGTTTATCCAGCTTGTTGTACTCAACTGTTTGTATGCTGTTTCTCTATACCGTAGATTAACTGTATTCCATACCAACAATGTAACTTGTGTAACTGTATTACCTCTGTAATTCCTTTGCACATGCACCCCCTCCCCCCAGGTTGCACCATGAGACAAGCAACTTGTTGTTCAGTGTGCCTTCCTGGTGAAACAGTTCAATAAATAAATAAATAAAAATTATTTATTTTTGTGTCTTTTCACTAGCAGTTAAGGAATTGGTGATATTGTGATGTTTTGTGGTATAATTATATGCTATTTTTTGTAGTATATGGTTAGATATTATGTATGGAAATTGGGTGCCTCTCAAACATTGTTGTGCACTTTCTAGACGTTATTCTGCATGTTCCTTAATTAACTGCACCTGTCTCCCCTCTCACACCGACTCTCACTCCTTTCATTATCTCTGCAGTGCTCTGCTCACTAATGCAGCAATCTAATGTGCCTAAAAACATTCAGCAGCAGTTTTACCAGCTGCACAATTTTTCATCCGTCAACTGTCGGCCTCGCTGAGTATGTGAGTTTCTGAGATTTTTTATTGATTTCCTACTTCGTGGTGTGCTACACATTCTGCTAGAACTCATTCTGAAGTTTCTGGTCAAGGGACAGGGGGACAGATTTTCAAAGGGCAACACAGGACTTGAGTCAGGCCCTGCGTCAAATCCATTTGTTGGTGCAGCTGTGCCAACAACCTTGTGGCACTTTGTGCCTGATTCTAGTAGATCGGGGGCGTTTACAACACTTTTCCCAATTTACAGCAGCTTGCGCCAAATATTTGGCGTAAGCCCCGTAAAAAGGGTACCCACGATTGCCGCAAGCTAGACCAGAAAAAGTTAGTCTAAACTGCAGCAACTGGCACATGGGATCGAGAATCCCGACTGCCAGCCGGGAAAATGGTGCAAGCCCCGTGCACCATATGTTCAGCGCACCAGTGGCTTGTGGTATTCGCAGCCCTTTGAGAATCTGGCCGAGGAGCTCCCCTGCTGTGTAACTTTAAGTCTGTGTCAGCCACAGCTGGTATAGAGACCACACAGCACAGAGCAGTGCTCCAGTTGACAAAGTACAGGTCTCCTCTGTCCACACTGCACACCATACACCCATAGCCATGAATAGGAATGAATGCACTTTCAGGAGACACATAGCCAATTATCCTATGTTGCAGTTTGAATGAATAAAAGTATTTTACAGATTCCTTACTTGTCATCTTTGTTTGCTTTTTAAACCATATATTATAACAAATAACATATGGGTGACCATACACAACTCCCCTTGTGTTTCCATCTTGGGATTGAGCTAACAGCATGGACCATCCACATGCTGTTATCTAAACCCCCTGTTGGAAACAAAGGCTTGTTGTGTATGGTCACCCATACACTATTCCTTTTATGTGCCTGTTCAGTAGTGGTCAACACATCAGTGATGTCATTATGTTTTGGGGTATAATTATATGCTGTTTATTAATGTATCTGTTTGCTAAAGGTTAATACATCAGTGATGTTATGTTTTGTGGTATAATTATATGTTATTTATTCATGTATCTGTTCATTAATGGTTAATGCATCGGCGATACTGTTATGTTCTGTGGTATAATTATAGTTTTTTATTTATATATTTGTCCAGTAACAGTTAATACATGTTTTGGTGGTACAATTATATGCTGTTTATTTTTGCATCTGTTCATTAATGGTTAATTCATTGGTGATACTGTTTTGTTCTGTGGTATAATTGCATTTGTAACATGGCATGAACTGTGCAGCTCTGAGGGGCAAGCCGATAGGGCTAGGGCGGTCACGAGACGGCAGCCGAAGCGGGTATTAACGCAGCATATATGCCGTGCCCGCTTTGGCAGTACCGCTCACAGCCAGACCCCCTGCCTAGCAGCACTGGCTCCTGTGGGGAAATGAAAGGAGGAGGGCGATGAGCGGCACTTCTGGAGCCCTACTAGTAATCCGATGTGGCAGTAGATCCGGTGGGGGGGGACGAGAAGCATTGATCCTCCACGATCGCATTGCCACACGGTCACCGTGCATGGCACAGTGAACTTCTACGGGACCACCCCGGCGGCAATGGGAACCACAAATGCCCGGTCAGATGACCACAGCGCGGACCGCCCGGGCAGCATCATCCACCTAGCTGGGTGCATGGTGATTACGGCGGGCGAAATATCGAGGGCAGGAAGTCAGAGCGGCCGAGATGCACAAGCGAGGCAAAGCGCCCTCAGTGCCGCTGGGAATCCTGCACGGCAGACCTCCCACCGCGGCATGACCAATACCCACACGCAAATCTGCACAAGACGACAGGGACTCTTAGCTGGCCCTCCAGGCCACTGCATGGACACTGTCTGTGGACCACATCAGTATGTATGTCATGTGTTGTAGCCTATTCTCAAAGTGCATTCAAATTGTGAAATGTTCTCACCGCCTCCGCCAGTTATTCCGTAGCTGTCACAGTGGGCCCCCTCGACATCCCTCCACCAGTCGCCTGCCCATGTTACCAGGCGCATTAAGCCACTCCGTCGGTGTGTCTAATGCGATTGATGCGGAGGCGGGGCAGCCCTCGCCCTGGGCCCTGGGCGCCCCATGCATCAATCCAGCATTAGAGCACACCTCCGTCGTGGCTTAATGCCTACGTCATTTATTTTATGTGCCTATTCACTAGCAGTTAATATATCAGTGATGTTGTTTTGTTTTGTGGTATAATTATAGTTTTTCATTTATATGCCTGTTCAATAACGGTTAATATGTCAGTAATATTGTTATTTTTTTTATTTATTTTAATTAGTTTTCATATTTGTAACAAAGGATAATCAACACTTTTTTGCCCTTTCTTATCACTGTAGAAGGGCTTATAATTTTAGCTATTCAAACAATTGTTTCTGAATATGTCCGATATGACCATTGCAGCATTGACCATGGGCTAGTAGCCAAATCTGTTCAAAAAGTTCAAACTGTGCTGTCAGCACATTAAACACCACTATTGTGATGCTAGAGTCCAGGTAGAATCTTTAGCAAAATATTTTATACTACGATGACTACGAACACCCAGTGTAGAGCACAGCTTCACATCCAAATCCCAACGGGCAATAAAATGCATTGTATCCCCTACCTCAGGGTGAGAGTATCTATAAGATGCCATTCTGTTTAAGAGATATTTCTTCCTCACTGGGCCGACCACATTTTAAACATGTCTATAGCCATCCTGTAACTTTCTCTACTCCCTCTTCTGTTTCTGTCTTTACTCTCTCTTTTCTGCACTTTCTTTCTGTTCTGATTATGATCTTTGTTTTACTATCATTAGGGGCACTATAGGCACTCTCTTTACCCCGACTCAAACTAAGTGTGAGAATATGCCTTACAAATCTACAGTTTTGCAGGTATGTCAATTCCATTATATCTCTTTCAAATGCATTGTAGTTTGCTATTAATAGTACAGCACTTCCCTGTACTTTTAACAGTTGCTGTCTTATTTTTACTCTGTTTAGTACTATTTTAGTTACTTAGAAAAGGCGTTGAACATTTATTATCTGATGTTTCTTTATGGTCTGTAAAAGATGTATGTAACTGATTTTTTTTTCCTTTTGTTATAACATTATTTAAATAAAATTTAATTGACAAAAAAAAAAAAACCTTCACATCCAAACTTCAAATAGTCCAACCCTTAAATCTATTATTTCATATAGCATAAACAAAACTGACATTACTATACTCTAGGGTACAATTATCGGCTAAAAATAACTAGTTATAGTTTTTTCCCATAGAGAAACTGGGTTGTAATTCCAGCGTTATAACCAGCTGGTTAAAATGACATTAACACACCTGGTCTCCCTACTTCTGCGCATGCGCCTACTGCGAACTTCCCCTTTTCTGCGCCGTCCGACGCGATGCCTCAGTGCTGCAGTGTTCCCACAGAAGTCACAAGCCAGTGGTAAGTTTTTCTTTTAAAGAAAAAAGATCTCTTGGCACAGCAAACCTTCGTCATGGCACTTAAAAACCAAAAAACAAAAATAAACATTGCTTCAATTTACGGACAGCTACTTACTGCGCTTAAATCTGGGCTTTCCAACAGTCGACGGTTCAACTCCGTGTACACATACATTTATTTTGTGTAGTTGCTGTGGCAAAAAATGATCCCCAACAATTATACAAAATAAAGAAGATGGGTAGCTAGTAGTAAAACTCGGAGTTTGCCATAAAGTTAGGATGCCTGCCTTCATAAACCCCCTCGAGCTTTGCTCTCAGGGTTTATGTGGCATCCCACCCTGAGGGGTGTATAAAATCCCCGTTATAACTAGCTACCCATCCATTATTCTCTATTTTATGTATCTGTTCACTAGCAGTTAATACATCGGTGAGGTTACATTTTGTGATATAATTATATGCTGTTTATATCTTTTTCTTTCAATTCTTTTTCTGGCTCCACTTTGGCCATCTGGGAACTCTCTTGGGCATCCACTTGCTCCCAGCTCTACCCCTGGGCCTGAAACTCCTCTTCTCCTGGCACCAGCCCAGCTATCCCCTCGGCTCTGAGTCCCCAAAGTGGAGCCGCCCTTTCCACCCAGGTTTGTCTATCTAGAATTCGGGCTGGACTGGGCTCTGCCCAGGAGTAGAGTGAGTCCGGCCAGTGGATTGTGGCTGAGAGGGTGATGCCATTGCATATCCACGGGAGAGGGGATTTTTCTTAGTTACATCCCCTCCCCCCCCCCGGTAGATCCCGGACATGCAATGATGCCAGGCACATCTGCTGTGACTCTGTGTCCCTTCTTTCATGCCCTGTGCATTGCAGTGCCTCCAGTCTCCACCAGGGGCTGCTGCAGTGCTGGGCAGATGCCTGGATTCCCCCCCCCCCACCGAGAGAGGAGAGCAGTCCTCCAGATGCTCGATTCTCTCTCTCTATCTTTCTCCCTCTCCCCTGCCGACCCCTGGCAGCCTAGGCTCATTCCCAAACCCAGGTTGCAGGCGTGGCACAAGGTGTGGCGTCCAGCACCTCAACCCTCAGTGCCACCGGGCCGGCCGCTATTTATATATCTGTTCACTAGTGGTTACTACATTAGTGATATTATATTTTCTGTTATAATTATATGCTATTTATCCGTATATCTATTCACTAGCAGTTAATAAATAAGGGGCGTTGTTCTGTTTTGGGCTATAATTATGTGCTATTTATTTATATGTCTTCTCACTAGTGGGTAGTACATCAGTGCTATATTTTGGGGTATAACTTTATGCTATTTATTCACATATCTGTTCACTAGCAGTTAACGCATCAATGTTGTTTATTCGTGTATCTGTTCACTAGCAGTTAATACACCAATGTTGCTATATTTTTGGATATAATTATATGCAATTTATTTATGTATCTGTTTACTAGCAGTAAATACACCAGTAATGTTGTTATGTTTGGGGGCATAACTTTGCTATTTATTTATATATGTGTTCATTAGCTGTTAATACATCAGTGATATTGTTATGTTTTGTTAGCATAATTACGTTATTTGTTCATGTATCTGTCAATATCAATTAATACATCAGTGATGTTGTAATGTTTAGGGTATAATTAAACGCTATTTATTTATGTATATGTTCACCCATGATTAACATACAAAATTTGCCAGCAGAAACGGGCCATGTCGGTCTATCGAGTCTGCTCGAGTGTGCAGCTAGGTTAGACACCATGAAGCTGCCCCCCTATCCCTTACTCCTCCTAGAGTTGAACTTCTCCCATCTGAGTCCTATCCTGTAATCCCGACCCTCCAGGGCCCCCATGCAGTCTAATCTTCCTCTTAACCCTGTCCCACCCCTCTCTGAAACTAATCACTGTCTTTGCTGCCACCACCTCCTCCGGTAACATGTTCCAATCCTTAACCACTCTTTCCATGAAGAAGTGCCTCCTCATTTCCTGCTTGAATCTGGCCCCCACCAATTTCAGGCTGTGTCCCCTTGTTGTACCTCCCTTCCTTAAGTTAAAGATGCCCTCTCTGGTTACCCTGTTTATGGTCTTTAGGTACTTAAAGGTCTCTATCATATCCCCCTCTCCCTCCTATCCTCCAGGGAGTACATGTTCAGTGCCGTCAGCCTCTCCTCATAAGTTCTGTCCAATTAATGCATCAGCAATATTTTTATACTTGAGGATATAAGTATAAATTATTTATTCATGTTTCTGTTCACTTGCAGGTAATACTTCAGCGATGTTGTGATGCTTTGTGGGATAATTACATGACATTTAATTGTGCATCTTTCACTAGTGATTAATACATCAGTGGTATTGTTGTTTTGGAGGTATAAGGGCATTGCATAAGTTGAAAAAAACTGATCAGCAGTTATATATGTGAAAGTGCTAATCAACTGTGAAGATGCATAGCACTTGGTACAGACTGATTAGCAAAATTAAAAATAAAATTTTATGTTATACATGCAGTCTCCTGTGCCATGGACTCACTCAGAAAAAATGGGTAGCAGTGTACTGCTACACGTGTCTGGAAATGACTGGCATTGCCCCCAATTTTGAGTAGCAATGTGCTTTGCTATACTGGCTAGTTATGTTTTGGGGTATAACTATAGGTTATTCATTTATTTATCTGTTCACTAGTGAGTAATGCTTCAGTGATATTGTTTGTTTTGGGGTATAATTACATGCTGTTTATTCATGTATATGTTTACTAGCAGTTAATGTATCGGTGATATTGTTATGCTATGTGATATAACTATAGGTTATTCATGTGTCTGTTCATTAGTGGTAAATGCAACAGTGATATTGTTGCTTGGGGCATAATTCTGTGCTATTCATTCATGTATCTGTTCATCAGCAGTTAGTACATCAGTGAATTGATGCTTTGGGGTATAATAATATGCTACTTATTCATGTGTTTGTTCATTAGCAGTTAATACATTAGTGAAATTATGTGTTGGGGTATAATTAAAGGTTATTTATTCATATATCTGTTTATTAGCAGTTATAAAATGGGCAAAGGATTTAAAGCAATCTGATTGGTTGTTAGCCGTGCATTAGATGTGTCTAATGCACAGCTAAAACTAGAACCTCCATTTAGAATACACAGGCCCATTTTATAAGTGCAATAAGCCACTCCAGGGTTGTGCATTAGACAGTTCTAATGCACGGTTAGGAGACTGGATGCACTCAGCCTGTGGCCTCGTGCCTCACTACGTCCCACTAGTAATGCATTAAAACTGTCTAATGCACACCCGATTGTGTCTTATTGCTTATGTAATACATCAGTGATACAGTTATGTTTTGAGGTGTAATTATTCTGCTGCTTACTCATTCTTGCTTCTATGTTAGAGTGCTCTGAGCCTGTGGAAGGGCATGATACAAAATAAAGCACTACCCGGTAACATATCCCTTGTTGTGCAGTTGCAAAGCATGTGGGGGATGTCCTTTCTAATGCAACACTGCTGTCTGCTTATTATGGGAATGGGAAGCTCTGTTCAAGAAGAGGGCCCCATCAGCGTAAGTTCAGAAAGTGTGACTCAGGGGCCGCACCAGTGGCCCAGTAACAGCATATCCCACTGCCACGCAGAGCAGAAGCCAATTCCAGTTGCCACGTTGGAAACAGGCCAGGCTGCAGGTAGCTACCAGAAGGCAATGCACCCAAGTTGGGAGTCAAGTTCTGGTGCACAGTGATCTCTGTGAGCAGGTCATTGAGCTTGCTCCCTCCATGGGGGATACACTGTGTTGTTGGGAGGCTATTGTGCATGGCCCTTGCCAGAGGAGGGGAGAGGGAGGATCAAGGTGAGAAACAGAACAAAAATCCTGTGCCACCCGAACGGGGTAGATCACTGATATACAGGGTATGTTCCTTGAGTGATGGCAGAGGTGGGTTACAAATCAATATGGAAACAAGAAAGTGAGACTTTTGGTCGGTCTTGTGACATGGCATCAACTTACTGGGCAGGCCTCTGGGAGTCTCGGGTTCTATGCCAATTCCCAAATCCCACTCTGAGGCTAACTTGGGGCCAGGGGCACTGTGGCATTGAAGCCTTCAGCTCCCAGGGAGAGAGGGCATGGGACACCCCTGTACACACCCCTCCCCCCCACCAGCTAACCAAGGAATGGCACTGTTGCTGTGAACAGACTTGACTGCCTGCCCTCCTGGTCAGGAGGAGGATGCAAATGACATCTAATTACATGAAAACAGCACTCACTTCCCTCTCACCATGAAGGCACTGCACAACAAAAGATACGACAGTATGCAGACTCAGTTAACAGCACCTATGGGAAATAAGGTGTCTGTAACACCAGCAGCAGCACCCAAGATCTAGCTGTAACCCCCCAGCGATGTATGTGCATCCTGTTGAAGTGCAGCCCTGGAATGGGGATGGGCATTGCTCCGGGAACTGCCTCTGTCTAGGGGTATTTGTTGCTCACCAGGAGTTTCCTTACATCCCTCAACTTGCCTCTGCTTTGCTTGCCCCATAGAAACATAGACTTTAATGGCAGATAAGGACCACTTGGCCCAACTAGTCTGCCCATTTCCCTACCTAGAGGATAAGCTGCAGGTCCTATTTGACCAACAGCCTATTTCTTCCTAACCCCCCCACAAAAATTGCCTGATGTCTGTCCTATGCATTCTTGAATTCTCCCATAGTTTTAGACCCCACAACCTCCTCAGGAAGGCTGTTCCATGCATCCACCACCTTCTCTGTGAAAAAATACTTCCTCACATTGCCCCTGAGCCGTCCCCCCTCTATCTTCAATTGTTCTTGCACATCTCTTTTTCTGAAAGATGCTACCGTCTTGGACTTTGTTGATTCCACTGAGGTACTTAAGCATTTCTACCATGTCCCTCCTCTCCCTCCTTTCCTCAAGGGTATACATATTAAGCTCCTTTAGTCTCTCCTCATATGGCTTCTCTTACAGAGCCTGCACCATTTTAGTTGTCCTCCTCTGAACTGTCTCCATCCTGTCTATGTCCTTCAGAGATGGGGTCTCCAGAACTGGCCGCAGTACTCCAGATGGGTTCTCACCAACTGTCTGTGTAGGGGGTAACAACTTCCTGTTTTCTGCGGTGATGCCTCTCCCTATACATCACAGTATCCCCCCATCCCTCGCTATCACCTTCTCACATTGCTTGCCAACCTTAAGATCATCTGATATGATTATCCCCAGGTACCTTTCCATTTTTGTTGTTGTTACTACCTCCCCTCCCATTGTGTAATCTTCCCCTGGGTTTTTGTTTCCCAGGTGCATTATTTTGCAATTCTTTGCATTGAATCCAAGCTGCCATACTTCTGACCATAGATACATAGACAGTGTCGGCAGATAAGGGCCTATGGCCCACCCAGTCTGCCCATTTGAGCTTGTAAGTTCAGTTTATGTTTTCCTAGAAGTCTGTTGCCCCTTACCTCTGACCTCCAGAATTCCTTTATGTCTATCCCATGCATTCTTAAATCCCATGATTGTTTCAGCCCCCACCACTTCCTCTGGCAGGGTGTTCCACTTGTCCACCACCTGTTCTGTGAAGAAATTCTTCCTCATGTTTCCTCTGAATCGTCCTCCCTCCAACTTCATCCCATGCCCTCTAGTCCTGGAACATATTTTTCGCTTAAAAATAGTGTATTCCTGTACCCTGTTACTCCCTGTGAGATACTTGTATGTCTCTATCATATCCCCTCTCTCTCTCCTCTCCTCCAGGGAGTACACGTTCAGTTCCTTCAACCTGTCTTCATAGGACTTGTGATGCAATCCATGCACCATCTTTGTTGCCCTCCTCTGAACCTTCTACCATTCCTCCAACCTTACCAAGCCCCTTCTCATCCTTTCCATGCCTCCTTGTGTATCAACCCTGTTGCAGATCTTTGTGTCATCTGCAAAGAGGCATACTTTTCCTTCCAGTCCCTCTGCAATGTCACTTATAAAGACATTAAAAAGGACTGGACCCATTACTGAACCCTGTGGTACCCCACTAGTAATCCCTCTTTCTTCAGAGTGGACTCCATTTACAATTATTTTCTGTGTCCTGTTGTCCAGCCAATGTTTTACCCAGGCTACCAACCTGGGACCCACTCCCAGGCTGGTTAATGTGACTATTAATCTTTTGTATGGGACTTTGGCAAATGCCTTGCTAAAGTCTAGGCAGGCCATGTCCACAGTCCCTCCCTGGTCTACTACTTTGGTCACCCAGTCAAAGAAATCAATTAGATTCGTCTGACATGACCTTCCCGCTGTGAACCCATGCTGCCTTGGGTCCTGTGCCCCACTGGCCTGTAGGTACTCAACAGTTCTTTCCTTCAGAAGTGATTCCATCACTTTCCCTACCACAGAGGTCAAACTGACAGGTCTGTAGTTTCCTGCCTCTGTCTTGGTCCCACTTTTGTGAAGGGGGATCACATCCGCCTTCCTCCAGTCATCAGGTACCACACCATCCTCCCATGATTTGTTAAAAAGGGTAGTCAGTGGTGTCACTAGTTCTCTGCTTAATTCTTTTAGAATTCTGGGGTGAATTCCACCTGGCCCCTTTGCTTTGTCCACCTTCAGTTTTAGGAGTTCTTTCAGAACCCTTTCTTCTGTGAAAGGATTGGGATTGACCCCCCCTATCCAGAGTGCTTCTGTTAATTGGATTAGGCACCTCCTCCACCTCCTGCTTTGTGAATACTGAACAGAAGTATTCATTCAGTATCCCTGCTTTTTTACTGTCCCTCTCTGCCCACCCACCGTCCATTCTATTCAACCTCACTATCCCTTCCTTTGTCTTTCTACACTCCCTGATATACCTGTAAAAGGTTTTATCCCCCTTCTTAACTG
Source organism: Neoceratodus forsteri (assembly GCA_016271365.2). NCBI lineage: Eukaryota > Metazoa > Chordata > Ceratodontiformes > Ceratodontidae > Neoceratodus > Neoceratodus forsteri. The sequence goes on along the minus strand of JADMNL010000027.1, from coordinate 308,970,319 downwards.
AGTTGGCTATCTTTTCCTCAGTTTGGGCCTTTGCTATTCTGACTACCCTCCCTGCTTCCTTCTGCCTTAACTGGTACAGTTCTCTGTCATGCTCCTTCTGTGTTTCCTTATACTTCCTAAATGCTATCTTTTTCTCCCTAACTTTCACCGCCACCTCTTTTGAGAACCATAGTGGTTTTTTCTTTCATTTTGATTTGTTTATTTGCTTCACACAAATCCCAGGTTGGGATTCTGTGTAGTACCCTTGGACCCTCATCCTTGACAGACCACAAATGTGAAATGTCTTAGACCACAAACGCAAAGTGTCTTTGAGCACATCCATCCTTCACTGAACAATAAATAGCACAAGCCAACGTGTGAAATCCAGAGATCCCACCTCATTCCGTGTTGGACTGCAGGTACAGTATATTTCTACCAGTGCCTGCTCCTCGTTGACAGTTATATTCCTAGCCCCTCTTTCAGAGCTAGTGTTATTTCCAGCACCTGTTTCAGAGCTGGCATTATTTCCCTTCCCAGGGTCCCAGGCCATCTCCTGACCCCATTCACATGCTGGTTCTGCCTGAGTGAATATCTAAATATGGCCTCTAACTGGGATGCATGTTTAACCTGCCTTGTCCCAGGTATTATGGTCTGTGCATTGTAGAAGCGACAAGCCATACTTCACAGCTCAACTCTCTCTCTCTCTCTCTCTGATCTTTCTTTATTACATGAGCAATGACTGTGACAGTCCCTTTTGGCATGGGCTCATAATGTTACAGACGATATAGCGTACATCAAAACTACACACCAAACACAGCATGCGGCAGCATAGTGGAGACACATAATGCCAGCCACAACAGAAATGCTGCATGCATGAACAGTCATTGTTTTTGAGGGGATGCTTTGCACCCACACCCCTGGACTATTTATAATCAGCTCCAAGGGAGTGTGGACACAGGGGCAAAAAAAGTTGCCATGGCACTTAGCCACCAGCACACTGACGGGAATCACAAAAAAAATTCCCACACCAGGGATTCAAACCCTGGTCCTGCCGTTCTGCCCACTGTACAGTCGGGTGCTCTAGCCACTCCACCATGGGAGTGGCCCTACCAGAAGTCACTACATGCACTTCCCCTTCCTGTGCAGAGTGACATACTTGCGTATTGCTCATATACCCCTGTCGCTCTGAAGCACTATGTGCCACAGACAGCGTGGTTCTTCATGTGTGGTTTAGTCTGTGCTATAATCACCCAGTACTGTCCCTTTTCTCTGATCCCTTGTCTTCCACTTTTTGCTGTTCCAACAGGGTCCCACACTGTATGCAATTCTTGTTCAATGCTTTTGTCTCCCATTAGGGGTCTGACTCTATTACTCTCAAGACTCTAGCCACCATTCTCTAGTTCCTCTCATTACTGCATCACTTGAGGATCCCAGGCTAGGTGACTGAAGGTCTGGTACCTGCTCTCATGGTCCTCTGTTAATACTTCTTTGTCCTAACTTGAGTGGGGTACTGCATAACTAGTAGCCACACTTAGCCATGAGTGCCCCATGGCTCTGCCATTCCCCATGCCCATGCAGTCCTTCCTATTTGCAGAGCTCCTACCTTTTCTGGCAACTTTCCTTCCTACTGTATCCTCATCTGATTCCTCAGGTACTTTACCATTTGCAATGGCCCTTCTCTGAGATTGCCCCCCCCACCACAGCCTCCCTCAATGTCTTCAAGGGATCCCACCACAGGCCAGACAGCCATTGGGTTGTGTCCTTAGAGGGGATCCCCCATGAGGTTTACACACAGTTCTGGTGATCCCAGTACATACTGGTTTTTATATAGTGATCCCAATAAGTAAATAGTTTAGATCTCGCCAGGATCTCATCAGGCCCAAAAGACTGCTCCCTTCTTGTCTCCCTTCTCTGTCAGTAAGCTCTCAACAGACTCACACTGGCACAGACTGTTGATGCACTTTTTATTTCTTAACTCCTCCCACAAAGTTACACCCTGACACCTGTCCCTAGAGTGTCAGTCTCAGGCTGGGCACACAAAGTGTACACCCTGCCTCCACTGGTAGGCTGTTATACAACGTTTCATGCATTCGTGCTTTGTCTTTCAGGGGACCAACAAAAGAATATGTTTAAAAAAGTGTAATTAGATAAACAAGAAGGTTTCTTCTCCAGTACCATCAGTCCTTCGCCTTTCTAAAGTTTGCAAGTTTGCCGTTGTAAACGCATGCACAGACTGAATAGGGTGGTGGAATTTATTTATTTATTTAGTTTTTGTTGACCGGGTAAGTGCACTAGACAAAATCCTGCCTATTTTCAGGCACGACCTGGGGGAGAGGGATACAGATGAATACCAACTGACCTCGAACCAGATTAACTGTTGGTGGTATTTTTCGTGAATGAGGGAAATTTGGCCAGGACACCGGGGAAATTCCCCTACTCTTTTCGATAAGTGCCATGGGATCTTTAACATCCATCTGAACTACCACTACCACCAATCCAGGCAGACGGGACCTTGGTTTAATGTCTCATCCGAAAGATGGCACCTCAGAAGTGCAGTACCCCTCTTATGCTGCACTACAGTGTCAGTACTGGGATATTAACCCAAGTGCCAGGTGTGGGAACTGAACCCACAGCCCTCTGATCTCCTGGCCTCAGAGGCGAGTGTGCTACCTACTGAGCCACTGACACTGTTTTGTCCCTGTTGAATGTCCCAAGTTAACCCTGCTTTTTGCCATTGTGTTTTAAGGGTCTTGTTTGGGTGTGGGCACAGTCTCTGCCCCATCTCATCTTGTTGCACTACAGTCTGAAAAATACAGTAGTCAAATGTGTAACAGAAAAACCTGCTAAAATTTCAGAAAGGGACTTCCCCCTCCTCCCTTCTCCTGACACTCTTAAACAAGGCAGAGATATAACCATCTGCTTAGGAGAGATCAAAGCTAGTGACTCTAATGCTTAGCTAGGCTTTAATAATAGCCACCCTCATGCTGTTTGGATTTATTTTTAAAATTCATATTATTTTTATTATGCGACCAGTCTTTTGGATTCAATCTTTGAAGCCTGTGGTTTGGCTTGAAGCAGATTTGGGTTTTTATATTTACGCCTCTGTAAGTGATAAACAACTTCTACTGGGGACTGTGCAGACCTCTAGTCTAACTTCTCTTGCAGGGGACAGAGGTGTGAAGGTCCCACATAGTCGAAAAGCCAATAAACAGCTCCTTCCACAAGTGTGACATTAGGCTGTGCCTCAAAGTTCCACTGCATAGTTTCTGCATTGATTTAATATAGGGCTGTTATGACATGGAGATCTCTGGAGTGTTAACAGCTACAAGTAAACCCAGGACCTCAGTTAAAGATATTTTCATGGGCTTTCAGGCCATGAAAGACCTGCACCAGAGCTGCTCGGGATGCAGAATGCTGCTGCTACAATTCATACGGAATTGCACTCCAATTCTGACATTTGTTGGGGGCTGGCAGTATGGCCTAGAGGTTAGAGAAATGAGCTATGAATGAGTTTGGTACATCCAGCAGGACCTGGGTTTAATTCTCATATCCTCCACTTGCATATTGTGTGATTCTGGGCAAGTTTCTTAACCTCTCTAGTGCTCCCAGGTCACCCCTGAAACCAGGCATGTGGGCCTTATGTGGGTACCAAAAGAGTAAAAAGAAAATTGTTTTGGAAATTATTTTGTGGAACTCTGCAGAATGCCAAAAAAAAATTTTTTTTTGTTAATCATTCTTTTTCCCCCATTGATCTCACCTAGCTGCCTTCCTTCCTCCCTGATCACTCACCCCCACCATCAACCATCTAAAGGACTTACCTGGGAAATGTCCCCCATAGTGGAGTCTGTGGTGGGAGGTATGTCCTTTCCACCTGCAAAGCATACAACAGAAGTTCCCAGAGCCCTGTAGGTAGTGCAGGGGCTGCAACAATTGAGAAATCATCCTGCAGCTAGTGCGGGCAATTCTGCTTTTTCTGACCCCGCCCTCCTCCCGGACATCAGGCCTTACCCCAAGGCAGACTCACACACTCTGGTGTACCCCTGCGGGAAAAGTAAGTTCCCTGGCCCACTAAAGGGGTCACTGGAATGGCAGCCCTTGATGCTATCCCTCGCTGGCCGGGAGCGCTGTCACATGTCACACCTACCCAGCCCTTAGAGTCACCCAACTGGCTTCCCGGGCTTGCTTCCAAAGCTGGGTCACTGATGTGGGAGCACACAGTGCTACTATCACTGGGCCATCGGGCAGCCTGCCGAAAAAACTGTCCATGTAAACTGTGGAATAACTTCCTGTGGATTACATACTCCGCAGAATAATTGTTTCTGGATTGCAGAAAAGAAATCCATGATTTATGCAGACCCACAAAAAATATTTTGCTTTCAAAATGTTGGAATTCTGCTCCTGATGGAATCTGGTGGGAATTTCCAAAATTCCATGGCCTTAAATTCTGTCAGAATGTAAAAATTCCACAGAGCACTGTCCTGCATACAGAAGGCACTCTTTAATGTGTTTTTTTGTTGTTGAAGTTTATTAACTCAGACTAGGCCAGCTGAAATGTAGCATCTTATTTTCAGTGGGGTCCTGCTTCCACCCCGTTGCAGATTTAGGAGGCAGTGAAGCATAGGGAGGTCGAGGGATTTGTTTAGGGTCACACACTCAGTCAGTGGCTATGGTGGAATACAAATCTGAGGATCTATTGTGTCACAGTTCAGCTCTCTAAATACTTTGACACACTGCAGTTTTTTAAATTTACATTTTCTGATAGTTTTCTCCCAGTTTTTGTCCACGACCCCATTCTCGGAGACGAACGTGCATGTGTGTGGAGGCACATGCATGCCACATTCCAAGACCTCCTGATTTGCCACCCCCTCCCACCTACATTGCCACCGAGCCTCTACCTGGTGGCAGTGGAACTACGGGGGGGCAACGACCTCCCCCTAGAAGGGAGAGCTGCTGTAAGGCTGCCTGATCCTGCTCCTCCCTCCCCCCCATACCGGCACCTTGATGACCCAAGGTTGTTCCTGAACACGGGTCACCAGCATAGCGCAAGGTAAGGTGTCCAGCTCTTCAGCCCCCAGCGCCACTGGGCTGGCTCACATTGCCGTCTTTTGAATACAGTTTTAATACAGAAAGACACAGGGGTTCCTGGGAGCTTGTCAGGCAAAAAACAAAGCAAAACAAAAAAAACACCATTTGTAAAAAGACGAGTCAGGCAAATACAAGATCCTGAACTGAACATGATTAATGATCCAGCATTGCAACTAACAGGATTCACTTGGCAGTTGGCTGAGGAGGTAGGCAGAGGGTTGGCTGCCTTGTGGCTGGGTGGGTGAAGGATATGTGTGTGTGTGTGTGTGTGTGTGTGTGTGTGTGTGTGTGTGTTTATAAGTGGGGGTTGGCAGGATCAACCAGATAAGAATTAAATATGGGATGGTGAGTGGGTGGTAGTGGGTACTGCAGGAGGTGGGAGTTGAGGAAGAGGGGTATTCATTTTATTGTCAGGCCAAGATGAACCTGAAAGGATGACTGGGGACAGAACTGACCACATTTGACTATATATGAGAAGGAAGAAGGGTGTAGGAGGTAGTGGGTGCTACACGAGCTGGGGGCATTTTCATATTACAATTTAAAATACATTGTATAAACTGGACATATGCTGGCCTGACTCAGAGTATAAATATACAAAATCCAGTGTGTACCCCCTGTCCCATATTGCCCCAAAAGGCTTGTGATATAAATGTTCTTCTTTAAACAGAGGTTCTTAGTTATCAAATGTCAGCCAAGACTTGAACAAGCCAAACCACCACTTTTCGGTGACCCCCTAAAGTCAGGGTCTGCAATATCCCATACTCATTGTTATCTTCACCTCACTGGTGAGGTCAGGTTCTGCTATTGCATTCTGTTTCTCTGCAAAGGCCCCCCCTCCAATTTCCTTGTCTCAAGTGAAGCTCTACTGTTATTCCTTGGCAGTTGGGAGCAGTTTACAAGTGCCACTCCTGTCCAAGATCATTTAGAAATGGAAGCTGTAACCTGCTCACTCTGGCTAATAAAATGCATTTAGTCATATAATGTGCAAGGTGTTCCTGGTGGGTGGCTAATATCAAGTTAAAAGACAAAGAACTTCAGTGTGTAAGCACTGAGGCAAGGGTTACCCCGAAGGGCATTGGCTGAGAAGCCAAGTTTCAAAGAAATACAAAATCACACATACCCCCATAATGCAAAGCATCATTGGCTGTATATGTAAATCACCACAAAACATTATGCTGGTTCAGCTTTAAGCAGAACTGCTTGGTGCTGATAGGCCTCTCACACAATATGCAAAGGGTGCCAACAGAAGACACAGACATGTGTTTTGTCCTACCAGGACTCATCAGTGTGCCTCATCTGTATGACACCCCAGTGGAATGAACCAGCTACCCTATGTTGGTCTATCTGGGTTGGGTTGTGGTGAGCCCCATAAAAACAAAAATACAAGTTAAAAGACAAAGAACCTTAGTGTGCAAGCACTGAGGCAAGGGTCACTTACCCTGAGAGGCATTGGCCGGGAAGCCAAGTTTCAAAGAAATACAAAATCACACATACCTCCATAAAGCAAAGCATCATGGGCTGTATATGCATATGTATATGTACATCAAGACTTTCTAACTGACTCAGAATATGCCAGTTCTCATCATTAGTGAGGGGGCAGGACTTGAATAGAAATATAGAAACATAGACTTTGACGTCAGATAAGAACCGCTTGGCCCACCTAGTCAGCCCATTTCTCTACCTAAAGGATAAGCTGCAGATCCTAGTTAACCAACAACCTATTTCTTCTTACCCTCCACAAGAATTGCCTTTTGTATGTCCCATGTATTCTTGAATTCTCCCACAGTTTTAGACCCCACAACCTCCTCAGGAAGGCGGTTCCATGCGACCACCACCCTTTCTGTGAAAAAATACTTACTCATATTGCCCCTGAACCACCACCCCCATCTTTAAATTGTGTCCCCTTGTTCTTCCACTTCTCTTTTTCTGAAAGATGCTACCCTCTTGGACTTTGTTGATTACACTGAGGTACTTAAAAGTTTCTATCATGTCCCCCCTCTCCCTCCTTTCCTCAAGGGTATACATATTAAGCTCCTTTAGTCTCTCCTCGTATGGCTTCTCTTACAGACACTGCACCATTTTATTTGCCCTCCTCTGGACTTCCTCTATCCTGTCTATGTTCTTGCAGAGACGGGGTCTCCAGAACTGGACGCAGTACTCCAGACGGGGTCTCACCAACTGTCTGTACAGAGGGATAACAACTTCCTGTTTTCTGGTGGTGATGCCTCTCCCTATACATCCCAGTATCCCCCCAGCCCTCCCTACTGCCTTCTCACATTGCTTGCTAACCTTAAGGTCATCTGATATAGTTACCTCCAGGTCCCTTTCCATTTTTGTTGTTGTTACTACCCTCCCCATTGTGTAATCTTCCTCTGGGTTTTTGTTTCCCAGGTGCATTATTTTGCACTTCTTTGCATTGAATCCAAGCTGCCATACTTCTGACCATTCCTCCAACCTTGCCGAGTCACTTCTCATCCTTTCCATGCCTCCTTGTATATCAACCCTGTTGCAGATCTTTGTGTCATCTGCAAAGAGACATACTTTTCCTTCCAGTCCCTCAGCAATGTCACTTATAAAGACATTAAAAAGGACTGGACCCAGTACTGAACCCTGTGGTACCCCACTAGTAACCACTCTTTCTTCAGAGTGGACTCCATTTGCAATTACCTTATGTGTCCTGTTGTCCAGCCAATGTTTTACCCAGGCTACCACCCTGGGACCCACTCCCAGGCTGGTTAATTTGACTATTAATCTTTTGTGTGGGACTGTGTCAAATGCCTTGCTAAAGTCTAGGTAGGCCATGTCCACAGCCCTTCCCTGGTCTACTACTTTGGTCACCCAGTCAAAGAAATCAATTAGATTTGTCTGACATGACGTTCCCGCTGTGAACCCAAGCTGCCTTGGGTCCTGTGCCCCACTGGCCTGTAGGTACTCAACAATTCTTTCCTTCAGAAGTGATTCCATCACTTCCCTACCACAGAGGTCAAACTGACAGGTCTGTAGTTTCCTGCCTCTGTCTTGGTCCCACTTTTGTGAAGGGGAATCACATCTACCTTTCTCCAGTCCTCGGGTACCACACCATCCTACCATGATTTGTTAAAAAAGGTAGTAAGTGGTTTCACTAGTTCTTCCCTTAATTCTTTTAGAATTCTGGGGTGAATTCCATCAGGCCCTATTGCTTTGTCCACCTTCAGTTTTAGGAGTTCTTTCAGAACCCTTTTTTCTGTGAAAGGACTGGGACCAACCCGCCTATCAAGAGTGCTTCTGTTAATTGGATTAGGCACCTCCCTCTTTTGTGAATACTGAGCAGAAATATTCTTTCAGTATCCCTGCTTTTTCACTGTCCCTCTCAGCCCACCCACCGTCCATTCTATTCAGCCTCACTATCCCTCCCTTTGTCTTTTCATGCTCCCTGATGTACCTATAAAAGGTTTTATGCTCCTTCTTAACTGAGTTGGCTATCTTTTCCTCAGTTTGGGCCTTTGCTATTCTGACTTCCCTCCCTGCTTCCTTCTGTCTTTAACTGGTACAGTTCTCTGTCCTGCTCCTTCTGTTTTTCCTTATACTTCCTGAATGCTATCTTTTTCTCCCTGACTTTCCCCGCCACCTCTTTTGAGAACCATAGTGGCTTTTTCTTTCATTTTGATTTGTTTATTTGCTTGACACACAGGCTTGTTGCCTCTGTGATTGCAGTTTTGATGTTTCCCCATTGTTGCTGCACCCCTCCTTCTAGCCTGTTTGCTAGTGCTTTTCTAAGGCACTAGAATAACTCACTTGTGGCTCTGAGTCTGCCGAGTTATGGTCTGGGTCTAACTGTCTGTCTGTCTGTCTGTCTGTCTTTCTATCTGTCTGTCTGTCTGTCTGTCTGTCTATCTATCTATCATCTATCTATCTATCTATCTATCTATCTATCTATATCTCACAATTGTTGAATAAACTGGTAAATAAATCATGATTTTTTGGGGAATATATTTATTTTGACTTAGATAATAAACTTGAAGAAGGGACTTGTGGGGCCCCAAAACTTGTGTGCGATACCATTTTTGTGCAAAATATATTTTGGTCCAATAAAAGATATCAAAAATATTTTCCAACTTTCCACTAAATGTTATAGAAAACTATAATACCTTAAATAAAATAACTTAAAATGATAAGAAACAATAGAAGCTACTAAGAAACTACAATATTTAGCCTTAATTCTGATTACATAGAGAAAACAAATCTGTTGCATTGGTTGAGGTTACATGCTGTCCTGCGAAAAATCATGTTACAGTAAGAAATGTCCCACTTTAGGCTTCTTAAAAGGTGGTAACCCTACTATTCAGAGTCTCCTCTTTTCACTTAAAGCAGCAGTGCAACGAAAATGGATAAAAATTCGACCCCACCTTTTTGCTTCCTAACTGATGCCAAATCTCTTCCAGTTGATTTTGGTGATAACATTTTCAGTTTTCATAATCATTTATGAATTTTTTTATGAAGTGTTACAATAATTATTTCTCAAGAAGAAAAAAAGATGGCTGACTAATTTTTGCATAGAAATAATACTGGGACCCGAGGAGGGTAAGAGTCCAGACAGAAATGCAAATTTGCAGTACACAGCATAGGAAGCATCCAGAAAACCCCAAATCAACAGTTCTGCCAATATTTTTCATAACCATAGCAGAAAATTAGCTTTTTAGAATAACTTTTTCCATTGCACTGCTGCTTTAAAACAATGTTATTTTACTTACAAGGCGTCATTTCCTTTACAATCTGAAAACAAAACACAGAGAACAATGGGTCAGATAGGGAGTTTACAGCAGAAACAAAGGCAGATTTAAGCTAAAACAATATAGAACAATAATAAAAAATATTCTCCTCTTCTTGCTAACTAACATTCCCCTAGTACGCTCCAGGTCCCCGCCTCAGCTCCCCCCTCCCACCCCCGGAGACTAGCCTCCTCTATGACTACACTCTTTAGCACGTACGACAAAAGAACTGCTGCCCATCAAGTTCTCGCCTCCTTGCATATAGTATAAGTTAATTATTTTACAGACTATATCGTCCCCTGTTCCCTACCTGATTTGCTGTATACCCTGTGGATTCTCAAGTTGTTCACTTAAACTTCTTGTCAACCTAGCCTGCTTTAAACTATGTATCTGTATATTTTTACTTTTGTAATTCCTGTTATTGTAATTATGTAACCTCTGTAACCTGATGTACTCATGTTTTTCTAAGGCATGGAACCTCCTTGTATCTGTTCATGTGCTTGTAACCGTTGTAAATTATGTTATGTTCATGTATAACTACGACGTGGAACCTCTGTAAAACAGCCTTTGGCTCAAAGGTACTTTCTATTAATAAATAAACGTACAAAATAGTGTGGTTGCTATCAAATACATACTGGCCTGCAGTGCAATGACACATTTATCACCACGTATCAGTGGTAAGACCTTCTAACCAACTTGTTTACATGAGCAACCAGGGGCTACAAGCTGGTAAGAAATACAATGAACAAGAAGTGGGAAACATAAAGTATTATATCGAATAAAGAGAACAGTGTAATATACAATGCAGAATATCAGATAGGCGCACAGTACACATTTACAAAGTTGCAAGAAATGACAATAGCAAAACGTATCAAGTGCAGTGTAATAACACAGAATACCGGATGGTGCAAGATGCCAGGTCACTGAATTATAAGGTAGGTTCGGCTCTGCAATAACGGAACCCCTCTAATCTTGGGGGCGCTGTAAGGCTGCACAGTCACCCTATGATAAGGCAGGCTTTGTAATATGCTTAAGTGTGTTCTTGAATGTTTTTATTATAATTTTTATTAATAATAAAACTTTGCACTGGGGTGCACAGCTATGACATATAGTATACCCTTTCACTTTATTAACAAAAGATACACATCAGCTGTAGTTTTTAAGTGTTTTACTTGAACTTGATAACAGTGAAAAATAACGATTCATCTCTACTGATTTGCTGATAAGATCTACAGATTCATTTCCACAGGCCTAAAAAAACATAAAGTGACTCAACCACATCTGACTACTTCTGCAGGACCCCTCCCACTTCTTGTGCGACATCATTATCCTGTGCTGTAACCTCCTCCCCCAGTTCTGAGTTAGGCACCTCCGCCTGCTGTATTTGTAACAGCTATGAGGCAGAGCTGCAGGATGACTCAGGGTTTAGGTGTGATAGGTTTAATTTTACTAAGGGGGAAAAAAGCCCTCTGGCTGGGTCCTGTATGTTCAAGCTTTCAGTGACATCAGTGAAAGAGAAGTGGCAAGAAATTGCCAACAACAGAACGGGGTAACACTTCTGTTTCTTGGAAAAAAACAAGCAAAGTTAAGATCTACAAGATTAAGGATGTGGAGTTTATTCTGATGAACATCCATCACACATGCAGTAGCTGTAAAAGTCCCACCCCGCAAACTGAATAATATATGTCCGATCGTATCTGGGTAAAGGGGAAGGGGTGGGGTATCTGGGTTAAGGGGGAGAGGAAGTAAAGTGGAGGAGGTACATTTAGACAGAGCTGTATTACACCAAGTTTCTGCACTTTTGCATCCGTGTTGACACTTCTGGCTACTGAAATGTTAAAAGGGCTACCAAAGTATGGATGTTGAAAACTGTCTTTCTTCTTGATGTTTCAGCATTAAACCCACTGTGCCTTTTTGAACAACCCTCATTTCCCACATTTTCCCTGTTTCTGTGCGACTCCCATCTTAGGGGCTGGAGTAGCAGCACTGCTCATTTGGGGGGGGCAGTGCCTCTACAGCAGATGTCACCAGAACATCTCCATAGTATGCCAGCAGGGGATACTTTGGCCACCATCCTCAACCCTGACATAAAGTAAAGGAGTTTGGTTTTATGTAGCATCTTTCATATACACTGTATCTAAAACTCATTACAATCCAAGAGAGGGAGTGGAAAGAATGTAGCTGAATTCCTTTAGGTAACAATTGCAGTGATTGATGTGAGTGATGGTGCATTAGCAGGAGGGCAACCAAAATGATTTGGGGCTTGGGGGACAGGACCTATGAGAAGAGGCTCGAAGAGCTAAATATGTATACACTGGAAGAGAGAAGGGACCGGGGGGACATGATAGAGGTCTTCAGGTACATGAAGGGGGTAAATAGGGGAGGAACAGTCAGGGTGCTTTGAAGGAAGGAGGAGGAGGGGGCCACTAGAGGGCATGGGTGGAAGCTGGAGGGGGGGAAGATTCAGGAGAGAAAGGAGGAGGTGCTACTTCACTGAGAGGGTGGTGGAGCCATGAATATGCTGCCTAGGGGGCTGGTGGCAGCGGAGACGGTGGAGGGGTTCAAGAGGGGGTTGGACAGGTACAGGGGAAGGGTTCTGGAAGCAAAATCCAATGAAGTGAGAATATCCAGAACTGGGAAGGGAGAAGCCAGAGAAGGCGAGGGGGGCAGCAAGGTCAGCTCCCAGGGTGGGGGCTGACCAAACGAGCAAACATGAAACACCATTAGGCCTATTCTGCTGGCATTTTAGTATGTTAGTATGTAATTTAATAATAGCGATGCACATTACAGCGACCAGCACATAAGAGTGACAGTCACATATGAGCGAGTAATAAAGATGAGTGAATGGATGTTGCCGATACCCCCACCATCAATGAGTGGCGTGGAGTGGTGTTATAATCTTAAAGATGGGGGGTAGAGGGGAGTGGGGGAGAAACAATTCACAATCCCTGGCAATGGGGAATAACAGTGAGCATGTGATGGGGTGCTCTGCCTACCTGTTCCATTCGCTGAGAGGATGGCGGTTGAGTTTCTTCATAGCCAGAAGGGAATGCACCTTGCACTCTATGGAGGATTCATCTACAGACGGGATAAGGAGGTGGGAGAGAAAGTCTATTGCCACTTGGTCTGAGCAATATAATAACTGTTTTGCATTGTGCTGTTATTGGTAGTCTCTCAAAATTCTGTTGCCATTATTGCCTCGCTATTTTGACATGCAGCCCTCATTCATAGTGTGCCTTTCCCAGCCAAACATTTTAAACATTTTTAAATAAAAAAAGATACATTTTTCTTGTGCTGTACTTTCTTTTCCCCCATTCTTAGCATGGCAGGTACACAAGATGATGGGGGAAGCAATGACTTCATTTACTTATTTAGCTTTTGTTAACCAGGTAAGCACACTAGACACAAAATGTGCCTATTTTCAGGTGCGACCCGATAGTTTACGGAGAACTACAGTAACAACATGAACAGAATGCAAACATGGTAATGAACTGTACAAGTCATCAGCACTACAATAAACAGACATTTCAATAGTGAACAGGGTGGGCTGTTTAAACTGTACAATAGACATTTCTGTGAGCCCTTATAGGTAGGTACAGTTTGTCGGGCAACAACCCATACAAGAAACAAGAGGGAAAAAAGATCCCACAATATTTAGATTTTTAGTCAAAAAGGGTAGGTGGGCCATGGCTAGGCACGGGCACTGGCGACTTAAGTGCAGACACATGTGGAGGAGAGCAGCAAGTGGGCCCAAAGGAAGTTTCAGAAACAAGTACGGGAGGAGATGTCATGCACAAGACCAGGAAAGGAGTTCCAAAGCCTAGGTGCACACGAAACGAATGCTCTGTCATCCACATGCGTGTGGGAAGCAGAAACCTGAAGAATTGCAGACCCATGGGACCTGAGGGAATATGAGGAGGAGACAGGTTTAAGGAGCTCAGCCAGGACAGACGGGATGGAGGCTCTGATAACACTGTCAGTAAAACATCCTAACTCCGATGATTGGCTGGAGAGAGCCAGGATAGTTTGTTATACCGGTCACAGTGGTGAGTGATACGTGGGGCAGCAAGCACAAAACAGCAAATATTATTATAGGCTACATCCCATTTAGAGAGGTGGGACTTAGCAGACTGAGCAAATGATATAAGCCCATAACATAGCGTAGGAAGGAACACACCTCTAGTCAGTGCAAGGTGAACAGCAGCTGTGAGACTGTTTTCAACTCTATAGGCCAGTCCCAGCTTGCAATTTACAGCCCTACACACATTACAGATGTGTTGTGCAAGATCAAGCTGAGGGTTAAGTGTGACTCCCAGGTATTTGATGGTGTCAACAACATTTACTGGGGATCAATCAGCATCAGTTATGATCAATGGCATAGGGGATACTTTTCTTTTTGCCTGGGAGCCAAAAAGCATGCCCTGGGTTTTTTGAGATTCAGTACAAGTTTATTTGCTTTCAGCCAGGATTGAATAGCACAGACATCCTCACTGAGTTGGTGGTTCATGACGCTAACATCATGGGAATGTGTGAGGATCACCAGGTCATCAGCGTAAAGCATTGAGCTACTGTGAGAAGGTACAGTGGAAAGATTGTTAACAAACAGGGAGAAGAGTAAGGGCCCAGGTACCGACTTCTGAGGGACTCCAAATTTTACCAGGGCGGGCTCAGAGAGGGTCTTGTTGAATTTTGTAAGTTGCCGTCTCCCTTGAAGATAACTGGAGGACCATCCCATGACGGGGACTGACATACCAAGGAACTGAAGCTGCTGTTTTACCAGCACATGATCAACCAAGTCAAAAGTTTTGGAGAGATCAACGAATATTGCACCTGTGAGCTCACCATGGTCCACAGTGACTCTGATTTCTGAAGAAAACCATTGCCAGAGCAGATGAGGTGCTGTACCCCTTGCGGAATCCATGCTGAGCCAATGATAGCAGTTTGTATTTCTGTATATACTGTAGTACGTGAGCTAAGTAGCAACAACTTTTTCTAATCGCTTGCTAACAGCTGACAGGATGGCTATTGGCCAGTAGTTTTCAAGGTTTTTAGGGTCACCTTGTTTGGGAACAGGGACAACCCTAGCCATCTTCCAGAGGTCAGGGATAACCGCCAAGGCAAGCGACAGATTAAAGACATGGGAGATCGGGAGGACAATAAAGGGAGCACTGAGGCGGAGTAGCATGGGCTCTAAATTGTCATGACCAGCTCTCGAGTGTGGGCGGAGACCAGAAAGTAGTCTCCGCTTCTCCCTGACAGTCACAGCCTTGAGGTACAATGTGGGGGTGGGAGACAGACTCAGACTGAGAGCATTGAGGCATCTCTTTCCTGTCAGGAAATTGTGAGGTATATACCGTCAGGTCTGAAAAATGAACACTGACGGCATTAGCAATAGTTTTAGCATTATTGCAGTTTGCACCATTTGGGGTCTTTTCTGAGACATTTGCTCTTTCTATCCCACTAACAATACTATTGATATTATGCCAAAAGTTCCTAGGATCTTTGCCTGAGGTCAACAGGGCTGTTTTGAAGAAATCGCTCTTTGCAGAATGAATAGCTTTCTTGCATTCATTTCTAAGGTGTATATACTCTTGAAAACAGGTCATATCATGTGAGGCCTTGAATCTGGCCCAACATTTGTCCCTAGCCTTCATTTGGGCAAGAAGACAACCATGTAGCCATTTTGTAACAGTGCCCCTTACCCTCCTTTTTATAAAAGGGGCATGTTTATCTTGCAGTGCAGTGAAAATGGTGAGGAATTAATTCAGGGCAGTGGTAATGTCAGAAACATCTGGCACAGTTGACCAGTCCATGTTCCCCAGGTCAGCATGGAAAGATTCCATGTCAAGAGAAGTCCCTCAGCAAGAAATTTTATTTGAGATTTTAGGGGAGGAGACTTTCCAGACAAAAAAGACAGTGGTGTGATCCGAGATCGAGTTAGGGAGTGTACCCAAGAGGGAGATCCTCTCTGGTCTATTTGACAGCACCCAGTCAAGGAGAGTGCCTTTACCACCGTTGGTAGACAGTCTGGTGGGCTCATGGATCAGCAGAGCCACAAGCCCAACAACAACTGTTCATACTGTCGAGTGTTTCCTCTGAGCCAGTTTAGGTTAAGGTCACCTAGGACCAGTAATTCATTCCTACATACTTTAGGGTTAGTGGCGTCAAGGAGGTATGAAAGCCCTTGCACACTGCCCTTAGGGGGATTGTATGCACAGACTAGGTGCAGTTTTTTTGCAATACCCAACAGGAGGAGAAATCTAGATTTAGTATTTGCTGTATTGGTCCTTGTAAGAACAGATCCAGAAGCAAATGATTTGATACCTTTTAACGGACCAACATAGATGTAACAACAAGATTAAAGTGCTTTAGCTTTCGGACCAACAAGTCTTTCGTCAGAAGTGTAATGACAGTTATTTAGAAAAAACAATACTTTTAACACCCAGATCATGCAGAAAAAAACAGAAAAAAATCCCCATTGGTTTAAAATACTCATTTAAAAAAACAAAACAGAAGATGATGTCAGAGAAACTTAACAGTACCTTCGATGTGCTTGCACAACTGGATAAGATAATAAGATGATGCTTATGTAACTTGATTTGCTTTGTGGCTTTCCGCCTCTCTATCCGTGGGATATACCACCCTGTAGGGGTACGACACAAGGAACCCTAGAGGAGGGGTTCCCCCCCTACAGGTGCCGGGAATGATTGATTTGGCTAAAGGTAGGTTAGGAAAAAGCCCAAGAAGAATACCTAAAGGTGTCGAGCATCAAAGAGGCGAGGATGATGAATGAATGAATTCTGAGAAGATGATAAGGGCTGACTTCCTAATGAGAGAGGGGAAAGCTGGAGCCACCATCCACCTTCATCCAACAGCGGAACCTAACTAACTAACCTAAGAAAGCACTAACTCTAATATTATGACCACGGGCACGGAGGAGAGGAAAAATTCCCTTTGAGGAGGAAACCTCTGGGAATCCAAGGTCTAGGTCGCCTTCCCTCCAGGCTGATGACGTTTGATTTGAGGACTTATGTCATTAACCGAAAGGTTCATTAATGAGAGAGGAATAGAGAAAACACTCCAAAGAAGCACAAATTAATAAGGAACATGAGGTAGCAGTGACCCAAGGAGGGTATGTTCGAGTAGTCGATGAGAGATAATACAGCAGATAAGCCAGGATGGGAGGGAGTAAATCCATGTATGAGTCAGAGGAGCAAGGGGTATCCAGATGTGCATACAAGGGGATTCCAGATGTACTGATGAGGAGACAGATGATAATACAGACTAGCTTGATTGAACGATGCTCTTGATTGAGCGATGCGATTGAGCAGACACTGAGGGTGAAGAGGCATGCTTGATTATGCGATGTAAACGATTAGTCTCTGAATGATATTGGACTCTGTATGATTGGACCCTGAGGTTGTAGTCGATGAGGTAGCAAGGAATTCAATGATAGGAATGTTCAAGTAAACAATTTAAATAGATAAACCTTGAGGTAATGCTGAGTTGAGCGATGCGAGTGAAATAGGTGATGAGAATGATTATACGATAAACCTTGAGGTAATGCTGAGTGAATGATGACTGGATTTATGAACTCGATGTAACGGAGTTATGGACTCGATACATGCTGAGGATGGCCACGGTTGATAGGTGGCATAGGAGTTATGGTAGGTACGCCCAAAAAGAATATTGATAGCAGGCCATGAGTGAAGTGAATCCTGGATGGCCGGTATGGAATTGGAAGAGGGTATGAAACTGGAAGAGGAGACAGGAATGAACTTGAAAATTAACTTGTACAAAGAAAGTAAAAGAAAGGAGGTTCCTCGAAAGGAGGCAGATTCCCAGGCTAAGAAGGGAGATCTGGAACCAGAGGCAACTTAGACTGAGGGATCGAGGAACAAAACTGAATGAGGTAAGATGAGGAGTGAGCAAAACTGGACGAAGTATGATGAGGAGAGAAGCTAATAGCAGAAGGAAACCATGATGGCTGGTACTAGAAAAGGTTTTAGGATAAGGAAGGTAAAATTAGGAAATGGAGGAGGTACAATGAGAGACTTAAGCCATGGCGGCTGGTACAGGAAAGCGAGGTATGAAAGGACAAAGGACAGAGGGAGGTCAATGGGGTAGCATAGGACCCAGCTGATACATGACGAGAATGGCAGGGAGGCAAGCTGGATGAGGTGGCACACAGGCCAGATTCGATGGAAGGCCAGGTGGAGTCAGCCATAGGTGGTCCAATTATGTGAATAACAGAGCAAGCTAATAGAAAAACCATGGCAGGATGAGGTATAGAAGCCATGACTGGAGTGAATCCTTGATGGCTGATGATAGATGAAATCAGGGACCGGATGCATGCAGCGTGAATGCCGTTGATTGATTGAGGTGGGCATATGAGTAAAGATAGGTATGCCCAAAAAGAAATATCAAATGCAGCTGAGGAAGGCAACATAGGAACGGAGGAAGGAAACTGCGGGATTGATGCCATGAAGGCAGGTGCTGGAAAGTGAGGTAGGAAAGGATGCAGGACGGTAGGAATTGAATTGGATGAGCAGGTCGAGGCAAGGTATAGCAGCAGAAAATACAGGGTCAAGGACAAGCAAACTGGGCCGGCCTGGTGGTGATGAGAGTTGAGGCACTGGACGCCACACCTCGTGCCACACCAGCGACTCGGGTTCAGGAGTGAGCTCAGGCACCAGGGGTCGGCAGGAGTGGGATTGGATTGAGTGCCCGCTAGGCTGCTCTCCTCTCCCAGGGGAGGGTTTGGGGGATGTCCTTCATTCCAGCACCCTCTGGTGGAACCCGGAGGGATGCCGCAGAGTGTTGGGCAGCACATTCTGGCAGTGGCCCCTCATGCTTGGGGTTGCGATGCACCGTGAAGTGAGGCGTGCACCACACAGGGAATGGAGGTTGAGGGTATGTAACAGGGGAAAATGCCCCATCCACTGGATGGCGATGGCTTCTCCAGTGCTGCCGCCACACGCCTAACGCTGGTTTCCCATCACTGCCCCTTATGATCTCCCCTGGTTGTAGCCCCCATCCTCAGGGAGTTGTGACGCCTTGCAGATGACGGGGACACAGCAGATGTAAAGTGGTTCATGAAGGGTAGCCAGAGAGAGTTCTGGATGGATGGGTGAGAAAAGAATTGAAAAAAAAAGAGGACAAGCAAACCACAAATGAGCAAAACTCAAGGAAAATAACTACAAGGAACAGAAAGGCAGCTAAATGCACTAGCAAACACCCTGAAAAAGTAAAAGGAAGTAGGCTCCTCGAAAGGAGGGAGACCGAGAGGCAAAGAAGGTGGATCTGGAACCTCCCAAAGTGCATAACAAGCAATGGTAGACTGGTAGTGAAGAGACTAAATGTGGAGTGGAAGCCATACTGCACATCAAAACCCACACACAGACCACAGATCAAATGACTGGGTAGCGTGCCATGCAGCTGATTCAGGACAGCCACCAGAAACTGAAATCTAAGGTTTTTGTTTTTTTTGTGTGCAATATCAGACTTGAATGCCAAGGAGGATGTGTTGAAGATCACTCCTCATACAGACAGCATGCCGAAAATGAGAAGCATAGTTGTGCACATCATAGAACGGTATGCAGCAGCACTTGAGTCGATAAAGCAGAGGAACGCTAAACAGAGAACAGCAACGAGAGCCTCGGATACCCGGCCAGACAAGGAGCCAGGAGAGAGGCTAGGGAAAAGTATTAGGTTGTAATGGATGTTTGATTCGTGCAGCTTGTCACTGTAGAACTGAAGCGTGCGCCAAAGAATTCTGGGCTGCAGCTTGGCGCTGCCAAAAACAAAATAAAGAAATGCTGGAATATGAGACACCATGAGCAAGGGAGCAAATGAGCCCCATAGCATCCAGATGAAAACAGAATGCGCCCAAGCAAGAAACTGCAGATCCAGAGTGTTGGAACCGGGACTGCTCGATGAAAAAGGGTCCAGAATGAAATGTCGCCTGATGGCTGCGGCCGTCAGCATTGAGAAAGGTTAGGTAGCTCGGTAGCAAAGGGTCAATGTGCTGCAGTGGAAAACTAGAAGCAGGAGGTGAGTCAGCAACCAAGTAGAGAGAAGGTGAAGGACAAGCGATGGGGACAAGGGGAGCTATAGGCACTCACAGAAGGAAGCAGTGGCAGCTGTGGGGAGGGACAAAATGAGGTACAGACTGGGGTGGGGCGGGAAGGTGAATGGCAGTACCGAGGCAACAAGGAACCCAAGCCAAATGGCAGGGGTGTGCCGGGGAGGAGCAATGATGAGCAGTCCAATAGGTACAGGCCATGGAGGAAGCTGCAGATCAGGGAACACGATGGAGAATCGGAAGGAGAAGTGATCGCTGATGGCCAAAAAGAAAATGTGAGCTGATGGAGGAAAATGAAATAGCAGCTGGCAGGAAGCAAGGCTGCCCAAGGAAGCAGGGTAGTTGGAAGAGACAGATCGAGCGGCCAGAGGCACCCCAAAAGATGGCCATAGCGGAGCTAGGAGGAGCGGCGCCTTTGGCTGCAATGGAAAAGAATCCTGGTGAGGCCCAGGATGTTGTGACCTTTTAAGGTCAATAGGGGAATGACGTTGTTGCTCCACCCATCGAACCTCGGCCTTAAAGCCCTCTCAATGTCACCTTCAGCTGGGACAGTCTCAGGATCAGAGGTCGTACAAAGGACTCTACTGCACATAAATTAAATTGACATATAAAATAACAACTACTTGAGCAGATGGCTCTTAAATCAAATTATGAGTGTCACAATGTGTATAAGACTGCACTTACTAAAAAACAACCCCCACCCGGATTAAGGACATATTAAAATTGTTTTAGGACTACAAGAAACATCTATGTGTATATAACAGACAAAGAGTAACCAGTAAAGCTTTCTTGAACGATCAGTAGTTACACACTGTATGATATGTAAAACTTAGCTGGACCCGTTACCCAGCTATACTCTCCAGCTAGGTATTATGCCCCATAAACTTCAAAAGTCTATAGTGTAGTAACAGCACTTTACAAATGATAATATAAATTGACAGTATGTGTCAAACCAAAAACTACTTGTTAAGGACCACCAAGAAATTAAGACCATGCAGCCTGATATGTACTGATGTCAGTAAATTCTCAGTGTATTATATAACAACTTGATGTACCGAAAATGTCTAAGGAATCTGAATAAGAAATAAAAATTAAATTCTCTCCCCCCTCTACATACACCCCCCAACCCCATAACATTGGGGGGGGTAACTAGTTTTAAGGAGACACACACACACACACACACACACACACACACACACACACACACACACACACACACTCTCCTAATGCACCATCATTCACATCAATCACGGCAATTGTTACCCAAAGGAATTCAACTTGTCATGAAATCCCAAGTAAAAGGGATCATGTATCCTAATATCTACAGAGTAAAAATGTGACACTATTTAACCTTACTCCTATCTGCGCAGTAACATCTCCAAGGATTCTGGATAGAATCACAATGAAATAAAACTTCCACCCTCCCCAGGGTAAGGTAACTAGAAGTAAATATAAAGTATGTGTGTAAGACAAGAGTCCTAACATACCAACATTTCCACAAATCACTACAATATTAGCCTAATGTAAATAGATCTGTCCATGACCTCATACAAATGAGATCTCACACCCCAATATGTTCAGAGTTAAAAAAATGTGACAGTCTGTAATAAACCTGCTGTGTGTACAGTAACAGGCTAGGGAATCTGAATATGGTGTAATGGAATCAACCCCACTCCCGGGTGAAGGTAAATAGTAAGAAAGAATTAATATTCATTATGTGTGTGAAGTAAGAGTAGTAAACAACACTGTAACTCCATGTATCTAAATAGAAGCCTACCTCAATGTGACAGCAAGCCCCACACCTGCTATAGTCACATACCTCACAACACATACACACACACACACGCACACACACCCATACACACACACACACACACACACACACACGTGCTGAAGTCCTACAATATGTCAGTCTGAAGAAGAAGAGGTCTGTGGATGTTAAATCCTGTAATGTCCCATGAAACCCAAATCTATATTCATCCTATCTGCTACCATATTGAGATGTAAAATAAGTTTAATCTCAAAATCTCATCGCTGTTGTGTGCTTTTGAGATTTCCTTTTAAGACCATTACTAATGTATCTGAAGTTGAGGGGTCAGGCTGGGAGAAGTGTTGCCCCACTGATTTTTCAGTCTTCTTCATTTTAACAGTATATCTGTGCAAGTTCATCCTAGTGCGGAGCTGTTGGCTTGTCTCTCCAACACAACCTGTTTCTGGACATCTCTTGCACTGAATGAAATAAACAACATGTTGTGATGAACATGTATAACTCCCATGTACCTTGAATTGTCTGTTTTGTGATGTATCCACACAGGAGGAGAGCATGAAGGAACTCACAGGGGGACAAACAAGTTTGTTGGTACGGCGTAGTAAACAGGTTAAGGTTATTTTTGTAATAGAACATTAGCCCACCCCCTCGTTTTTTCCCTGCTCGGTCCAGTCTGATGTGGTTGAAACCAGGAATAGCACATGCACAGTCAGGGGTTAAAGGCTTTAACCACGTTTCAGTAAGGCCAAGTGTGTCAGGCTGATAATGACCAACCCAGGCTGTGAGTTCAGCCATATTATGCAGGAGACTGCAAATGTTCAGTTGGGCTACCTTAAGACTCTTTAAAGATGGCTAGCTGGGGGGAGGAGATGTTTAAGATGGCTTGGGGAGTCAAGGGGCCAGGGTTTAACTCAATGTCCCCTGCCAAGGCAATGATTAATAGAGAGAGACACACAAAGCATCTCTGTAGGTGACAATCTACCTGTGTCCTTGTTTTATGCAAGAAACGCCTGACCACATTAGTGGAGAACATAACAGACCTGCAACTAATACACAGGATAGGGCAGGGTTTTACATACACAGTGGCTAGGAGATTGGAGAAGGTGAAATCTGATTCTAAGAGTGGCCCCGGCATTTCCTCAGGGCCAGCAAATGGCAGGAAGAAGTCAACAACGACTACCATCAGACACAGGAAGGTAGCTGTACAAGTTAGGTAGGTACCAACCTGAGTAGGGTTCAGAGCTACTCTGCCCCACTTTGGAGGGGCCATGAATAGAACTACGGTTAGTAATTCTCAGCCCACTGGACTGGAAGTACACAAAATATACATATCTCCCAAAACAGATGAAGAATTGCCTTTATGGACAACCCCAGGTTCATGTAACCACCTTAGCAGTTTAACACTCATTTAAAATAACCCTTACAGCAGCACAAAGCTGTGACACTGAAGACCCAGGTTTGAATCCTACCACTGCCAGTTACTCACTGTGTGACCCTAAGCAAGTCACTTAACCTCCCCATGCTTGACTTCATCTTGCTCTCTCTCTCTATCTCTGTCTCCTTCTTTGTTCTTATCATCCCTGAGCTTTCTGTGGCCTCCGTCATTTTCTCTAACCTCCCTAAGCTTTTCCTAGCCTCCCTTCTTCCATCTCCCTTAGACTCCCCGAGCTTCCTTTGTTTATGCTTCTTTACTGAGGATTTTGAAGGAGAAGTATCCAATATGTATTATAGTTGCAACTACATCCCGCATACAATGCCATATGCTACATGTTATACACCGAATGTATGTCCGCCAGAAGTTACAACGCACGAATGTAAAAAACATTTAAACAACTTAACAAGTCACAATAAAACCTGGTCTTAGAATTCCTTTTTTGTAAATTTTGAATCCTGTTGTATGGTTATTTAAAGATTTGTCTTTGTGTAATCCACTTTGTATAACCATTATCTGGAATACATTCAGTGCCTTCATCAATGACATTGAGGATGGCATTAAGGGCAAAGTGTGCCTTTTTGCAGGTGACATCAAACTCTGTGAGAGAGTGGACAGAGCTGACGAGATACAGGATCTACAGAAAGATCTGGGAAAGCTGGGGAGGTGGTCCAGGATCTGGCAGCTTGGCTTCAAAGCCAAAAAATGCAAAGTTGTGCATATTGGAGCCAAGAATCCCAGGACAGAGTACTACCTGGGTGGAGTCCGAGTGTCTGCATCAGAGGAGAAGGACCTATAGGTGATGATCACTAGTGACCTGAAGTACTCCATGCAGTGCAAAGCAGCAGCAAAGGCAAACAAGATGCTGGGATGCATATCTAGGGGGATCAGTAGTAGGAGAGAGGAAGTTATACTGCCCTTGTACAGGTCACTGGTAAGGATGCATCTAGAGTATGGAGCTCAGTACTGGTGTTCACACCTCAAAAAGGACATTAACCTGCTGGAGAAGGTCCAGAGGAGGGCTACAAAGATGATAGCAGGTCAGCAGGGTAAGGCATACAAAGAGAGATGGAGGGCGCTGAACATGTACTCCCTGGAAGACAGGAGAGAGAGGGGGGGACATGATTGGGACCTTCAAGTACTTGAAAAGGATAAATAAGGCTGATAAGGAGAGTCTCTTTAAGCTGTGTGGCAACCATAACATGAGGGGGCACAGTCTTAAGCTGGAGGATGAGAGGTTTAGGAGGGAGGTCAGAAAGCACTTCTTCACAGAAAGGGTGGTGGATACTTGAAATGCACTGCTGAAAGAGGTCATCTCATTGAAGACAGTGGGAAGCTTTAAGAGAGGCTGGGATGATAACCCATGAACAAGGCGACTGCAATTGTGCGCCTACAAAACGGTGATTCACTTCAGCGCCTGTGTTCAGGGTTACCTGGCAGGGGGCAATCGGATACTGGGGTGCGAAAAGGAAGCACATGCATATACACACAGGCACACACGCAGTGGGGGGGAGAGGCAGGAGGGAAGGTATGTGGAGGGGTGTGGCAGGCAGCTGTTGAGCTGGTCCAGTAGCTTGGTGGGGAGGGTGGTCAGTTGGGAGGTGCAAGGCGCAGGGTTCGGGTCCGGCGTGGCATGTTTTTATTTGCCGGCAGGCGGCTTTTTATTTTGAAAGTATTTCACTGCCCCAGACATGCACCCCCTTGGAGTTGAGAAACCATTAGTAGGGGGTGCGGGGGGGTGCAGCCCCCCCACATTAAATAAAATTTCCTAGATCTCAGGCACCTTCTTGTCCTGCGCCACGAGTGTGCATCGCTGAAGTTCATTTTCAGTGATGTACAATCACCCTAATGGCGATCACTATTCCTCGATCGCAGTTATGACATAGAGCCGGCTGGGATAGGCATAGGGGGAAGGTAAAGATCATGGGTAGGGAGGATGGGGGGAGTGAGTAGGGAAGGCAGAGACATTAGCTCAAGCTGTGGACCCTGCAGTATGAGCAGACTTGATAGACCAAAAGGCCTTCTTCTACTGGCTTCTTCTTATGTTTGTATGTTCGTATGACCTCAGGCAGGGAGAAAACAGCAGGAATAGATGATCTCTTCTGGAGCAAAGATCCAATTTTCATGCAGTTGGCCTCAGTATCAGATAATGGGGAGGAAAAATACAGAACTAATGTGAAATAGAAGCTGAACTGTGTCTAAATATTATGTTTTGTTAAAGTTGTCCTAATGGCGTCTGCTGTTCTTTAAAGGAGAGCTGCGATGACTCTGTAAGTAATTTTCTACAGTAGAAGTAGATGTTTAAATATTGGCTCCCAATTATGCTACTGTTCTATCTCGAGAAGCTTTTTAGTTATCCTAGTTGGTATTTCTCATTTACAGACTGCTAGTAAGTACCATTTTAGAACTCACATGGGCACACATACACTCCTGGATTAGATTGTAACTAACTGGGAGGACTGTGTTCTGCATGCTGGTTCCATGGCCGACTCCATTAGCGATCACTCCCCTATGTACCTTCTCTGGTCATCCAAACTTAAATGGCCCCCGCCCAAACACCTGTCTTTCCATAATTTCAGAAGCCCAAACACCTCCGTCCTTCTCTCTGAGGCAAGGTGGTGGTGGATGTCCCTGGGGGTGGTGGTGGATGTCAAGATGAACAACTCTGAGACTTGTAGGAGGGCAGCAGCCAAGGCCAACAGGATGCTGGGATGCATCGCTAGGGGGATCACCTCCAAAAGGAAGGAAGTGATACTCCCTCTGTATAACTGCTTGGTGAGAGGCCCACCTGGAGTACTGCGGCAGTTTTGGAGGCCACACTTAAAGAGGGACATTAACCTCCTGGAGAGGGTCCAGAGGAGGGCAACCAAAATGATTTGGGGCTTGGGGACAGGACTTATGAGGAGAGGCTCAAGAGCTAAATATGTACACATTGGAAGAGAGAAGGGACCGGGGACATGATAGAGGTCTTCAGGTACATGAAGAGGGTAAATAGGGAGGAACAGTCAGGGTGCTTGAAGGAAGGAGGGAGGGGCCACTAGAGGGCATGGGTGGAAGCTGGAGGGGAAGATTCAGGGAGAAAGGAGGAGGTAATTCACTGAGAAGGTGGTGGAGCCATGGAATGCACTACCTAGGGGGCTGTGGAGGCAGAGACAGTGGAGGGCTTCAAGAGGGGGTGGGACAGGTACAGGGGAAGGGATCTGGAAGCAAAATCCAATGCAGCAAGAATATCTGGAACTGGGAAGGGAGAAGCCAAAGAAGGCGAGGGGGACAGCAAGGTCAGCACCCAGGGTGGGGGCGGACCAAACGAGCAGACATGAAAGACCGTTAGGCCTATTCTGCTGGCATTTTAGTATGTTAGTAAGGGCACTGAACTGGTCTGCCATTTTCTCAGAATCAAATGTGACCCAGGCAGCATCCATGCTCACTCAAGCTCTCCTGACTCTACAAGACAAGCATTTTCCAGTCACCACCAGAAGGGTGAGGGGTGGCTACTCACGACGGGTCACGAAAGACTTCCTTACCCTCATGAAAGACAGGGACCATGCCTGGTCAACTTATAAAGCATCCCCATCCCCCATCCTACGGGATGATTACAGGCGTCGGAGGAACCTTTGCAAATGCCTGGCCAAAGCTCTCAAACAGACACATTTTCGCAATCTCCAGCAAGCTAACCTCGGGGACCCTAAACAATTCTGGGCATCCATTGGCTCACTACTAAACACCCCCCAGTAAGCCTGTCCCACAGCTACACACTAATGATGGACTCATTACTGATCCCCAAGAAGTGGCCAAGGCCCTCAATGACAATTCTCTGACCTTACTATGTACCTGAGCAAACTCCCGAATGACCTACAAAAAAACCCTGTCCCCTTGCATGCCCCCACGACATCACCCACTGAGCTTACTTCTTAACCTCCACCTCCCCCCTTTTTCTTCAAAATTCTCTCACACTCTGATATAGCTAAACTCCTAAAGAGCCTCCCAAACTATGGCTACCCTGAAGCACACGGTTTATCTCCTGTCTTCCTTAGACTTATCTCCCCTGCCATCGTCGCCCCCCCCAGCTTCATTTCAGCCTCACCTCCTACTTCCTTCATGCCCAATACATGGAAAACTGCAAAGGTCATTCCCATTCATAAAGCCGGGACCCACAATCCACAGACAACTACTGCACAATCTCCATCCTTCCTCACCTAAGCAAGCTACTGGAAAAAAAACTGTCCACCACCAACTTGCTGACTACATTGGTAAATATGACCTACTATGTAGCCAACAACACAGCTTCCACAAGAATCATCACACCACCACTGCCCTCGCACTCCTAACTGACCACATCCTCACAAACATGGACCATGGAAATGCAACTGGCAGTCTTCATTGACCTCTCCAAAGCCTTCAACCTGGTCAATCACTCGCTCCACCTCTCCAAATTGGATCACCTTATTGCCTCTGATGTCACCACCTGTTCCGAAGCCACCTTATGTGTGCCCCAGTTTGTGTGCATTGGCCCGGCCCACTCGCCCACCCTTCCTGTCTCTACTGGGGTCATCCAAGGCTCTATCCTGGGACCTTTACTTTTCTCCTTATCATTAACTCCCTTCCAGTGGATAGTCTCAACTGTCACTCAAGCCTTTACGCCGTCGACCTCATGTTCTTCTCCAGCAGAAAGTCTCCTACCCTCATCTCTGCAGCCCTCTCACAAAACTACACCACAGCCCACAACTGGTTCTCTGACAACCTCCTTCTGGTCAATGCCAAAAAAACCAAAAAGATGTTGTTCGGATCTAAGCCCTTCCTAACAAAATGCAAATCTAACCCGCCCCAATTATCACGTCCCCCGATGGCCATGCCCTAGAGGATGTCAAACATTTCAAATATCTAGGAGCTGTGCTTGACCCCTCACTTTCCTTTACAGAACACAAACTCCCTGGTTCTAAGATTTCGCCAAAAACTAGGGGCTGCCTACAGATACCAGCAATACCTCACCCCTGAGACCCGCCATGCCATCATCCAGGGAAATCTGCTACCTATCCTGGACTACTGCTCTCCCATCTACTCCAGGACCTCCACATCCACCATGGCAAAATTATCAGTAGCACACAACAGTGCTCTACCAGCCCTGCTGGCTCCCTTCTTTTCACACACACCACTGCATACTACACTACACTGGGGCGGCTCCCACTACGAGCTCGCTTTGACCTTGCACTGTACAGTTTTGATTCTGCCATCCATATTGGCCAGAAATCCCTTCTTGCTCCCTTTCTCACTGTCCAAACCTCACACCGCTGCCTACGCTCCTTCAGTATCCCCTCCCTGAAAATCCCCAGGGTAGCCACGAACATGGGTGCTAGAGCTCTGTCTGTAGCAGCCCCCACACTATGGAACAAGCTGCCCACTGAACTGCGCACCATAAACACTCACCGCCAATTCAAGGCTCACCTCAAAGACTGGTTCCTGTTGGCATCAACCTGCCACTGGTTTAAAGACTAGCCCCCCCTTCGGTTTCAGAGGTAGGGCCAGATAGGTTCTCTTATTTACTGAAACTGTGCCACCATGAGCCTTACTTTGCTGTTATTTGTTGTCGCTCAGCTACTGCCACCATGTATTGCCAAATGTAATAACTGTAACCTTTCACTATGTGTTACCTGCTCTTGTTATGTTCTTGTTATTCTGATGTTTCTACTCTGTGTCACCATATGTGACCAGGGTCATGCCTGAAAACAGTCCCTGGGATCAGTGCACCTTCCTGGTTAACAAAGTCATAAATAAAAAATAAAATATGATGCACTTTATGTCCCTTGCTCAGCTCTTCCATTGTTGGCACAATGCATCCATGTTCTACTTAAGAGCGCTGTGGCTGTGAAGGACATGCATTACTTCATGCAGTTCTAAAATGGTACTTACCAGCAGAATGTAAATCAGAAACACCCATGCTGAGATTACTAATAGGCCCATATAAAGGAGCAATGACAGAACTGGAACCAGTACCTACAAACAGTTTCTACTGGAAAAAATGACTTACAGGTTCAGTGTACTTCTCCTTTAAATGTGATAATTGGGGAAGGGAGATACTAGAGTACTCTGGGAGGACTCAAATGTGTTGATGTATGTGATCTCTGAGTTGAAAATAACAAACCAGTCTGTATCCTTCCATCCAAATCACTGGATACTTCACCAAATGTATGTAGTACCCCTTCATGTAGCATTTGCTACATGACCTGTAGACCTAATGTGGGTTGTCCGTGGAACCATGGCTCAGTCCTAGCTGGGGTGAAGGATTCATCCCATGCACACCAACGACACAGCCAGAGAGACTCTTTTGTGGATCTTCCCTATATTCCCCTGTTCCAGGTCAGCTCTCTAGTACTGTGGTCATGCCTCTTGGAACTTTGGGATCTTTATTTAAGGTGTTCCTCATTAAACAACATTGTCTGTAGGGGGACTTTTGTTTCCTCTGCCTGGCCAATGGTTTACCAGTATGTGTCATATAATGTTTACTGCCCATAGCAACACCACCCTCATTTGGGACATTGTCCAATATGCTGTCAGCAAAGGAACTGCCCATCCAGCTTTATTTTTGGGAAGGTCCAATGTAGCTTGTCAGATTCTGGGCCTGGAACCTTGCCATGAAGGTCTGAATTTGCTCTTTCCACACCTGTAGCACTTCGTGAGGAACTGTGTAAGTACACAGTGAAATAAGTAGAAGTATCTAGTTAAGGCATTTCCTAAGCTTCCCTTAACCTCCCTCCATCTCACATAACCTCCCTTAATTTTCCTTAACCTCTCTCCATCTCATGTAACCTCCCCGAGACTTCCTTAACCCCTCTCCATCTCATGTAACCTCCTTGAGATTTCATTAACCTCTCTCCCTCTATTTGCTTAATTGCTGCTATCATTTTTCATACCTTGCAAAGTATTATGGCATGCAATATTTCTTTTGTTACAATAATGCTGTTTTTCTTTGGTGCAGGCTGTGTCTTTGGCCTGACCACCCCCCAAGCCCTGTCACATGGCTCCTCAGGGGCTTACCTGCAATCTCTGGTGTGTTCCTCCACTGCTTGGTCCATGTGGCAGGGGTTGGCAGGTCCTCTCAAACTGTCTGATGGAATGAAGCTGGTGCCACCTGAGAGAGTGTCCTGCCACCAGTGTGGGACCTGCAGGGGTTGGGTCCATCATTGGGCACTGCCCAAAGTCACACACTGGATCCCCTCAAGGGGGAGGGTAATGGATGAAAATATACATCTGATCTTCCACTTAGGCACACATGACCTTGCAAGGTGTAGTGTGATGGAGGTGCAGGCAAGGTTTATGGCACCGTCTAGATACTGTAGCAGCTTGGATTTTAAATCCCTGTCTTTCTCCGAGGTGCTGCCAGTACCAAGGGCTAGCATAGAGGTAAAACAGAATATAGAGGAGTTTAACAGTTGGCTGGCAGGTTGGTGTGCTCAGATGGGATATGGAGTGGTAGGAGATTGGGGTACAACGTGGAGCAACAATAGCCTCTACACCCCGGATAGGCTACATTTAAATGGGGAGGGGACAGCAGTACTCAAATGCAAGCTGGATGATTATGTTGATAAATGCTATCATTTCGACTAAACTTGTGGGGGAGGGCAAGGAGAAGCTCTATTTGCAGGACACAAAATGGGGGGTCTACAATCCCTACCCCCATGGACAAGAGGCACGGGGATAGAAAATATAGAATTGGTAGAAAGAGGGGAACAGGGAAGAGGGGGTTGGAGGGTCATGTGTGTAAATACCAGAAGTCTGGGTAGGAAGATCCCAGATCTAACAGCGACAATGATTGAGGAGGGCCTAGACATTGTGGGGGTAACAGAAACATGGTGCTACCAGGAGCAGGGATGGGACGTGAAGATACCAGGTACACACAGTTCAGGAGGGACAGGAGAAAGGGGGTTGCACTCTACATAAAGGAGGGTATCAGGGCATCAAAATTGCAGAGCAAGTGGGGGGAGGCTGAAGGACTCTGGGTCTCTTTGGCGGTGGGGAAGGGGGAGGTAGTGCATGTGGGGTGGTTTACAGGCCCCTAGCACAGCAGGAATCAGTGGAAAAAAGCATGGTGGAGGAGTTCGTGAGAATGGCAGCAAAGGGGGAGGTGGTGCTGATGGGGGACCTGAACCTACCAGATGTAGACTGGGACACCCTATCGGCTGCATCAGCCAGCAGCAGGGAAATATTGGGACTCCCTGCAAATGACCCTCCTAAATCAACTGGTCAGGGAGCCAACCTGTCTTTCGGATGAGACGTTAAACCGAAGTCCCATCTACCTGGATTGGTGGTAGTTCAGGTGGATGTTAAAGATCCCATGGCACTTATCGAAAAGAGTAGAGGAATTTCCCCGGTGTCCTGGCCAAATCTCCCTGATTCACTAAAAATACCACCAACAGCTTAATCTGGTTCTAAGTCAGTTGCCATTCATCTGTATCCCCCTTCCCCAGGTCGTGCCTGAAAATAGGCAGGAATTGTCTAGTGCACTTACCTGGTCAACAAAAACGAAATAAAATAAATAAATAAATAAATAAATAAATAAATAAATAAACCAGGGCAAGAGCTACTCTTGATCTAGTCCCAACAAATGGGAATAGGGTAGGAGATGTATCGGTGGGTGAACACCTCAGTACGAGTGACCATAACATAGTCTGGTTCTGAATAAGGAACACTGCGGAGGCTCACCGGTCTAGGCTGAGGGTGCTGGATTTTAAGACAGAAAAATTGGGGAAGTAGTGGAGAGGGCTTTGGAGAGGAAAGAGGAGTTGACAGAGGTGGAGGAAATGTGGGGAAGGATGAAAGAAGCTATTGTGGAGGCCACTGACCTATGCGCCAAGAGGTCAAGCAAAAATAAGAGGAGGGGGAAACCCCTGTGGTTCACTAGGATTGTAGCGGAAGAGGTCAAGGCAAAGAGAAAGGCCTTTAGAAGATTCAGGGAAATGCAGGCGGACATGGACTGGGGAAGATACCAAGTGAGCCAGAAGGAAGCCGGGGTGGAAATAAGGAGGGCGAAGGCACAGACTCAGGAGTGCATAGATAGCGGGGTCAAAAAAGGGGATAAAACTTTTTTTAGGTACATGAGTGAAAGGAGGACGACTAAGCAGGGAATACTCTAGTTAAAAGCAAATGAGGGGGAGTTGAAACAAGGAGACAGAGAGAAGGCGGAACTACTGAACAACAATTTTTGCTCAGTGTTCACTAGGGAGGAAGAAGGCATAAGCAGCAGAGCAGGAGAAGCAAAGGAAGAGGAGGGGAAGTGGATACGAGTCCATTCCAGGTGGAGGAAATTTTGGGAGAACTAGGCTGCATGCAGGTGGACAAGGTGATGGGGCTGGATGGGATGCACCCAAGGGCGTTGAAGGAACTAAAGGAGATACTGGCTGCACCATTGACTGCACTCTTCAATAAGTCCCTGGAGTCTGGTGTGGTACCGGAAGACTGGAGGCAGGCAAATGTGGTCCTGCTACATGAGGGCAGAGGAAGGGAGGAGGTGGGAAATTACAGGCCCGTGAGCTTGACATCGGTGGTAGGCAAGCTCATGGAGAAACTAATGAAGGGCAGGATCACCAACTACCTGGAGGAAAGCAGCCTGATGGATTCAAGGCAACATGGTTTTAACAAGGACAGAGCCTCTCAAACAGATTTGATAGACTTTTTTGATGCAGTCGCCAAGGAACTGGATCAGAGGAGGGCAGTAGATGTTGCTTATTTGGATTTCAAGAAGGCATTTGACTCCATGCCACACAGAAGACTGCTGTATAAAATGTCATGCCTGGGGCTAGGGCAGTGGGTGGTTCAATGGGTGGGAAGCTGGCTTGGGAACAGGAGGCAGAGAGTCATAATAAATGGGGTGGTATACGGAGAGGGCATGGTCACAAGTGGGGTCCCTCGGGGTCGGTGTTGGGGCCCCTACTGTTCAATCTATTTGTATGGGACATTGTGGAGGGCCTCAGGGGGGGTGAGTCTGTTTGCAGACAATATTAAAATCTGCAATAGGTTAGACACTCCGGAAGGGGTAGAAAGAATGTGGAGAGATTTGGGAAGGCTTGAGGCATGGGCAAAGAGGTGTCATTTAACACAGACAAGTGTAAAATCATGCATCTTGGTTACAGGAACCAGAAGGCAGGGTACTGTATGGGGGGCAGAGACCTGGAGGTAACAGAACAAGAAAGGGACCTAGGCATCACTATATCAGGGGACCTGAAGGTGGAAGGGCACTGCAGGAGAGCAGTGGCGACGGGCAGCAGAATGCTGGGCTGCATCAGAAGGGGCATTACCAGTAGAAAAAGAGAGGTCATAGTACCCTTGTACACCCATCTGGTTAGACCTCATTTGGAGTATGGAGTCCAGTTCTGGAAGCCATACCTCAAAAAGGATGTGGGGAGGCTGAAGTGAGTTCAGAGGAGAGCAACGAAGATGGCAAAGGGGCGCAGCCACCTGTCCTATGAAGAAAGGTTGAGAGATCTGAACATGTACTCCCTGGAACAGAGGAGAGAGAGGGGACATGATTGAGACCTTCAAGTACCTTAGGGGTATAAACTGGGTGCCAGTAGAAAACATCTTCCAGCTGAAGGGGAATCAGAGGACAAGGGGGCATGACTTGCAGCTGGAAGGGGCAGTTCGAGGGTAACATTAGGAAGTACTATTTCACAGAGAGGGTGGTGGATAAGTGGAATAGGCTCCCACCGGGGTTGGTTGGAGAAGCAACAGTGGAAGACTTCAAAAAGGCATGGAACATCCACTGGGGAGTGTTGGGGGACATGTCTTAGCAGATAGATAGACAAATGGGCAGACTAGGTGGGCTTGTCAGTCCTTTTCTGCCATCAAACTTCTGTGATTCTATGATTCTGTGATTACATGGGATGCCAACTTAGCGGTACCACAAAACTATGCATGCAAACATGCAGTGCATGATGCCAGTGAATGTCCCATTCCATTGCTATTTCATCACATGCGTACTATCCTCTGAGGTCACCCAGGTGGCAGTATAGTGTCAGGACCAGCCACCCCCTTCCCAGAGGAGGAGCATGTCCTCTGAGATGCTCAATCCTCCTACCAGTGGCTCGTCCCTGATGACTCAGTCTTGTTTCCAAACCTGGGTCACTGATGTCACGAATGGTAGCACTACGGCTGTTCCGTCTTGCCGGCTATAGGATGCAGTGTTTATTTATTCATTTACCTATTTATGTATTTATTTATATATAAAACCTTTACCGGGAAGGGCCTACTAAGCTAAGGCAGCTCATTTCCAGAATCAGCTTAGGGTGTGGTTGTATGTGTGTATGGGTGCATGTGGGGGAGGGGGGCACAGAAGGAAATGAGAAAACAATTCAACACATTTCATAACATCACTATGACAGGTGCCCTATAAAACCAACTTACGTTCCTTTCCTCATTCTTCTCTTTTCACTCTATCTTCCTGAAAGCAAAGATTTATTAAGGTGCCCGCCTTTTGTTGGCATGAGCAATGCTTCAGAAACCCTACAAACTACAGTAGCAACACCTTCCTGAGTGGGGGTGGCACTGTTTCACTAGTACTACTGTAGTGAGTCATAACATTACATCTTGCGTTACACTTACACAGTCATTTGTTTCTTACCAGGAATGTTTGCAGCCCTTTGGGTCTCTGAAAAACTTTTCTTATTGGCCGGCATAATTAAAGGAAAACTGCACCCTCATATCTTCGAAATGTCATTTGCTTCCATGTCAACAGACAGCTCTTTTCATGTAGCTGTTAAAGATGTATGCAACTGTTTCTGTTAGTTTTTACACTTCATATTAGGAACTGCCACTCTCCTGGGAGGGTCCATTTCATGGTTGTTGAAATCTCATTGTCCCTGAGAGCTGCATTAGCATATGAGAATGTGATGCGTAATCAACCTTTAAACTCCCCAGTATGCCTGTCTGCTTAAGTAGTTTTAAAAGAACATAACTGCAAGAAGGTGTGAAATACCACATTTACCTTCAGTGAGTTTTACAAGCTATCTGAGTTGTAATGCAGTTTTTCCCCCTTTAAACGCCATTTGGTTTATACGTTTCCAGAGAGTTTTTGCAGGGTGTTTGTTATTTTAGCATAGAGATACATGATATAAATGGTTGATCTGACATCATGTTCTTGTATGCTAATGCAGCTCTCAGGGACAATGAGATTTCAACAACCACAAAATGGACCCTCCCAGGAGAGTGACAGTGCCTAGTATGAAGTGTGAAAACTAACAGAAGCAGTTGCATACATCTTTAACAGCTACATGAAAAAAGTTGTATGTTGACATGGAAGCAAATTACATTTAGAAGATATGAGGGTGCAGTTTTCCTTTAAGCAATAAGGCATGAAAAGGGAAACATTATGGAGGGATAACAGCCTGCCTTGAGTTGGTTGAAGCATGAGGTGAAGCAGAGTGATTCCACCACCTGAGAAGGGCCATTCGACTACCTTAGAAAATGAGTTTGAAAAATAAAGCATGTGTCTGGCCACATTATGCCCCTGGGTGGTCCAGTATTTCCCAATAAAGCCCACCCTGTCGAGTATTATTGCTTACATAACATACCACCTGGATTGCCTTATTGTGATTATGAAATGGGTCCTTTTTAGTAAATTGGATGTATTTTTTGAACATATTTTTGTTGAGCTACTTTCAGCCAGGCTGCTGCTCTGCAATTATGGCCCTGCTGAAAATACCTCTTATCCAATCAGGAGCCAGACTTCTTGTTACCCATTTCATAATGCCTTTTATTGGACCAACATAGATATCAGACATAGATGTTACACTACATATGCATCTCTTGTTTTCTTAAACTGATGTACTGGGCAAATGATAGAAGAAGTAGGGTGTTTTATTTTTGTAGTTTATTTACTGAGGATTACCCCACTGACATGCAACATCTCAGTTTCTAGGAGGTTCTGCTTCTACCCAGTTTACAGTAGGAAGAGACTGAAGCACAAGGAGGTCATCTTGTGATCTGGCCAGGGTTATATAATGCATCACTGACTGTGAGGCTGGTGGGATTTAAACCAGGGATGGCCCTTTTCATAAGTCCATGCTCTACTCCCCCCACCCCAACCTAGATCACATCATAAAACGTTCCCAACCTTGGATGCATATGATCTGCCACGTTTGAGAAATAAAAAGAGAAATATTGTTATTGTCTCACTGAAGAAGCCTCATGCCTCCTTCCTCTGAAAACTCACAGAATTGCATAGGAAGGCTTGCAATGCATGAGCGTATGAGTCATCTTACAATTAACAAGCTTAATTGACTGAAATGTGTATGGTCTCCTGTCTTTCTCTATTTATCTAGGAGACAAACAAGGCTCAGTTGGTAGTAACTCTATCTCAGGAACAGAAGGTCATCGGTTCGAGCCTCACACCAGGATTGGGTTCATACCATTGTTGGCAGCCAAGTGAAGTACTAAGGGGATGCTTTTTTTCTCCCCCTATACATTTTTATTGTTTAAAATAATTAATTAACAATTCAGTAGTAACTAAGGAACAAAACTAAACTACTAACACAATCTAAATATCTGTAATATGCAGACTTTTTCATATCGTCACAGAAAACACAGAAAAGTTATCAAAGTAGATATCTACTTTGGTGTAAAAAAACAGATTCTCATAAGTAACAGTATAACAATCATAACAGCAGGCATCACAAGGAACAGAGACAGACGGAGAGGAAGAAGGACGATCCAAAAAGGCTGAAGATCCTAACATATACTAATAGTGGCAAAGCTGAGACAAGAAGGCAGTTCAAAACTGTTGTACAGAAGGTCAGTACAGCACCCCATTTCTTCTTAAACCCCTTTGTTTTGTTTTTTAATTTACTTTTATTGAGAGATTTTATAACACACAAGTTGACAGCATCGTTGTGTCATGATACAGTGGTGCACATGATGAAAGTGATTATTATTATTGTTATAAGGATAGAATTCATATGATAATATTTCTCCCCAGGTGGGCTATTCAAAGCAGTTGCGCATTGCACAACTGGGTTGCACATGCACAACTGCAGAAATGCGTCAGAGAGCGATATTCAGCAGCAGCAACTGCGCAGCGCAAGTGGCAGTGCGCCAATGCGCAATGGGAATGTATGCATGTGCAAGGGTAGGGGGCATAGCCATGAATATGTGGCACAGTGTGATATTCAACACTGGACAAATGGCACAAGTGTGGAGCAAGTGGCAATTGCACGGAGCACACTTGAACCTATAAATACAGGGAGCAAGTAGGAGAAGGGCACTTGTGCCAGAGGGGAGCAGGACAGAGGGAGACAAACAGGCTGGCAAACCACACAGAAGGGAAAAGGAGAGGGAAACAGAGACAGAGACAGAGACAGTGACAGTGTGTGAGAGAGTGAGTGTGTGTGAGTGTGACAGGCAGGGAGGCGACGGTGGGTGTGTGTGTGCCTGGGCATGACACAGTGGCACCAGGCCCGAGAGGTGTGACACAGGAACCCACAGGGGCAGGAGTCAGAGGCTGCAGGCAACAGGTAGCCAGCAAGGGGTAGGGTACACAGGCATGGGCCCCACTGAGCTGCCCGCACAGCCACACACAGCCGGGAGGGCCTGTGGAGTCAGACGCTCGGGGAGACAGGACAATGGGGCCATGGCCAGTGCCATATTCCAGATGGAGGCTGTAATGAGGGGTGTTGGGAGGCAGGAGGCAGGGCAGTGCAGCCGTGGAAGGGCCAATCGGGGGTATGCCCAGAACAGGTGAAACTGTGCCTGCACCACCTTCGAGAACTACTCCGATACGGAAATTGTGGGCCGGTATCACCTGAACCAGGTGATTCTGAGGCAGCTCTGTGAGCTGTGCAGTGAAGAGATGCAGGCACCCACTAGACAGAGCCATGCCCTGATAGTGGAGATGAAGGTAACAGCTGTCATGTGCCTGCTCGCCACGGGCACCTTCCAGAGACCAACAGGGAGCACCACAGGCATAATCCAGTCGGTTGCATCATGTCGCCTCACACAATTCCTCAGTGCCCTGCTGCCACACACTGTGGAATACATCCACTTCCCCAGCACACAAGCAGAGCGTACAGCGAACATGCAGGAGTTCCACAGGGTAGCACGTAAGCCTGGCATGCTAGGGGCCATCGACTGCACCCATGTTGGCATCTGCATGCCACCTGGCCCAGAGGGGGTTGCCTACATCAACAGAAAGGGCTACCCCAGTATCAACTGCCAGGTGGAGTCCAATGCCTAGGGGGTGCATAATCAATGTCTGTGCCACACACCCTGGGGGAGCACATGATGCCTTCATCTGACACAGCTCAGCAGTGTGCCACAGGTTCGAGAGTGGGGACATCCTCACTGGTCACCTAGTGGGTGAGTATGCCGAGACCATGGGCAGTTGGGTACAACAGGGCATGGGGGGCCACCAGGGTAGGGGCATTGCAAGGTGCGGCTGAGAAGGACATGGGGCACAGCACCATAGGACACCAGGCTAACCATATCTCCATCCACACAGGTGACAGTGGCTACCCACTCCGGCCCTGGTTGCTCACCCCCACTGGCACCCGTCATCCCCTGCGGAGGAGTGGTGCAATGAGGCACACACCAGCATGCGGAATATCATTGAGCCTGTCTTTGGTCTGCTGAAGGCATGATTCTGTTGCCTGCACAGGTCTGGTGGTGCCCTACAATACAGCCCCTCAAAGGCCTGCGGTCTATTCCTAACCTGCTGTATGTTGCACAACATGGCCACTGACCGTGGGATAGCTGTCGAGGTTGAAGAGGGGAACAGCAATGGGGATGATGCAGCCAATGGGCCGTGTGGTGGTGGGCACCCCCCCAGGAGGAGGAATCCCCAGCTGACCAGGATGGTATGCCAGCACAGGAACACGATAGCGGAAGAGCACTATGGCACATGTAGGAAGGTGGAAAAACACCCAAGTACAAGATGGCCACAGTGGCACGCACACAGGCATGTGTGGGCATGCCCTGTGGCTTGAACAGATGGGCGGGGGCATGGGCGGGCATGAGACCAGTCCACACGGCCACACGCAACAACATGCAGCACAGCACAGCACACCCAACCCACACACACACACTGGTGCCTGCAGGCACACACCCGGGTGCTAGCACCAGGCGTGGATCAGACGCAGGGCACCAGTGCACAGGTGCATCTGGTGCTGTGGTGGCATCATCACGCACATGCCACACAGACCAGTGGCCAGGCTGGTGTGCACATATCCAGTGTGTGGCGCAATCCATGGATACCACATCTGTGGCATGCACACGCACACACAACACCGATGTGCACACAGGGCAGCTGCAGGGGACTGCAGACAGGGTGGCAGGCACATCAGGTCTGCCATGTGGTCACACAGCCACCGCAGATATGTGGATGGCCTTACTGTGGCTGCCCAGCAGACCCAGGCTGCGCGATGGCCACAGGTGGTGTCTGCGACAGTCCCCCAGGGGTGGTACTGTGGGAACATGACCGTGTCCTCGCAGAGGTCTGCAGGCTCCCAAACAGGCCCGCACCAGGTGTGCCTGGGATACCTACAGCAGATCCCGGCGTTGACACCAAGGGGGTCACACAATGCCATGACTGTGGGGTGAACAGTGCACTCTGTGGGGTCTGCGGTGGCCGGCTGCACCCCATGGTGGCCAGTGAGGCTAGGCTGGCCACGACTGCAGTAGTAAGGTGATCCAGGGCTGTGGTTGAGTGATGGCCTCCTGGACCTGTGTGAAACCTTTTCATGCTGCTCTGCTGCCTGACACACCTCTGCACGGAGTGCATGCTCCCCAGCCACGGGCAACACCTGTTGGTCCACAGAGGCCCGCAGCAATCGGGGGTGCTCGGGCAAGGGGTTGGCACCCAGGGGTTCATGGGTGTTGTGCCAACCCACCAGTGGTGTGCGATCGCACTGCCCAGACCCCACGCTCAGGTGGGCGTTGCACAGCATGGTCCCCTTGGGGCTGCTCACTGACCGGTGCACTGGCGGCGGATGCTGCACCCGTCCCCAGCCATTTGCCACTGCCACCTCTCCAGCCACTGTGTGCTGGGCAGCACCTGTGTGGCTGCACCACCACCACCATCTGCCAGTGCCGTACTGCTGTTGCACACAGTGGCACCAGGGGTGGTGGCAGGCGGCCAATCCACTGCCAACAGGGCACTGGCGGCGCTACCAGGGATGGTGTATGGTATGGGTGTCACCCCCTCAACAACACCCCTGCTGTCCAGGACAATGGTCACATCATCATCAGTGTCAGACCCCGGCCCGATCTGTGTCTCCACACATTGCATGCCATGGCTGGCATCCCACTGGAACACAGCCAGGGCCTCATCTGCCACCACGCCCAGGACATCCAGCCAGACAGCGGTGGTGTGCCAGAGCCGATCGGGCCCCCAGACACCAGTGGAGGTGGATGGCTGGTCCTCCAGGGCTGGACTTGCCCCCACGGCAGACTCCACTGCCCCAGCCATTGCATGCTGGTGTTTTGGTGCTGAAAGGGAAAACAGTCACATTAGTGCCACTGATGCACATGGGTGATGGTGTCCAGTGCTTTGCACAGCTGTGGCATGCTGGGTAGGTAGCAGGTGTAGGCCCACCCACTGCGGGTGGCCAGGGTGCCACCCCAGAGGCGTGTGTCACTACTGTCCGCTGAGCACTGTAAGGTGGGCTGGTGTGCCCTGGACATGCACTGATCACCTGTTCCCTCCTTTGCCACAGGTGTTCGAAGGGGTCTTCAACAGCTGAACTATGGCCGCCTCCTGTGGAGGCTTATCACCATCACCTCTGCCACACTGGAGGTCACCCGACTCACAAGACGGCTCCTGCTGCGGGGCCAGCACCAAGCAGCAGTGGGATATGGCCACCCGTAGGGCCTGTTGGGCCTGAACCTGCTGATCCTGCACCTGTCCACCCTTCCCCTGTCCCTTTGCATAGCCCTGTCCCCATCCCTCTCTTCTCTACCTTGTTCCTGCGCTGTATATAGTTTCCCCTACCTTGTTCCTGCGCTGTATATAGTTTCCCCTACCTTGTTCCTGCTCTGTATATAGAATCCCCTACCTTGTTCCTGCGCTGTATATAGTTTCCCCTACCTTGTTCCTGCGCTGTATATAGTTTCCCCTACCTTGTTCCTGCTCTGTATATAGAATCCCCTACCTTGTTCCTGCTCTGTATATAGAATCCCCTACCTTGTTCCTGCTCTGTATATAGAATCCCCTACCTTGTTCCTGCGCTGTATATAGAATCCCCTACCTTGTTCCTGCGCT
The DNA here is from genome assembly GCA_016271365.2 of Neoceratodus forsteri. NCBI lineage: Eukaryota > Metazoa > Chordata > Ceratodontiformes > Ceratodontidae > Neoceratodus > Neoceratodus forsteri. The sequence continues at coordinate 308,928,985 of JADMNL010000027.1, read as the reverse complement.
GTATATAGAATCCCCTACCTTGTTCCTGCGCTGTATATAGTTTCCCCTACCTTGTTCCTGCGCTGTATATAGTTTCCCCTACCTTGTTCCTGCTCTGTATATAGAATCCCCTACCTTGTTCCTGCGCTGTATATAGTTTCCCCTACCTTGTTCCTGCGCTGTATATAGTTTCCTACCTTGTTCCTGCTCTGTATATAGAATTTCTACCTTGTTCCCTAGCCTGTATATAGAATCCCTACCTTGTTCCTAGGCCTGTATATAGAATCCCCTACCTGTTCCTGCACTGTATATAGTTTCCCCTACCTTGTTCCTGCGCTGTATATAGTTTCCCTACCTTGTTCCTGCTCTGTATATAGAATCCCTACCTTGTTCCCTGCTTGTATAGGTTTCCTACCTGTTCCTGCGCTGATATAGAATCCCTACCTTGTTCCTGCGCTTGTATATAGAATCCCCTACCTTGTTCCTGCGCTTGTATATAGAATCCCCTACCTTGTTCCTGCGCTGTATATAGTTTCCCACCTTGTTCCCATTGTATATAGTTTCACCTTTGTTCCTGCGCCTGTATATAGTTTCTACCTTTATTCCTATGCTTGTATATAGTTTCCTACCTTGTTCCTGCTCTGTATATAGAATCCCCTACCTTGTTCCCTGCGCTGTATATAGTTTCCCTACCTTGTTCCCTGCTTGTATATAGTTTCCCCTACCTTGTTCCTGCGCTGTATATAGTTTCCCCTACCTTGTTCCTGCGCTGTATATAGTTTCCCCTACCTTGTTCCTGCTCTGTATATAGTTTCCCCTACCTTGTTCCTGCTCTGTATATAGAATCCCCTACCTTGTTCCTGCTCTGTATATAGAATCCCCTACCTTGTTCCTGCTCTGTATATAGAATCCCCTACCTTGTTCCTGCTCTGTGTATAGAATCCCCTACCTTGTTCCCTGTTGTGTTGTTTTACTTGATAGTTAATACAGATTTTATATGGTTCCCCATCTCTGTCCGGGTCTGCTTTGTGGCTGACATGTGGAGCCATGCTGCAGTGGTGTGCTGGGTGGCTATGTGGTGCACCTGTGTTGTTCTGTGGGCTATGCATGGTGGTGTTTGCCCATTGGTCAGTGGCTGTGCCCTGGGGTGGCCATGGGCTGGCTGTTTGGGATGTGTGGAGTATGTGTTGGGTTCCGTTTGCCAGGGAGTGGCCAGCTGTGGCCCGGGTGGACTGGTGCATGTCATCCAGTGGGGGGTGGCCTGTGGCAGCCCACCCTTTGCCATTGGTGCCACCTTTCCTACATCCACTGCTGTGTTGCACATAGTCAGGGGTCGGCTACATGCCCGTGCTCCTTGGGTGGTGTTCCATCGTGGGCCGGCTGTGCCTCTCACCTGGCTCCACCACCTCTCCAGTGGTCACCCCCTCCTCTCCGGTGACTTGCTCCTTGCTGTGCCTGTGGCTGGTCCTTATGTGTCCTGGCGCATCTTCCTCTGCCCCTTGCAGTCCATGGTTGCGCTATTGCACATGTTGGGTTGCTCCCTGGTGCACCTCTGCTGTGCTGTGACGCATCCATGCAATTTTCAACCAAGTGCTGGCGCACAGTGCCTTGCGTAACCTCTGAATATCACACTCATTGCGCCACGGTACATTGGCATGCACTGCACCAGCCTTGCACTGGTGTCTGGCGCATTTCTGAATATCCCGCCCCATGGGGTAAGCTAGAAATATTTGTTATCCCCTAGATTTCTAGACTCCCCAACCCCAGATATCCAAAGGCTGTTCAGGGAGTAAACTCTGGGTCTACCCTGACTGGTGAAGTAACCATCTCTACCATTTCATCTGGAAGGCCAGGGAACAATCCTGTAAAGCAGCTGTGAGACTCTCCATTTGGTAAATTCTCTTCATGATAGCTCTCCAGTCCTGTGTGGATGGCACAAACTGTATCATCCATTTCTCAGTGAATATTTTCTTTGGTGCCATCAATTAAACCCCTTTGTTTTATTTTTGTATGCAAGAGAATTTTTTTATTCTAATTTTAGTGCCTCCATAATTTTCTTTTTTCCATGCTGCTAGCACAGGTGCAGATTCTTCAAACCAATCAAACCAGTTTTTAAGAATAAGCATTTTAGCAGTAATGGATACCAGAAAGAGAGCACATTTATTTGCCCCCAAAATATACTGTGGTGACAAAAATTGCCCTACACTTCAAGAAGAGAAGTCAAAATCTAAATAAATCTTAGGTAGCCCTCTTGAAAAATGTTGAAATTGTGACCAAAAATATCTGACATATGTACACTCCCACATTTGGTGTTTTAAGTCAGCGTCTCTGTCATTGCATTTGAGACAGACATCTGTCTGTTGTAGCCTCCTTTTCTTCATATGCGTGGGAGTAAAAAACAGATTATTCAAGAGACTGTATTGTGGAAGTCTGTGATTCATCAATGTGAAGGTTTTATGAGGTGAAACCCAACTGGCACCCCAGTTCCAATTAGCAGCCTCTGAATTTGTAACTCTAGGTCAATAATTAATGGACTCAACAGCATTACCCCTGACTGTGTTTATAAAATGAGTAGAATACGGAAATGCTAGGTTTTGTTTTGCATATAAAAAGAACATTTCTGGTGTTTTCATCTGTGAGAAGTAATGAGTGTCATTTCTGTTGTATAGCCTCAGTATTACTTTAATTTAATTACTTTAAAGTCTTTTTTATGGAGCAAGGCATTTGCAGATAACTTGGATGCTGATTAATTGCTTGTAGTCAACTTAGTTTTTTAAATGTTTTAGTATGTTCTATTCTGCATTTTATTGTAATGCGTCTTAGTTTTGAGAAAGGCGCATATAAATAAAGTTTATTATTATTATTACTATTAATTACTTTCACAATTAAATCAGTATCTGCATGACTTAGATTAAATATAGTTTTCAGCTTATCTGTTCCTATCCAGTTATTGTATTTCATTAGATCTAAAATATTTTTAATTCCTAGTGCTTCTAAGTGTGCATTAAAGATGGTTCTTTTCTCCAGTCTAATACTACAGTTGCCCCATGTGGTTTGCTATGAAGACTTGCCAAGCTTTTGGTACAACAAAAGTTGCTGTTTGGTTAATTTGTTGTACATAATACTAAATGATTTGGGTTTTGAGTAGGATTCCTATTGAGTTTGGAGTTTAGGAATAAAAGTGAACCTGTATTTATACTGTAATCCTTTAAAATATCTGATTCTGTATTTAACTATTCTGTAATGTAAGCAACATGGGTCTTACCCTTAACCATTTGCAATACTACAACACCCTACTAGCTAAATAATATAGATAAAAATCAGGGCATTTTAGTCCTCCTTTTTCTTTCACTCTGGTTAATTTATAATAAGTCTGTTCAGGTCTTCTGTAAGTCCAAATAAATCCTATTTATAGAATATTAAATTAACATGAACCACTTTTTGGGTGAATACAGTTCGTCATGAGAATAAGGCAGTACAATATTTTGGGTAACATGGTCATCTTTACTAAATTTATTCTACCCCAGAGATTTAAAAGGAGTCTATTCCAACATTCTAAGTCATTGCCTATAGTATGTTTTAGTTTGAAAAGATTTTGTTTGTGAAGCTTTTATAAGATTTGGAAAGTTTTATCCCCAGATACCTAATTGCATCCTTGCACCATTCTAAGCCGGTAACCTTAGAATCTTTTTCTGTAAATAAACTAGTGACAGTATCTGGGATTTATCTGTATTTTATTTTGTATTCTGAGAAACTTCCAAAGTCATTCAGAATATGCTTTATTTTCAGAATTGTAACAAATGGATTTGAGAATGTTAACAAAATATCATCTGCATAAGTAGAGCAAATGTACTTTCCTTACATATCTGCTCCTTATATGTCTTTCTCATACTTAAGTTTTTGTAGTAATGGCTCTTTTTTTCCCCATTTACTGTACTCTATCTTCTACTGCTGTCTGGTCCTCATCGTCCTGCCTCCTCATGCAGACCCATCCCCCACTTTCTCT